>JANSLO010000003.1:1800000-2141651 GCA_029298705.1 Ophiostoma triangulosporum | reverse complement strand
TACCCACCCTAACCCTAACCCTAACCCTAACCCTAATAAAAAATAATAAAGCTTCTTCCTTTTACTATGCTTCTCATTTTTACTACTCTTCTTCTTAATATGCTTCTTCCTTTTACTATGCGTCCTCTCTTTACTATGTGTCTTCTCTTTACTATGCCTCTTCTTCTTACTATGCTTCTCAATTTTACTACTCTTCTTCTTAAAATGCGTCTTCTCTTTACTATGCTTCTTCTTTTCACTATACTTCTCATTTTTGCAAGCGCGGCGAGCAACGCAAGAGTCGCAAGACGAAACTCACGAGTTGAGCATCGAGAGAAATGTGTAGTCGCGAGACCTGCTGTATGTGTTGCTTAAAAATCGAGTGTGGTTTGACTGCTGGAACTTGTTTGAATTGATTAGGGCTGCTGCTGCACAGTGCACATTGCTTAATTATTGCTTGCTGTCAATCCGTACTGCCACTAGACGTCCTGCCACTACATACATGTACACTGCAATATTCCTAAAAATTTGATCTGCTCTATCAGTAATAGCTTGGAGAGCTTTTAAGAGCATTGACCGATTCGATTTATTTGCCCAATTGAAGAGCGCCTGATTACAGTGATGCAAACACATGCGCAATTGCAATGCAAAAGCCAAGCCGCGTGCAATACTTGTTACCTTGTCCTGACTTCACCATGGCCGCTACACATCACTTGGAAATCACTTGTAAACATAAGCGGAACTGCAATTGCGACAAGCACAACTTCACCAATGCAAGCTCGAGCGCAATCGCAGATAGAACTGCCATTCATATGCTTACTGCAATGATAATGGCCGCGATGCAAAGACAAACAATTGTAGCCATGCAAGTCCGAACTTATGTACCAATGTACTATGTAGTCATGTAAGCATACTTATGTGCAGCTGACATGGCTGCTGCGACATGGCTGCCACGCTGGCCGCCTAAACATATGCCCTGTCAATCAATCAATTACAGTGCCTGTGTGCACTAATCCTACTAAATTCTCCACTGAAAGACATGCGCACTTTGCGATTCCTTCTGCAGCGATAATTCCGCGATACAAAGACAAGCAACTGTAGCGATGCAATTGCCATTTCAATAAAGAAGCCATGATTCTACCCATGCAAAGTCGAGTGCAATTGCAGCGATGCAAGGTCGGGCGTATGTGGTGCAGCTACGGAGTGATGAGTGTATGTACAATGTAAGCATATACTGTGGCTGTCGGTTTACTCGTCATCTACTTCTACTTTACAATACTAATTCTCACTCTGCTTCCTAAAATTCTCTTCAAGTTTCTTCTTCTTTATACAACATATCTAGTCAGACAGCGGCAGCGATACAGAGTCAGGCAGTGGCAGCGATACAGAGGCCGGCACCATGCCAGCTATGAGTATGCTTAGCTCGGCAGTTCACATTACTTTGACCCTGACATTGCAAGTCACACTCCTTTGCTATTTTCTTCTTGCACTACAATCTAGTTATGCCCTCGAGACCCTTACACTCCCATCCGTCTCGAGAGTTCCTTGCTTTTCCCAGCCCGACCTTCGGTACAACTCTGTATGCAAGCCAGCCAGAGATGCGTCGCTTTATATTGCATGTCGCTTTATGTTCGAAGAGGTAGGGATACGCAGGAAGCACGGGAGGCAAGAGTCGAGACACGAGTGACCAGAGTTGGCGTCATAGGCGAGCGTCGCCACAACAGGCGGGTGTCCAAAGACGAGAGACAGGCGTCGAGAGAGTAGGGACGACAGTTGTCAGGCGCAGGGCGAGAGATAATAATCGAGCGGTGTCTCAGACGACAAGAGTGTCGAGAATAACAGGACCATATGAGATCCGGCCAGAGCGAGAGACAGGAGTCGCTGCATGACAGAGGTGTCGGGGCAAAAGCTGTGTGTCGGGGCAAAAGCTGTGTGTCGGGGCAAGAGCTGTGTGTCGGGGCAAGAGCTGCGTGTCGGGGCAAGAGCTGTGTCGGGGGTGAGAGTTGCGTGTCACGGTGTACGCATGCGAGGCGAGCTATAGGCAAAAGGCGCGATCGTGCATTAATGTTGACGACGGCAATGGCGACGGTGATGCGCGGTGATGTCGCTGCGCATGGTGTCGGTGATGCGCAGTGGTGTCGACGACGGCAATGGTGTCGGTGGTGCGCGGTGATGTCGCTGCGCATGGTGTCGGTGATACGCAGTGGTGTCGACGACGGCAATGGTGTCGGTGGTGCGCAGTGGTATCGACGATGCACAATGGCGACGGTGGTGTCGACGACCGCAATGGCGACGGTGGTGCGCGGTGATGTCGCTGCGCATGGTGTCGACGACGGCAATGGTGTCAGTGATGCGCAGTGGTGCGACGATGCAGTGGCGACGCTGGTGCAACCGAGGGCCGTGTGTCAAGCGTCTTCATTCCAGTCACGGAGCACAGAAGAGCCAGGAGACCCGAGTGCTTGGTGACGAGGGCGAGAGGATAAGAGAAGCATTGAAGTGTCGACAGCGCCCTCGGGGTAAGAGCGACAGAAGAATCATGTCAGACTTGAATTAGTTGGGAGTAGAGAACACCAATCTAAATAACGCCGTAGACTGATACATACCATGGAAGATCAAGAAACGATCTGCCGCCCTCCGGAGCTGCCCGGCGTGCCCGGTATGGGGACACCCAAGCACATCACTTTCTTGGGCCAGAGGCCACCAGCAGAGAGATCCATGCTGCCAGATTGTGTCTGAAAAGAGGTAGGACCGGGCAGGAAGCACGGGAAGCAAGAGTCGGAGTCGTACGCGAGCGTCGCCACAACACGCTGGTGTCCAAAGACGAGAGACGGGCGTCGAGAGAGTAGGGTCGAGATTTGTCATAGTAGTCGAGCGTTGTGTCAGGCGACAAGACTGTCAAAAATAAAAGGACCATATTATGAGATCCGGCCAGAGCGAGAGACAGGAGTCGCTGTATGACAGATGTGTCGGGGGTGAGAGGTGCATTTCGTGGGCAAGAGCTGTGTGCTGTCGTGAGCGAGAGCTGTGTGCTATCGTGGGCGAGAGCTGTGTGCTGTCGTGAGCGAGAGCTGTGTGCTATCGTGGGCGAGAGCTGTGCGTGTCGCTGGGAATTGGCACGAGTCGAGCATCGAGAGAAAGGTGTCGTGGCAAGAGGTGTGTGTCGTGGCAAGAGGTGTGTGTCGTGGCAAGAGGTGTGTGTCGTGGCAAGAGGTGTGTGTCGTGGCAAGAGGTGTGTGTCGTGGCAAGAGGTGTGTGTCGTGGCAAGAGGTGTGTGTCGTGGCAAGAGGTGTGTGTCGTGGCAAGAGGTGCGTCGTGGCAAGAGCTGAGTGCTATCGTGAGCGAGAGCTGTGTGTGTCGCTGAGAATTGGCACGAGCCGAGCATCGAATGTGTCGTAGGCGAGAGCCGTCGGGCAAGGACTGTGTGTCGCCGACAGACGCTATGTGTCGCAGGTAGCGCTGCGTGTTGACGCGCGCGAGAGTTGTGTGTATTGCTTAGCATCGTGTGGTTTGACTGTCGAGGTTGGGAGATAACGATGATAAAAGGGAGCTTGATTGGATTGATGAACTCCCTAGGAAAATGGCACACTCTTTGCTTGCTGAGTAAGCAGCTACACCGCCTGGTGTCATCCATATTGCCGCTAGGTCGGGCTTCACATCAACGCCACCACTGCAAAGGCACCAACAGTACCAGCAAGAGGTGCACTGTTTTATGCTGTGTCTCCTGCTTCGATTTCATATCTTTATTAAAACTTCACCGCCGCCATTTTGGTCCAGGTGACATAACTTCATGTCGGTAAAGAATGGAGCAAACGTGTTGACGACAAAGTCTTTGATGACGACGAGTAAGACGACATTACAATGACAAAGACAGTGTCACTGCAAATACAAACATCCTATCGGAGAGCAGCGACCAGTGTATGTCTGACAGAACTACAGCATCGCGTGGTTCCTAACTTATGTGTCAAGTATGTCAGTGGCAACAAGTGGCAACGATAGTGCCGGTGGCAGTTCTTTTTAATGCCAACGATGACAACGATGTCAACAATTGGCAACCGTATTAACGATTGCAAATGTTCTTCTATCAATATGCCAATTATGTCAAACGATAGTGCCGGCGGCAGTTCTTTTCTATGTCAACAATGCCAACGATGTCAATGAAAGTGCGGTGACATGATTTTCTTCTCTTCAATGTCAATCATTTCAATCATGTCAACAGTGGCAATAATTCAATGGTCGTAACAATGTCAACGAGGCCAACCACAACAATGTCAACAGGTGGAAACGGTATGAATGGGAGCATGTCCGTACGAGAAGATGCACACATAAGTGTGTAGCAAACGATGTCTGAACAGCCTGAGCAGGGAATAGCTCATCCTCGTGGCGTACTACACAATCGTAATTAATATAGCCGCATCACATAGTGTGCAGTTGAGAAGACGAGCGCAGTTGCCATTTTCAATATTATCTTGCACGGCTTTTTTCTCCTTGAACAACTTGTGCCGCGACATGCACTGACCGCCCAAGTGGTCCCACGTCGACGACTTTGTAAGTGTTCGACATGTCCTGCATGACCTGCTCGTACGCCTGCAACGCGGTCTGACTCTTTTTCTTTTGCCGGCACACCTCGTCGGGCCCCGTAAACACCATCGTCTCGGCATCGTCTGCGGCCTCGTCGTCTTCGAGCTGGGCTGGCTTGAGCCACTCTGTCCCGCTCGGGCGCGGCGTGAGATTCACCGTCTTGCAGACATGACACGGGTAGTTGTCTTCCATACACCAGCGCCAGTCGGCGGGTGCGTCCAGATACTCACTCAGCAGCCCGCGGTAACAGTGCTGCGAGACAGATACACGTCCATGGCGTGCCGGTCCAACGTCTCGTCTGCGCGCCACTTGCTCTCGACACACTGGCCGCCCAGACCTGCCTCGGCCCTGCCCTCGTCATCCATAACATTCTTGTCGCTGCTCATCACAACATAGGAGTAGGCAGCCCGCCCGTCGCGCCCAGCCCGCCCCGACTCTTGCGCAAAGTCGGTCATCCGCCATGGCCGCCCAGCATGAATAATGAGACGTATAAAAGGATAGTCGAAGCCGACACCCAGCGCCGATGTGGCTACGAGCGTGCGCGACTCAAGGCTGCGCGACCCAAGGCTGCAGTCGTCTGTCGCTAGCCACCGCTGCAGAATGCCCTCCTTTGATCTTTGAGGTCGGCCGTGTACGCATCGCAGCCAATCGTCTCGGCTGCGTCACGGGCCAGTAGACGAGGATGCGGCTGCGGTGTGCGTCTGGGTTCATATCGAGCCGAGAGTTCTTGACCAATTTGGCAACTGAGTCGGGGACCGACGGGACGTGGCGAACTCTGTAGTAGATGTTGCCGCGGCTCGTTGACTGCCGCACGATGGTCGGCCGCACCAGCTGGTTCCTTTCCACAAACAGGGGCTCCATCGACGGCGGCAGCGTCGCCGTCAGCCACACAGTCTGCGTCTGTACCTGCCGCACAGCACCGCCGAGTTGGGCCAGACGCCAGGTTGGTGTCGAAAGACGAGAGACCGGCGTCGAGAAAGTAGGGACGACAGTTGTCAGGCGCGCGAGAGACAATAGTCGAGCGTTGTGTCAGGCGACAAGACTGTCGAGAATAACAGGACCAGACGAGATCCGGACAGAGCGAGAGACAGGAGTCGCAGCTTGGCAGAGGTGTCGGATGTGAGCTGCGTGTCACGGTGTATGCATGCGAGGCGGGCTATAGGAAAAAGGCGCGATCGTGCAATCATGTCGACGACGGCAATGGCGACGGTGGTGCGCGATGATGTCGGTGATGCGCAGTGGTGTCGGTGGTGTCGACGACGGCAATGGCGACGGTAGTGCGCGGTGATGTCGGTGATGCGCAGTGGTGGTGGTGGTACGCAATGGCGACGCTGGTGCAATCGGGGGCCATGTGACAAGCGTTTTCATTCCAGTGACGGAGCACAGAAGTGCCAGGAGACCTGAGTGCTTGGTGACGAGGGCGAGGAGATGAGAAGATTGGAGTATCGACAGCGCCCTCGGGGTGAGAGCGACAGAAGAATCATGTCAGACTTGAATTAGTTGGGAGTAGAGAACACCAATATGAATATCGCCGTAGACTGATACATACCATGAGTATCTAAAAACATCCTGCCTCCCTCCGCATATGCTCGGCGTGCCCGGTCTGGGGGCACCCAAGCACATCGCTTTCTTGGGCCAGAGGCCACCAGCAGAGAAATCTATGCTGCCAGATTGTGTGCGAGAAGAGGTAGGGCTGGGCAGGAAGCACGGGAGGCAAGGGTCGAGACACGAGTGACGAGAGCCGGGTCGTACGCCAGCGTCGGGACAATAGGTGAGTGTCCAAAGACGAGAGACGGCATCGAGAGAGTAGCGACGCGAGACAACAGTTGTCAGGCGACAAGAGTGCCGAGGATGACAGGACGATAATAGATCCGGCCAGATCGAGAGACAGGAGTTGCAGCATGACAGAGGTGTCGACGACGGCAATAGCGACGGTGGTGCGCGGTGGTATCGACGATGCACAATGGCGACGGTGGTGTCGACGACGGCAATGACGATGGTGGTGCGCAGTGGTGTCAGTGATGCACAGTGGTGCGACGATGCGCAGTGGCGACGCTGGTGCAATCGAGGGCCGTGTGACAAGCGTCTTCATTCCAGTCACGAAGCACAGAAGTGCCACGAGAGCTCAGGAGTCACCGCATGACAGGTGTCGAGGGAGAGAGCTGCATGTCGCGGTGTATGCATGCGAGGCGAGCAACAGACAAGAGTGGCAAAATGAAAGGCACGAGTCGAGCATCGAGAGAAATGTGTCGTGACGAGAGCTGCGTGTGTTGCCTAAAATCGAGTGTGGTTTGTTGACTGGAACTTGATTGAAATGATTAGGAGAAGAGATAGGAAATTGCTGCTGCACAGTGCACATTGCTTGCTGTCAACCCATACTGCCGCCAGACACCGCCTGCTGGCAGCTGAGTGTTGTCGCGGACAAGAGTCGTCGCGTTGTTTGTTGACGCCCCTGAGTCTCTGCACTGCCGTGATGGTACTTTACACGCAAGACAGTGACGACAAGAAGCTTCGCTTGAATCATCTAGATATATGCCTTGCGGTACCACCCGCAGCTACAGTATCACGCATGACTTTATTTTTATTTTTTTTCGTTTACGTTCGATTGGGCAATTGATCCGACAAAATCAAATAAATGAGAAGAATGGAAAGTTCTATTAACTGAGACCCAAGTTGAGATCCAAATTGATTGTGATTGAGTGACATACTCACAGCAAGAGTGCAGATTTTGATGAGCTGCTCCAGAAGCTTTCAAGAAAAATGTGCGATTCAACTTAATTGTGCAATTGAAGAGACGAGCGCAATTGCACTTGCAGTGATGCAACTCGAGTACAATTGTAGCGATACAAAGACATGCGCAATTGCGACGACAAGTACTACTAATAATACATCACACAGAGTGCAATTGAAGACATGCGCAAGTGCAAAAGACAAGCGTATTCTATCTGGATCTCAGTGATGCAAAGACCAGCGCAAAGATGATTACTTGCAAGACGGGTGCAAACCTTGTTTTACATTGCCCTGGCTTCTCTATGGCGGCTGCTGCTGCATTGCCGTACAGTAGAGAGCTGTCGGTTCTGTGCCGTCAGGGACAACAGGTCTCCTGCTTCGACATTATTATTATAAAACTTCACCGGCGCCTTCTTGGTCCAGCTGACATATTGCATCAGATGTACTGCGATGTCGTTCTGCGCTTGGCCCACGGAGTGCTTTTTGACAAGAATTGTAAAGACGACTACGTTTGTAGCAATGCAAAGTCCATTACAACTGCAAAGACAATACAGTTGTGTGTTTGGGTACAACTCTGTATGTAAGGCAGGCAGAGATGTGTCACTTCATGTTGGTGATGGTTCTGTTGGTGCCGCTCTATGCTGGCTGTCGTTTTATGTTGGCGACATCGTCGGGGTGGTGGAAGAGCGCACGAGTGAAATTGAGCTCCGGGTTGTGGACAATGACGGCGAAAAAGACAGTTTCATCATCATGACGGGCCTGAAAACTTGTCGAGCACGCCGTCGATCGGTGGCAGCGGCGCGCTCATGTACGTTGTGCATGTCTCGTTGAGCCGCACGAGGCCGGCCATGGTGCGGTAGTCGAAGCTGCTGTCGGTTGTCGCGTCGTGAAAAGATGGATGTCTGCATCAGCGTGCTGTGGCACTCCTTATACAAAAGTTTGCCTCCGCGGCGACGTCAGTGTATGTTGGGCTGCGCAGTGCTGTCCGGCAGGTACTGAAGCAGAGTGCCGGGTCGTCGCGCTGAATGGCGGGCGTGTGGTCAAACAGCGACATTGTCGGGGTGCCATTGGTCAATCCGTCACTAGTCGTGGTGCAGTACATAAGCATATGGGAATGAAGCAAGTAGGAGTGCCGTCACTGTATGTTATTGACAGTAAGGTGTGAAAGCTACAGCGTATCTGGCTATGGGAGGTTGGCTAGCTACATGCTTGATGATGGTCATCATGTGTCCTGGTGTGCATCCATGTGAGGTTTTGACAATGTTCGTCCGTGGTCACAGCGACAAGACATTAAAACCAGATTTAAACAAGCTTCTTGCGTCTTGATCTTGTCTCTAAATTCTTGCCGCTGCTCGTCAAGCGAACACATCAGTTGAAGATGTGTCAAAATAAGAGTTGGATCCAACGCAGGGGCGAGTAAGAAGTGAATTGTCGAGCTGAATAAAAGCAAGAACTACTCACAGATGGGAGAAACTGATGCCTAATTTGCTTTACTCCATCAGCGCCTCCTTCAGCGCAAGCAAGCAAGCAAGATATAAACTGTCTATTGGACTCGTACAACTTCGACCGCGAGTCGTCTGTTGGTCGATGGTGCAATCGTGCAGTCGTGTCGACGATGGGCAATGGCGTAATGGTGCAATGGCGACGGTGGTGCAGTCGGGGGCCGGGAAAAACGTGTTCATGGCAGTGACGGAGCACAGATGTGCCGAGAGAGCAGAGTGCTTGGTGGCGAGGGCGTGAAGAGAAGAGAAGCACTGGAGTGCCGACAGTCTCTCGGGACAGTGGCCGTGGCGGCGGTGGCATCCACGTCCATGCTCCACATGTTGCAGTGCGTGTGGTGGGGGTGGTGGAGGGGGTTTGGTCGTGGCAAGGTCGGTAGCAAAAAGAAGCGGCAGCAGGAGAGGCGATTGAGAAGATACGTGTCAAGGAAGAGCGTTGCGGCGGTGTACTAACCGGACTGCCGCTGAAAGATTCTGGGCAAATGAAGCTAAATTGTGATTATGCGGAAGAACGACGTTGTAAAAAGAGGCAGCAGGCGCCAGCTATGAGGGACAGGACTCACTCGATGTCCATACGGGGAGCAGAGCGCGTCCTTATGGCGGCATGGGAATAGGGAAATTCCGGGGCGTGTAAGTAACGACTACTTTTTGGGCTTCTTTTGTGAGTATATCGAGCTATCGCCAGTTCATTGCAGCCATAAGGCAAGCGTAAATAAATAAAGACTGATAAAGTTGTGATCTTTACATGTAGTTGTACGTTAAAAGTTATCTTCATCTACAATAACACGAAGTTCAAGTTTCCCCAAAAAGAACAAAGCCCATGTCGCTTTCTCGAAACCCACCGCAAAACAACGCAAATCCAGCCACCACTACGGGGATTTCCTGTACGATTAAGGGTAGTCCAAAAAGTATGCTTATGTGTATGCAATCCCCACTACGGGGTTTTCCCGTACGGTTCTGTGACGATCCTGTAGTCGGCTGCTGCTTATTACATGCAACGGAGACAGCAATGATACTGCTGCAAATCAGTACAAAAACAGCTCTCCTCTAGTGTACAGGGATACAACGTCAATGTTTTTTCTTCGCCTGCAAGCGCGTACGAGAAGATGCACACATCAACTGTGTAGCAATGATGTCTGAACAGCCTGTGCAGGGAATATGTTACTCTCGTGCCCTACTACACAATTTTAAGTAATACAACCGCATCACATAGTGTGCAGTTGGGAAGACGAGCGCAGTTGCAGTGATGCAAAGTCGAGTACAATTGCAACGCCAATCCCAACTGCAACGACAAATTCAACTGCAACGACATGCGCAATGGCAGCGATGCCCATCACAGTAGATCCAACCACTTTTTATTACCGCCATGCTCTTGATGCTCACTGCCCGTTTTCAGCAGTGCCTTGCTCAAGACGCGTGTCGCTTCGATACAGCTCACGGCGTCCGTCCCGAGCTAGATCATGTATTAAAAGGGAGTTTTGAACCGCTTCTGGAAGTGCTTGGCCAGCCAATCCTTTCCACCGTCCCGCACATAGGCGCCCCAGCAGCCCGGTAGCACCATGTCCTTGTGCGGAAACTCACCTATGCCACTTTCCGGGTCCGCCGTGCGACAGATGGCCTGCAAATCGAAGCAGTTAAAAACAAACCAAGTAAGATGCAATCCAATCTTTCCGGCCGTTCTAGCCCTTGCCTTTTTTGAAATGATCTTGCACGGCTTTTTTCTCCCTGAACAACTCGTGCAGCGACATGCACTGACCACCCAAGTGGTCTCACGTCGACGACTTTGTCGGGCGGCAGTACAAGCAGCTGTTCGCCATATCCAGCATGACCTGCTCGTATGCCTGCAACGCGGTCTGGCTCTTTTTCTTTAGCCGACACACCTCGTCGGGACCCTTATACACCATCGTCTCGGTATCGTCTGCGACCTCGTCGTCTTCAAGCTAGGCTGGCTTGAGCCACTCTGTACCGCTCGGGCGCGGCGTGAGGTTCACCATCTGGCAGACACCACACGGGCGGTCGTCTTTGAACACCAGCACCAGTCGGCGGGTGTGTGCAGATACTCACTCAACACTCCGCGAAAACAGTGCTTGCCAGACAGAGACACACTCATGGCGTGCCGATGCAACGTCTCGTCTGTGCGCCACTTGCTCTCGACAGAGTGACACAGTACACTCGCCGCCAAGACCTGCCTCTGAACGCGCTGGTCCCGATCGGTGTATTACCAAGCATAACAAAATCTAACATCTATGGGACCGTTCATAGGCGGCTGGGGCACTTATATTTCCTTTTATTTTTCCATTTGCAATATATCTCTCCGGTTCAGCGCTATGTGCCACCCTCGAGTGAAGCTATGTGACATATGTGGCAGTAGCGACAAGACACATGCCTCTTTGAATAATTGCAGCGTCAGAGACAGAACTGTGTCTGCTACAATTGCTGTTCAGATCGTTGCAGCGATGCTGTTTGACGATCGATTTGATGCAGTTGAGATCATTGCGGTTGAGTGCAGTAGAGGCTGCGACGTGGTGTATCGTGGTGTACCATAGCGCTGTAGATGCTGCTTAGTCATTCTACCAGGCCTGATGGCGGGCCAAAAAGTTCAAATCTGAGGACGATAGAGCCTATTTGAATAAAAAATAACCCTAAAAGGGGTGGGTAGGGTACTGATGACCCGGTCAAGGTGACAAAACATGACGTACTACTAAAGAACATGACGGTGCCAGTACTGTGCATTGACAGCGGGACGGTGAGCATTTGACAGTGAAAAAAGGTGCATGAGTAGTGGTCGAGGTGCATGAGACAAGGACAAGGGGACTGGACAATGTAACAAAGCATGACGCATGACCTAAGGGCATGACAGAGCCAGTGTGCAGCGACAACGGAGCCGTGGACAGTGGATGTGACAACGGGCCGGTGTTCATTGACAGTGAGGGGGAAGGGTGCCTAAGTAGTGGTCAAGGTGCGTGAGGCAAGGACATGGGGACTGCGAGCTGTCGTCTCAACTCTAGTGGGAATGGCTGATTGATGACTGATCGATAGCAAAGGTGTCCTCAATCGCGAGACACAGACAGGGAAAATACTAAGAAGTTTGCACTGTTACCAACGAGCGGCACTTTAGAGTTCTCAAAAAGGTGGCCAAGCGACGTCATAGCATTGCACACCGTGTGCTAGCTATTCGTCCAAGGCAGGGAAGTGCGCGTCAGCAGACGGGCCGTGCTGGGAGTGTAAACAACACAGGGATGGGCGAGTCAACGGATAAGCTGTGCGGGAAGTGTCACAACGCAAGGACAAGCAGGTCCTCAGGTAAGCCGTGCGGGGGTTATAATGGCAGAGACAGGCGGGTCAACAGACAAGCTGTGCTGAAGCATGTTCTCAACAGCGGACCAAGCCAGGCCTAAACAGGGGTCGAGCGGCGATGACATGTCGGCAAGGTAGCCAAGCATCGTTGTCAATATGCGAGTGAGTGGTGCGGTGCTAATATGCCGACAAAGTAGCCGAACAAAATCAGCAACTCGCGAACTCTGGGGCGCGCAGGGTCGAGCAGGCCAGGAAGATCTCTGATTTCAAACTGCAAGGACGTGGCGGCTGCGACCATCCCCCTCTCTAGGGAGGTCTCCAGACCGTCATAAGTGCATCGACTATACCATTCTTGGGGCCAGGACGAAACAACAACTTTTGAAAAAAGAAGAAGAGAAACGTGGCTCGACGACTCGGGGGGCCAGGGCCCGGTGACTTGGTAGCGATGGAACAACTTTTGATCAGAACGGACGGGTTGGGGATGCCGGTAGGATGTGGGCGCTATTGGAAAGACGGAAAGAACACTCCTTGTCACCTGTGCCATCGTGACTGTGCCTCTCCATCAGCAGCTAAATTATGCTGGGTGCTTGTTGCCAAAGTCCTCTGGGAAAGGGGCTGGTGATGTTCGTAGCGACAAACAGGACGAAGGCAGGGAAGCAAAGGAGTGACGGCAGTGCTTGTTGTGGGGAAGGGTAGAGCACAGGAGTGGCAGGAGAGCTGAGTGTTTGGTGACGCGGACGAAACGAAGAAAGACGCACTGCAGAATGTGACTGGCTTCGGGGCAGGGAGCGCAGAAAGAACGTACTGGGCGAAGTGCCAACAGTGTCTTCGGGGCAGGAAATAGGCATGCGCTGGCATGCGTTGAACAGAATGTAGACAGTGGCATCGGGGCGGGAATGCGGAAGGAAAACACTGGACAAAGTATCAACAGTGTTCTTGGGGAAAGAGCAACACCAGACTCGTGTCAGACTTCGAGGGCTGAAGATCCATTCTCAAAGGCCAAAATTGGAAAATGATGCCGATGAAAGGAAGCTCTAAACTGGTGCCATGGGAATTAAGGAAAGGAATGTCCTGGCGAGATTGGGAGCTGGGTTTTGTGGGAGAAACAGAGCAGCTCAATTTCTTGGACCAGGGACAGCCAGCAGAGAGGCGGCCAGCAGAGAGGGGGCCAGCCGAGGAGATCCATGGTGCCATGATGTGTTCCAGACGAGGCCGCCGAGCAGGGAGCACAAAAGGCAGGAGTCGAAGGACGAGTGACGAGAGCCGAGTCGTGGGCGAGCGTCGGGACAGCGAGTCAGTGTCTGGACGGAGGAGACGGCGTTGGGAGAATAAAGACGTGAGACAAGAAGCGCAAGGCGAGCATGTGGTGAGGATCGCGAGATAGGGATGCTGGATGAAAGGGCGCCGGAGAGGAGTGCGTGCTGCTGGCGAGATATAGGAGACGGAGCAAAAGCAATGTACGCGGGGTTAAAGGCGCGAGCCGAGCATCGGGGAACATATGTCGCGGCTGAGAGACATGTCGTGGGCGAGGTTGGCGGGGTTCTTGCTTGCGTAGGGCATCCATGACACCTTGCCCAAACGCATCGTCTCGTAGTGCCATAAAAGTGGGCAACAGGAAGGCGTGGGAGGTCGGGGCGCGGGAGGTCGGGGCGCGGGAGGTCGGGGCGCGGGAGGTTGGGGCGCGAGGCGGCGAGTGTTGTCAGGCGAGCGAGAGACGAGCGTTGCGGAGCGAGATACACTGGACAGAGCATGAGGCGATGATCGGACACAGAGACGCTGGACAGATAGAAAAATCGCAAGATGGATGCGAGACAATAGACGCGAGCGAGAGTAGTGGGTGACAGTCACAGGACGGAGACGCAGAATAAGAGATGAAGGACAAAAGATGCAAGAAAGGAGATGTGTCAAGAGGCAAAAGGCGCGGGCGAAAGTTGAGCGCCGAGAGATCAGTGTGGTTGCCGCGGGCGTGTCGCGGGGAAAAGGCGCGAGTCGAGCGTCGAATGTGTCGTAGGCGAGAGCCGTCGGGCCAAAAATGTGTGTCGCGTCGTGTCGCAGACAGACGCTGCATGTAGCGTGCAAGAGCTGCGTGCCGTAGGTGAAAGCTGCGTGGTCATCGCCGGCAAGATTTGTGTGTCGTGAGAGAGAGCTGTCTGTGTGGCGGGGAAATGGCGTGAGTCGAGCGTCGAGAGATATGTGTCGTGTTTTGAGGAGAAGAGGTTGGAATATTGCGAGGCCAAATGCTACTAGTCCAGCCTCGTCTTTCAGCCGCGTCTTTGAATGGACCCACAATTGTTTCATTCGACTGACCAGGACTAATGTCAATTATGTCAATGGTGGCAACGATTCAACGATCGTAACAATGTCAAGAGGTGGAAACGGTAGTAACGGGAGCATGCCGCTCAGAGAGACGAGAGTTTGTTCCTGTAGTGGGTTGCTGCTTACATACAACAGAGAGAGCCGTGCCACTGCTGCAAGTCAGTATGAAAACAGCTCTCTTCCAGGATACAGGGAGGCCACGTCAATGTCGCTTCTTCGCCTGCATGCGCGTACGAGAAGACGCACACACCAATTGTGAAACAAAATTCTGAACTGTCTTAGCAGGTGCTGCGTCGAGATGGATATCGAGCCTGTATTACCGGTATGCCATCACCAAGAAACACCATGCAGCCTCTGTACTTGATTTGGTCGTTGACCAGTACGCCTCGTTGATTCAGACGACCTCAGCCGAGTCTGTGTCCAAGTACGACCGCGATTCCGATGACGATGCCTGCAAAGACGACACTGGTACCAAGATATTATAAAAACTAAAACTTCACCACTGCCCACGTAGGCCAGAGTCTATGCCAGGCCCAGGCTTGGAGGACCTGCATTGTTACAGCCATAACGTGCACGCCTGCTCCTCTCATTAGACCACCTTATCTACCTTACCCCTCTTTTACCCCGGCACCATATGTGACCACTGCACTCTCTTGGTATAATTACGGCACTCTCTTGGCACAACATCTCACATCGAGGTATATCGATGCACACCAAGACATATCATGACCATCACCGAGTATATAAATAGCGAACCTGTAACGGTCTAACATTGGACTGGACCCACACGTTAAGAAGGTTCCATAGACAGCAGTCTGCACAGATAGAGATATATGGATGCGATCATGCGGTGAGCCCCTCGAGCCCAGCAGTCCGTCCCCTCGAGTTCCTCATCGCACGAACAAAATACATACTCACGCAATCTACGCCATCTCCCCTAAGATAGAACTACTGCGTCACAAGGTCAAGGCTGGTGACAGCATGGTCGAAAGCAAGAGCACCGCATTTGCCATCTGCATTCTGGACATTGACCGTCGCCTTATGGGCCGTCTGAGCGAGCGCCTCGACCTCGCCAAGTAGCTTGCCGACTCTACAATGACAAAGAGCCACGCGCACAAGGACGACAAGTGGCTGTACGAGATCTCTGAAATATCCAGCTCGTGGGAAAAGCTGACCTTGCGCATGATCCTGGCCTTCTTCTGAATATCGCGTTTCCAGTAGAAGCGCACAAAGTGCACCGTCAGGTCCTTTGGCAACCGCAAAGTCTTGAGTTTCCTCGGAAAGAACGCTTCGCGGCGTAGCTCCTCCGATGTCTTGTCAATCTTTCCCTCTGCATCCTGCCCGCTAAGTAGCGGTTGACGATGCTCACCGAGGGGCTGCTCGGCGCGTCATCTGAGCCGGCCGGTGCAGCACGGAGCAGGTTGTCCATCACAAACGTCCGGGCCTCCTCTGCATCCTGCTGGGCGTATCCGCCTGTCCGAGAGCGCTCCGCGAAGCGAGGGTTGAGCATGTGCACTGTGATCAAAAAGTTCTCGGGGCTGTATGTGGCATAGCAGGCACATCTGGTCAAACTATCTTCAGCTGGCGTGCGACCATCAGCGACTCTGTGGCGTGTCGGCCGGGTTCACCTCGAATCGGTTGACGAGCGCGTCTTGCAGCTCGGGCAGCGAGCGCATGGTGGGGGGGCGGCGCCGGGCCGGCCCAGGACCATAATAGTCTAGGCGGGCTTGGGACCCAGGACGGACAGATCGGTGTCATCCTTGACCTGCTTGTCCTTGATGCGTATCTTTTCGGTCCTCTGGCTGCACGCCGGTCAAGTTGGAGATCTGTTACTTGAAAATGGCGCCGGGATCGGACACGTCTACCTCGACGTACATTTGGCCCTGGTGCCGGACAAAGCCTACATGGTCAATACTCGGCAGAGGTCAAGGATCCAAGTAATAAAAGGGACAACATACCAGGAATGGTGGCCGTGGCGGCGGCGGCATCCACGTCCATGCTCAATATCTTGCAGTGCGTGTGGTGGGGATGGTGGAGGGGGGTGTTGGTCGTGGCAAGGTCGGTAGCGAAAGGAAGCGGCAGCAGGAGAGGCGATTGAGAAGATATGTGTCAAGGAAGAGCGTTGCGGCGGTGTACTAAACCGGACTGCCGCTGAAAGATTCTGGGCAAATGAAGCTAAATTGTGATTATGCGGAAGAACGACGTTGTAAAAAGAGGCAGCAGGCGCCAGCTATGAGGGACAGGACTCACTCGATGTCCATACGGGGAGCAGAGCGCGTCCTTATGGCGGCATGGGAATAGGCCATAGGGAAATTCCGGGGCGTGTAAGTAACGACTACTTTTTGGGCTTCTTTTGTGAGTATATCGAGCTATCGCCAGTTCATTGCAGCCATAAGGCGAGCGTCAATAAATAAAGACTAGTAAAGCTGTGATCTTTACATGTAGTTGTACGTTAAAAGTTATCTTCATCTACAATAACACGAAATTCAAGTTCCCCATGAAAGAACAAAGCTCATGTCACTTTCTCGAAACCCACCGCAAAACAACGCAAATCCAGCCACCACTACGGGGATTTCCTGTACGATTAAGGGTAGTCCAAAAAGTATGCTTATGTGTATGTAATCCCCACTACGGGTTTTTCCCGTACGGTTCTGTGACGATCCTGTAGTCGGCTGCTGCTTACATGCAACGGAGAGAGCCATGACATTGCTGCATATCAGTATGCTAAACAGCTCTCCTCTAGGACGCAGGGAGACCACGTCAATGTCTTTTCTTCGCCTGCATGCACGTACGAGAAGACTTGATTTGATTTGATTTGATTATATTTAACGTCATGTTAACTACACAAGGAGCATAAGACGCCGGATTGGTTACCGGACAGAAGTTTAGAGCCCTCTGCGGAGGCAACACGCTATGGGTTTAGTGCACGGGACTGCTAGTCCCCAGGCCCCCAGTGTTCTGTACCCCTAGGCCCTAGGGGAACAGACCTCTGGGGGACTGTAGCGCACCTCTGCCACCGCATGCAAATAAAAGAATCAAAAAAAAGGAAAAAAGAAGAAGAAGAAAAGAAAGAAAAGACATGCACATACAGAAAATCAAAACCAGAAAATCAAAACAGTAGGCAGACACACTCCCTCTTCTAGCTCTCCTCACCAACTCCCCTCCCTGTCCCGGGTTGCCCTACAACCCGTTGTTGCGCCGGCGGGGCAGCAGCCGCTGGCGCTCTGTCGACACCCGAATTGCAGTGCCGCCACTTTGCTACCATCTTGCCCGCTAGATACTTGCAAGACTTGTTCTTCAGCAGCAGCTTCTTCACAAAGCGGGGTGTTGGACGCCAGTGGTTGGTCCTGCATGTCCAGGGGTGGACAGGGCTCTTTTCTTCCTGCTCACAGAGCGGGCATAGGAGCTCGGCGTCGTGGTGATTGACCCGTCTATGGTAGTCCGCGAATTCTCCGTGTCCCGTTCTTGCTGTGAGGATGCGGGCCACAGTTGCGCGATGGAAGTCGCGCAGCCATCTTATTTTATGGGGCGTGGGGATCTCGAACTCCTTGCCCAGGTGTTCTCGTGGCTCACCTTGTGCCATCCATTCCTTGTACGCTTTCTTCAAGGCACTCGACCTCCATCATCGTGCGGAAGAGAGCGACATGGAGTCAGCAGAGACAACCAGGTTGTCACTGGTACATCCCAGCTTCGCCAGACGGTCCACCTCCTCGTTGCCCGGGATCTCGGTGTGTCCTGGGACCCATCGGACTCGGGCCTCTGCCACCTCGAGAGCAAAATTCCTATTACCCCCCACCCACTCATGCAGAAGTATGCGGGTCTTGTCGATTTCCTTCTGGGACGTGCCCACCCTGTGTCCGGTGTTGGCCAGACGTTGCGCGACACTGCTATTGTCCAGGCACAGATACAATGAACCTGCGCTCGGCAGTTTGAGATCCGTAGCAGCTTTCATGGCTTGAAGAGCTGCCACTGCCTCTGCGTCGGGGACCTCGCGATATTTCCCGCACGCGCCAAAGCCTTCGCAGATCTTGTTTTCACCTTGATACACGGCCCAGCCTGCGCCCGTATTGCCCACCTCGTCACGGGACCCGTCCGAGTATACCCAAATGGTGTCCGGGTCGGCGGCGGCTCGCTCTGCCAGGTGCAGCTTCGCCGCAGTCTCCTTGTCCGTCAGCTCTGGCAGCGGCGTCCTGGGACCACGTGGCTCGGGTAGTAGATTCCTTGAGTCGTGTATTCTCCGCGGGAGCATGTCCATGTAACCATTGATTGTGATTTTGAACTCAGCAGGGTTGAGAGGGTGGCCCCTGGGCACAGTGGCTGCGCGGATTCCAGCTGCTCGTTCTTGGTCCTTTAGCATGAGCCGGATGGGTATCGTGGTGTATCCTAGCACTGTAGATGCTGCTTAGTAGGCCTGATGGCGGGCCAAAAAGTTCAAATCTGAGGACGATAGAGCCTATTTGATAAAAACATAAAATAAAAAAAAACCCTAATCCATTGAGGCTCTGATCCTGTTCCCCTTCGTAGTAATCGATACTGTAAGTACCGTTTTGTCTTGCTGAAGGCCACAACCATCTTGACGGGGCAGCTCATCTTGGCGGTGGAGTGTGCGCCGGACTTGACACGAATCTTGTCCGGGTGAGTCTTGGAGGTGCGCTTGGCACCATATTTACCGGACCGCGAACACTGGTAAAGAATGAAATTCTTTGTGCCTTTGTCCGAGGGGTTCTTAAGGTGCTTGCTATCTTCAATAGTGAAAGCAATGCCCCTTTCAGAACCCCAGGCCAGGAGAGATTCGCGGGCAGCATCCTCGCACTCAAAGGTTTGGCCGATCAGCTCGCAGTGCTGGTTAGCATGAAGGAGTACATGGACATCGTCGCCGTCTCCAAGATTGGAGTGGCTCGCAAAGTCCGGCAATTATCGAATGCGGAGGCCGTGCTCGCTGCTGATAGGGCTGTTTACTGACAGCGCGAAGTCGATCTGGAATTGGTTCGGAAATGCCTTCTGCGATGCAAATGTGGATGCCATTCAACAGCGTCGCGCTTGGGGGACAAAGGTGGTTGCCGCCAGCCGGTGGAAACTCGTCTCAAGGCATTATTCGCCGGAGGATAGATGGCCCCGCAGGCTTAGTGACCTCGCCTCGCATGGTCAGGGAGTGGTCTGTGATCACGTTGATAGAGCGGCTTAGTGTTGCTTATGGCATCTGGTCAGGTATGGTTTCCAGTTTCAAGGGCATGATGGCCTGTTCGGCAGTTGCAAATCTCCTGTCTTTTTCTGCAAGCTTACGGTCTCTAGTAGCCAGGGCGGCGTACAGCCTGCTGATCGCATCCTCGGCAAATGCCATTGGGCGCAAGGTATGTTAGAGACGATCTCTCAGATGTGGCTAAGCATACAGTGGCCCGTGGGTGTAAGTGTGGAGAGGTATGGTGTCTGTAGAATAATGAGTAATGGAAAATGATATGTGATGCAGAGTAAACGGCACGTCGCGGAATGCGGATATGGCCACGAGAAAAGCGGGTATGCAACAGTGTTTGGATAGAATAGTATGCTTAAAGCATACGGAGGTAGGATGGGTAAGAAACCACTCCTCGACCAGGTATCAATAACACGACAGGGGCAATGCCACAAGGGGTGAAAGCAGATACTATGCCTTTTCTAGATACTTGTGGATAAAAAGATATCCACAGAGTACATGGCGAGGGAGTGGTTTCTTATCCCAGACACCTCCGTAAGCATACATACTCCGTATGTATGTAAATATATGCTTATTACAGATTGGCGTTATTACGGAGTACGCACCTCCGTAAATATAGAGCAACCGTGCACAGAACTTCGTAGATATATGCTTATGCTTAGTGCTCGGGAACAGGGACGCGGGAAATAAAGTGAACGTCACTTATATGTAAATATATATCTCTGTCCTGGTATTTACATATGGGTGTGGCAGTACGGCAGTACGAAAAGTAAAATGACCAGTACAAAAATCACATGACCCCAGAAAGGTACATAGCAGTACTTTGGCAGTGTTAGCGGACTCAAGCATCAACTTGCTGTCATAAAAACGAATATAAGGTAGCAGTCTTCTCTTTTTTTCCATCTCGTTCCAGTGTCTATTTAAGAGAACAGCAATCTTCTCTTTTCATTTCTTTCAGTGGTCACGCAGTCTGGGGGTAGTGTGGGCGACAGCATCGTCATTGACGACTCGTAGTAAGCCGGAGGTGAGACCGGCCCAGGGATGTCTACTTATTTGCGTTTGTACATTCACATAGCTCTTACCCATTCCCTTAAATAGCATACAGTCATTGTACCATAGTTGCTCAATTCCCAAGCCTGCTGCATGACGACTAGTGACCAATTGATGCCGTTACAGAAGCCGTGTAATAGCATCGGAGCCAGACTTGGCGGCAAACATCAAGGCTGTCCTGTCCTGGCTATCCTTCGCCTCGACGTTGGCACCCTTCTCGAGCAGCAGTCTTGCAACAGCTTCCTGGCCAGAGTCGGCCGCAAACATCAACGACGTCCAACCATCAGCATCACTCGCCTCGACGTCGGCATGATTCTCGAGCAGCAGCCGTGTAACAGTTTCGTGGCCAGATTTGGCGGCAAGCATCAATGCTGTCTTGCCATGATTCATCTTCGCCTCGACGTCGGCACGATGTTTGAGCAACAGTCGGGTAACCGCCTCAAGCGTCACAGATGCAGCTATGATTTTGAACGCGCGAAGACAGTTCTGGGATGTTGCTAGTACTGCCAAAGTCCTGCTATGTACCTTTTTTGGGTCATGTGATTTTTGTACTGGTCATTTCACTTTTCGTACTGCCGTACTGCCACACCCTTACATATGACGGTAACCTCAGAGATTGGCCTGGCTTAACTAACGGCTGAGCACTTCAGAGAGTGATGTCATTAGCTTTAATTCCCACCGGTATCTGTCCGTAGCCTGCTTGTACTGAAAGTTACATGTATCAGGGTTCATTTTTATATGCGTAATGTAGGTATCGATGCGGTCATGTAATAAGATAGCACTGTAAAGATCGGAGCCGCTCAATGGTGCCATCGATGCTGTAATTTACTCGTAACTGTGGAGTCGGCGCTCATGCAGTATCCTGTGATGCAACTATGGTGCCATTCCGATACCAGTCTTCAATATCGTAAGATACTGAAGTTATGTTGGTGCCAGCGGGATAAGCTACACTTCCGCATCTAAGCATACGTATCAAGGCAGTGCAATCAAGGAAATAGCCTGGAGCAGCTCTGCCCATATATAGACTTAGCTCTGTTCTGATATCAAGGCCGTCCATGGCGCCAAAGCTTGTCAAAGGACGATGATGTCGCAGAGCAGGATTGCCTTTGCCATTGCTGTGGTGTGCTATCGGTGTGCGAGTAAGTAGAATGTCATAGGCGTTTTGTTCACTCCTTGCTGGTGTAGTGGTGTTTCCTTATCGCATCAGTAGTCTACTACACAGTGCTTTCGACGACCATCACTGTTTAAGCCGTGCTTTTATATGTGAAATAAACTGTAATCTTATAAACCCTAACTCCTGCCATCTACACATACTCCCATCAAAGAGGTAGGTGTTCTTGATACCGGCTGTTATCGCCTCTAGTGTTATCACATTATTGGCGATCGGTGATGCACGGTGTCTGCACCATCTTTCTTGCCATTATCAAGAGATCGTTGTTCTTTAGTGTCTAGCTTTTATATAGGTGTTCAGATTGACTTACCGGTCTTTCGTGATGCTGTGTGTAAATGCCTCTTTTATTAACCTCGGTACTCGATCATGCCTCCTCATATTTCTACTTTGTTTTGCCCCATGATATCGCCCCATGTTCCATCCTAGATTGAGTTCACACAGGATCACTTACGGAGTACTTTGGCTGCTTGTAGTGCCCATAACGCCGGCATCCCATCATAACACACACCGATAGGCGTTAGGGTTTATGACCATTGGTGTCTAGTAGATTCTACCGTTAAATAAATAAATAAAAAACTGTATTAGTAATTACTATCTTATTCTAGTGGAGCAAAAACGAACAAGGCAAGATGCGGACCGTATATATAGCGCTCGTCCTGATAGTTGTGATAATGATTGCTACAAGCATCTCAAGCCAAAATCCACAGCGCACTCAAACGACAATGGCAACCGACTACGAATTCTACGGCTGGCTGGGCAAGTCCCCCGATGCTGTCAACGGCAAGATGGTGTGGGAAAAATTTGAACCCAAGACGTGGACCGAGAACGACGTCGACATTCAGGTCACCCATTGCGGCATCTGCGGCTCTGACTTGCACACTCTCAGCTCCGGATGGGGCGCTACCAACTACCGTAGGTTGCACAACGCTATAATGTGAACCTGTTTCGTTAATGCTGAACCATGATAGCTTGTTGTGTTGGCCACGAGATTGTCGGCAAGGCTGTCCGTGTTGGAAGCAATGTCAAGAACATCAAGGTTGGCGATCGCGTCGGCGTCGGTGCACAAGCCCTCAGCTGCTTGAAACCCGACTGCGAGTACTGCTCGATTGGCCAGGAGAACTACTGCAGCAACGGCCACGTCGGCACTTATAACGGAACTTACCCCAATGGCGAGGGCAAGTCCTACGGTGGCTACAGCGACTACAACCGCACCAATGCCAAGTTCGTCGTCAAAATCCCAGACGGCCTAGCATCGGAGGATGCCGCTCCTATGCTGTGTGGTGGTGTTACCGTCTATGCACCCCTCTGCCACAACGGCTGCGGCCCCGGCAAGGCGGTCGGCATTGTCGGTGTTGGTGGCCTGGGCCACTTTGGTGTTCTTTTCGCCAAGGCTCTCGGCGCAGACAATGTCGTGGGCATCTCGCGCAGAAACTCAAAGAAGGACGATGTCCTCAAGCTGGGTGCTGATAGCTACATTGCCACTGCGGATGACGAGAACTGGGCTACATCTAACGCCCGTACTCTTGACCTCATTATTTCGACCGTATCGAACGCGGACATGCCTCTTCAGGGCTACCTGTCGCTGTTGAAGCCTGGTGGCACGTTCATCCAGGTTGGGTAAGTATCGCAATGCCGCTGCCTTGTTCTACGCAGACTATATCTAACTAAACCACAGTGTCCCCGATGGTGGCAACCTGCCGGTCATCAACGCCTTCACACTGGTTCAGAACGGAGTGAAGATTGGTGGCAGCATGATCGGCTCCCCCGGCGAGATCGCAGAGATGTTCCAGCTTGCTGTTGACAAGAACATCAAGCCTTGGGTCGAGACTCGGCCGCTCACCGATGCCAACCAGGCCATTATTGATATGGAGGAGGGCAAGGCACGTTACCGCTACGTCCTTGTAAACGAAAAGCACGCAAAGATCTGACGGAATGCGAGTTACTGGGAGTAGTTGGTAGATAGCGTCAAATCAAATCCGTATCAGTGATAATACCTATTGTCGTTGAAAGTGAGCGCGCTATCGCCGTGACACGTGACTCAGTAGCGATATCGGAATCCCATCGTCTTCCAGTCGGTCGAATCCTCGTAGTCTTCGGGCCGTAGGACAACTTCATGGACGACCTTTGCAATATGAGCACCACTGTGCACATGAACGACTTTACCACCACCAACAACGCCGCTGGTGGAAGAACTCCCCTTAATTCCCTCAACACGGGTGCGTCTGGCATTCGTCCACATCAGATACGCACGTAGGATGCCGCAAAAAACCACAGCAAGCGAGTAGCAAATCATGATCGCCTTGAACGCGGTGTTGTACGTGGGCTCCTCTTTGGTCTTGAACAGCTGGGGGCCAACAATGTTGCCGGTGCAGTAGGCAAAGAAAAGGAACGTCGTCATCGTTGCCTTCTTGGTCACACCCCTGTAGTTCGCTTGAATCAGCGACATGAGCAACGGCATCGGTGCAGGTCCGGTCGACAACATCATATATGCGAAAAGCTGGACGCCCTTGGAAAGCTCTGTACGTCTGTAGATCATGGCACTTCCGGCGATGGGGGGCAGCACAACCAGAATCATCATAAGGATATGCAGGTTGCGGAAGCGGCCCGCAATGTAGCCAGTGGCAGCGATAGTGACGGCAGCAATGACACCAGGAGGTATCTGGATCAACGTTGATTCTAGTGATGAGAATCCAAACGACTTGAGAACGAGATTACCGAATGATTGGGTGCCTCTAGAGGAAGCACAGTCAGTATCAGTATATATAAATGGGTCATGGGAATTTAATGTCGGAACCAACCCGTTGGGAATCTGCATGCAGAGTGTAATCGCAAAGATGAGCCATGTCTTAGGATCGACCATGCATTCAATGGCCTGGCTGATCTCAAATGGCTTCTTGTCTGTCTGGCCCGTACCTGCAATCACGATACGGTCCTGTGCGAACTGACGCTCTTCCTCTGTTAAGAATGAGGCAGTTGCAATGCTGTCCGGAAGCAAACCCCAGATACCGAACGCCCAAAGAAACGTGGTAATTCCGAGGATAATGTACATCCAGCGCCATGGGTGTATATTGTCCTCAATATGCCCGACACCAAAGGCGAAGAGGTTGCTGATGATGCCTCCGACCGAGTTTCCGGTAAACCACGCGCCAGTTCGAATAGGAATTTCATCGCGTGTGTACCAGGTCGCTGTAATACTATTGCGGTTGTGAGTAGGTGCAAAAGCACGATACCGAGGAGGAGTGCGACATACAACATAAAGGCCGGGTCGATTGTGGCCTCACATACACCAAGGAGGAAACGAACAGTGATCAGGCCGCCGAAGTTATGGCAAGCTGCCGTCATGCCGACCACAATGCCCCAGATGAGAGTATTTCCCGTCAAGTACTTTCCAATAGGGAGACGGGCACATAGCAGTGTCGTCGGATACATGTACATGATGTAGCCAAAGTAGAAGACACTCGACACCCAGCTGTATTGCTGGCCAACGAGTCCCTGTTGGTGGCCCGTGTTAGCAAGTCTAATCGTCACAATTCATTCGATGGACGAGACGTACATTGTCCACCCGGAGCTTGAACACGGAAGCACTGGACAGGATTGTCTTGTCCATAAAAAAAAACAAGCACGTTACAAAAATGAGTGGCACGAGCCGTCTGTCGATCTTGCGTACAATGCGGCGCGCCATGGCATCGTCAACGTTGACAGCAGCAGCCTCTGAGACTAATGGGTCGACCGGCAAGACATCAATGTCAACCACGCTCACTGTCTTTCCAACAAGAGGCATGTTGGCTTGTTTTCGTTCTCGCGTTTAAGTTGAGTATGATCGCACCATTAGATTGAAGCGAAACGGCAGAAATTGTCGTACAAATAAAAGAGCATGCTGAGCTTCATATAGCCGTCCGTTGTTCCGCATCCACAATGTGCCGGTGGAGTAGCAGTGGCCGAATTGCTATCTCTTTGAACTATTTTCTCGTTATCTTTTGAACCTTCCCATTGCAACCAAGCACTGACGATCATTTGTGACCTTGCACGATAAATTCCACCAAACATAAGGACGTAAGATCAAGTATGACGTTATTGCGGTCTTGAAATGAGAGATAATTATGTAAGTCGCATTACATGCATGTATACACAAATGATATGTCTGTACATATATCCTATCTCATTTTTTACTCAGGCCACACTTCCCACAACCCTGTCACCGCCCACTAACGATCTTGAGATCTCGATTTTTCTTTTCTCATTTTCCAAAGGTTGAGTTACATTCACATCGAGTGAACACTCTCGCCGTCTCGCATCTTGGACGGCGGTGCCTGGCCATATAGCTGCCCTCGCGTTGCATGCTCGCGTGCGAGCGTCGTTTCTGGTGTTGCTTGGCATATAGGGCTGCCGTTAGGCTGTTGGACGCGGTTCCCGAACCGGCGCCGTTGCCGTCTCCGGCCCGCAAAGGATAGTTGGCGGCATTCGAATTGACGGAGAGCGGCACCCTTCTGCTGGACATGAACGAGGACATGGCTGCGCTGTGTTACAGCCACGGACCAGATCCGGCCCAGCCCCACATGTTCGACAATGAACAGTCCACCAAAGTTCACCAAAGTTCACCGCAGGCATGGCTCGGGTAAGGTTCCAAGACTAAAGTATCCTATCACTCCACTTTTTTACAGCGCATCCAACTAACTCTGAAAGAACCTATCATACTTCAAACGCGTTTTTACGTATAATAGAGAGGAGAAAAGTAAATTTAAAAGATATGTACATGTAGCCCAGAAGCCGCTGATTGATGTTTTGTATAGTAGTCCATCGCCTGTCGCGCCCTTGCGAGGCGCCGAGGCCCAGAGTCGATCAAGCCGTCAAGAGAGTACTGATCCACCAGGTCCCAGCACC
This sequence comes from Ophiostoma triangulosporum, assembly GCA_029298705.1. NCBI lineage: Eukaryota > Fungi > Ascomycota > Sordariomycetes > Ophiostomatales > Ophiostomataceae > Ophiostoma > Ophiostoma triangulosporum. The sequence goes on along the minus strand of JANSLO010000003.1, from coordinate 2,114,959 downwards.
TGTTTATAATATTAGAAAAAAAGACGTTATCAACATTTTTAAAAATTATTTCAAACATAGTAGGGTATTTTTCGGTTATTATAGCTTTTAAATGAGCCCAGAAATGCTCGATTGGATTTAAATTCGGGCTGTGTGATGGCCAGAAAAGAAGCATCTCGATTTCGTGCTCAAAAACCCCCACATTTTGATATCAGTTGTAAACCACCATGGAAAAGAATGTTGAATACCTCAACGAGTTCTTAATCTTTTACGCTATAATCGGTCGCAAAATCATGGCGCGCCTTTACAGCAGAGAGTGATAGCAGAATCCGACCGAAAGCTTCTCATTTTCGTAGACATAATCGGTAGAATAAACGACGTGTCGTTTAGATAGAGGTAAAAAGGCCGAGCTCCTACGTAAGCTTCTCATATGTAATCCGAATGTGTTTTTCCGTAAATTGTATAGTCTGACGTTTATTTCGACGGTAAATTAACCTAGGACAGCCATTTCGAGGCTTTGAGTCAAAACGTTGACGTTTTGTAAACTGTTGAAGTGCGAGGGCGGCGGCAGCTCGTGATAATTCAAGAAGCCCCGCGGCGGCGCGCTGGCTTTGGCCGCTAGCCACCAGCGTACAAATCGAGATATAACTACTGGAAATAGCCCAGCCCCTCCAACGTGGCCGAGCATTAATGTCAACGTAAAAGCAGCCAAATTCATGCTATTTTGAAGAAACTGTGAGGTTTTGAAAAAAAGGAAGTGGTGGGGGGTATTTGAAGAAACGCGTCGCGACTGAGACGCGATAGGATATAATTGGGGCCCCACTGATATAGCCAGCCAGCCTTCCATACCTAGATAGTTCTCTCTCCAGTAGTCAATACATACAGTCAACGCATTCTACAGCAACACGACTAGTGACACCCGGTCAACTCATCGCACCCTGACAAGCTTATTACATAAATCGACTCTGAAACGTCACACGCTGAAGGGCTCTTGCCGTCTCTGCGGTGGAAACTTGCACATCGGAACAATGTGCCGCTACTATATGCGACATATGAAGAGTTGCTACCGTCGTACGCGGTGACCTACAATCACAGGCCAGAAATGAATGGTGACAAGTCGCGTCCGACATTTTTTAAGGCATATTTTGCGGGCTGCCAGGTATCAGGCGAGGAGCAGGACTTCTGCGAAATGGCTACGGAGTACCATTCCCGCTGCAAGCAGCTCAACATTCGCCACTGCTAGATCTTCTTTGATATCCTGATATACACGATCCAGCAGAGTATGCACTCAATGGCTGCACGCGAGCCAGCGCGAGGCTGTTGCGAATCTTGGCGTGACTAGTTACTGGTTCGTATGTTTCCTCCGCCATCTACCAGCCGAGGAAGGCGTGGCCGACTACAAGACAGCCCGCCCCTGAGCCTGTCTTGCGGATAGTACAGGCCATAATCTGTTCCGTGGAGTAGGGCTGGCGGCCAACAAGTATAAGCTCCCTCCGATCTTTTTTGAATTGGGAAATTAACGGGGATGACCTCAAATTCACTACGTACTGTGGCCATTATGAGAACATTCATGAAGCCATCTTTCAAGTCTGTGGCGAACGCGGCGCAGACCGCATTAACAACGGACTGGATGCGTATAGTCGTCCCGATCTGGTAGCTGGGCTCAAGGACCGGAACAATGGGCTGACATTGTGCCCTCACGCTTTTCATCGGCGCCAGTCGACAGCCCAAGATTCTATTTCTCTGGGAGTCTGGTGTCATGTGCAACCTAAATAGCGATGATCCGGCCTATATGCACAAAGTTTGGATCGACGGCGCCATGCAAAAGGTGTACACATACTGCGCATTTATCAAGCGCGATATGCGCCAGACTGGCAATTAATGGTGTAGAAATGAGCTGGGCAGACATGACGTGAAAAGGACGATTCTCTCGGAACTGATTACGATCAATGTCGTTGTGGAGTTCTATTGGTATCACTTTGATCTATATCCGGTATCTACCATCTATACTATATAAGCTCTATGAATCGCAATACAAAGCATTTATCTCTATTTCCAGAAAATTTGTACATGATAGAACAGATCCATATAGCCAGCATCTGAACAACATTTTCTCGGGTTGTCCGGTTTGGATGTTAAGCTCAGGAGTCCCGTTCCGGTTTAATTCGCCCAGCGCATGGCGCCAGGAACGTCAGGGTCCTTCTCGACATACTTGCAGGATGTCCATGTAGACCACAGCTGGCCAATAAAAGAGCGCTTCTCCTGGTGGTAGAGAGGTCCCAGAAGGGGTTTGATGGCCTCCGTAGCCTCCTCGGCCTTGTAAAATGGAATGCGACTATATGTTGATTAGTATTGAAAAGAATAATTAACGCCAGTGAAAGTACACTGTCGTGTGAAACTTACGGGAACAGGTGGTGCACGACGTGGGTGTCGATGATGCCGTGGAAGAGGTGGCGGCCAACCCAGCCAAAATCACGGTCGACAGTTGCCAGAGCACCCTTGACGAAAGTCCATCCCTCAGAATCGTAGTGGTGAACATCCGGGTGGTTGTGGTGCAGATAAGTGATGGCAACTAGCCAGTGGTGAACCCAAAGGTAGGGAATCACGTAGAGCAGGCAGACTGTACCCCAACCACCAATAAGATTGGTTTTGGAGGCCAGGTGAAGAGCCAGGATGGTCAAGCCCAGACCGAGATCAGAAAGGGCGACAAAGATACCCTCGCCAGAACGGAAAACAGCGCTCGTGGGCTCAAAGTGGCTGACACGCAGCCAGCCAGATTCCTCGCGCTGCTTGCTCTCCTTTCCAGCAGAGACATTAAACAGCAGGTAGGCCTGGAAGCCAATAGCTTGGTGGAAGATAAGCTTTGTGGCCTGCACGATAGGAGTATCCTCAAAGAGCTCGGCCGTCTCCTCGGATAGCAGAAGCTTGCTGATGGCCGACCAGTTCTCGGGCTTATTCTTCTCTTCGTGGCGCTCCACAGTTTGGGGCACGAAAGCCATATCCTTCTCCATGTGACCGGTAAATCGGTGGTGACGGTGGTGTGAAAACTTCCAGGAGAAATAGGGGACGAGGAGTGCCGAGTGTAGGACCCAGCCAACAACGTCGTTCAGGACGCGGTGGCGCGAGAATGCGCCATGGCCAGCCTCGTGGGCCAGGATCCAGATACCGGTGCAAATGAGGCCCTGGACATAGCCATAGACAATCCAAGCAGCTGTGCGCGCAGTCCGATCGCTAACAATATCACCGCCAGACATCTGGGGGATGTAGTTTAGGGCAGCCCAGCCGAAGGCACCAGCCAGGGCAATGTCACGAACAACATATGCCATGGAGTGCAGGACCTCGCCCTCGAAGCAGTGCGCAGGGATGGCATTGCGAATCGTCTGGATATCAGGAAACTCGCTGGGGTCGCAAGTTTCAGTCTTCTTTTCGTCAGCACCAGGCTGAACGGTCCGCTGTCTGACCATTTTTTATATGCTGTCGCTGTCGTCTTTTAGCTGCACTCGGGGGGCTTCTGGAATCGATTCGGTAGAGGAGAAATAAAGGAAGCCAGTCAACTGGCACTAGGCCCCGGCTTCCACCTTATATAGACTTTTTTTGTGGCTTAGTATTCATATTATCTTGTACACATACACATAGCAAGACCCTTCTACATGCCCCGTGTCGACATGATCTATTGGTAAGAAGATATTACTTTATCTTCTGCAACCGTGTTAAATGTACAAGTATACACGGAGTATAGTATGACCGACCAATCACCAGGGTTTTAGAGCTCCAGGTACGGAGTACTGATCAGTGGACCTTGGCGCTCCACATGAGCAGGGACTGCATTCACCCAAATTGTAAATTGTTGAGGACTCTGCCCGAAAGGGGAAAAAAGGGATATCAGATACTTTTCCAGGCTCTTGCGGTGTGCGTACGCTACGGAGTATATGTATGTAAGCATAAGCTACTTGCACGCATGAGGCATAAGTACCATACCCATTACCTACCCAGGTACCAGGGTTTCAGTCCGAACAGGCCAATGGCACTCCAGGTAACAGATAGCAATAAACGAATGGCAGCCGACCCCGATGACGCACTAATGTAAGCAACTCTGAACACGCTACGGCTTTCAACGGGAAAAAATAATGAGAAAAAAATGGTTTCACATGTGATCCGCAGATTGATACGTGTAGATACAACAATGCAGGCCTCTGGACCGATGGATCACATGTGCATCTTGTAGCTACGAACTGTGCTTCTTTAGATATAGCTAATGGCATGCTCTGTGTTTGTATCTGATTTCAGCACAGATTGTAATACTCCGTGCGGAGTAACGTTCTCAGAATTATGTCTCCAAGAAGATGGGCTAACTTCTGTAGCGACGTGGCAGGGTGGCAACAGAAGTGTAAATATATCTGAGTACTTGTTTTTTTTTATGACAGATAGTGCTTACAAGCCGAGATCTACACATATGCTTAAGCATACATATATGTATCAAATAAATCAAAGGAAATGAAAGGAGGTAGTTCATAGTCCGAGGCTTTCCTCCCGTCGATTGATAGACTGATAACTCGATCTTATGAGGTCCTCTTTATGATACCTTCGGGGATTTCGCATCTCGACTTATCTACGGAGTAAGCTTAAGCATATGCTTACACACATATGTAGGGTCCCATATATACATATATGTAAGCTACTAATCATACATATATGTATGCTTAATATGTACGGAGTACGTATGCCTATTTACGGAGTACATACGGGGTATGAGGTTATCTCAAGGGTGTGGCAACAGGGCATAACCAAAAGTGTGTTTGACCATATGCTTAGCCAAAATCAAATGATCCACAATGCTACAAAAAGATACTTTGGCAGTGCTAGCGGGCAGGCCTGACAAGCGCTGTAAGCATACTTACTTCTGTCACACCGAAAACCTGCATATATATCCAGTGCGCTGAAGATGGTTTAGCAGCATCCTAGATCCGTGCCGACGATTTATCGCACTGTCGGCCCTTCCTGTTCAGCATTGAACCTTATGCACCCATCATGACTCGTGGAAGAGACGCCCTCATGATGCTCTAAACCGCGATGTTCAAGACAGTGGTGCTTCTGCCGCAAAGCGCCGGCGCTAGGATGGCAGCGTTCTCATTGAGTAGTCGCATTTTAACACGTGCACGACACAGACTGGCGCCGCGGCACCAGCGCGCACAAGGACCCGGGCTGCAAAACCCGTTGACAACTTGCTTCCGCTGACGGACGCGTACGTTAGGACAATCCAGAGAAGGAGTACGAGCTGAATATTATGCCGGCGCACAACCCGGGTGCACTACGGGAGACAGCATTGTCATTGACGACTCGGAGTAAGCCCTTGGTCCGGTCTGAAGATGTCTACATTTTGTTTGTGTTTATTCAATTCACGGTGCGATGAATTGTCGGCACGGATCTAGGATGCTGCTAAACCGTCTACAGCGCCGTTGTAGTTTAGTACTGCCAAAGTATTTTTTGTAGCATTGTGGAGCAACAGATTTTGGGTATGGTCAAACACACTTTTGGTTATGCCGTGTTGCCACACCCTATCTCAAAGACAAGCAAATTTAAACACGTGAAAACAGAGATAAGATCTCACGGCGGACCGATGGTTTCCATAACATGTGAATTCGAGAGTCTTATTACCTTTGCATTTTTGTACATGTATATTTTGCATGCTTGGTGTACATGGTGTACATATGCTTACATATACACATTAGTAGGTCTCACCTTTGTCGTCGTAGCGTACACCGACAGTAGAACAAGGCAAGAGAATAAAATTAAATGTTCGATGCATGTCCCACTTGATTGAGCTTGCCTGTAGGCTTACATTCGTACATATTACAAAGACGTTCTGGTTTGTTAGAAAATGGCACGAGGAAGTAATAAATGTCAACAGTCCAATCTCTTTTTCTAATAAGTTTAGCAGCCTTGTATATATGTAAAGAGAGTTGCAATCTCAGTTGAAATAACGTCACAAGTCCAACATCGTCATTATAAAAGCATAAGCATAGATGGGCCTACTTATGTGTGACACGTCATGAGTGAGGACGGAAGAACACCTTTCAGTAGACCGATCACCGAAAGAGAGGGTGAGGACCCCTCCTCAGGGCTATGCAGGGCGTATATGTATATGTATATGTAGGCGCCCTGTACCGTGAGGTAAGAAGATAGAACAAAACAAGACATCACCGAACAGACCACAGCATCCCCCGGAGGACCACTTACGGATGTGCATCGGTCAACCGGTGATAGCCACACCGTCACACGTTACAGTATAACAAAGTTGATCCGATCGAACGAGTTTCGGACCAGTTATAACTTATCCGACAACGACGTATCAATATGCCATGTGCGACCGACCTTCCCAACTCTTTACATAGAAGCCATGAGAAAGAAATCATCGGGCAAAGAGTGCATTTTGCCCATCGCCTAATTAGCCTGGGTTTCGCCAACACTTATGCACTCCAAATACTTTTTTGTCAGCCCCGCTGTCGCCATTTGGGACTACGGCCAATTGTTGGCACATCTGATGCTCCTTTCTCGCTATTGTTGCAGTTGGTGGCAATTTCGCTGTGGTTATTTTTTTACAACTAATGTACTGCGTTCAGGCATATACAATCGCTTTTGATTGCCCAAATCATGAAAAAGTAAAACCTTGGCATGCTATCAATATTGGACGCGGCCTCCGCGCAGAACGGCAAGGCCGTATGCTTACATGTCTAATACGTGTTGCTAAGAAGGGCCAAGAGCAGCTCCCTCACACAGATCCGTATCGGGCACGCCGACCATAACGCATACCTCTTCCGGAGGAAGCCGCCACCTACTGCCGGCGCGTCAATGCGGAGTCGAGTAAGAGACTCCAACCCACGCTATTGACATGTCCGACGGCCCCTCTGGCGACTAAGATGGCAGAGTTCACTAGAAGATTTCAAGAACTACTCGAACGATGGCTCGATCGCTCCTCCGGTAGCTTATACGGAGCGGGAGGCTCGAGGAGCACAGTCTCACTAGATAACCTGTGATATCACAGGCACGGTCGGACGTCTACCCGTACATAGGATAGGCTTTCTTTTTTGCAAGCGTCTGTGCTTATGTCCGCCCTCTTTCTTGTCTTTACTCCATCTCTACTGTTCTTTCTTTGATGTTATTATGGATGTTCAACCACTACACTTGCACATATACATAACCATATTACACATACGCCAAGAGTCGGGACTGGTTCAGTAAAGCTAACATCAACAAGTATAATTCAAATAGTAAACACATTAGCCATGTTTCTGTTAACACCTTCTGATGGTCATCTACACAACCTCGAGATTATGACTTGTATTGTACATGATTAGTATAAGACCCCTCTCCCAATTGCACGAACAGCCAAAGTGAATAGACCTGCCATATATCGATATAGCTCTGCGCGTAGAGCACCTTGGCGTGTGAGGTTTCATGTAGCCTACCACTCGGCAATCTGCTATCGATAGAGTAGTACGTCTGCTGACGGAGCCTATGTCATAGCATCTAGTACATGGGATAGACACCATCGTACGGCATGTCCATAAAGTACTGGACCGCAAAGTTGAAAAATGTAGGATCTTCCAGGAGAGCAAAATGCCCGACCTGGGGAAGAATCAGTTGCCCAGCATAAGGGATCCAGGCTGCCATGGCATCCGGCTGGTTTCTTTCTATTGCCCCATCATGGTCACCGTCCACAATCCAGACTGGGCACTTGATCTTGGCCATGGCTTCCGGGCCCCAGGTTGGCTCCGTGTCCCACATGCTTTTTTTGCGTGAGCGTTTGTCTCGATTTTGGGGGGTTTTATATAAGACAGAAAACTTACATCGACACGCCAGTAGCCATGGCATCGCAGCGAGCAGGGAGAGGGCTCAGGGATTGGCAGTCGTATGATACGCAGGTCTCCCGCTTACGCTTTTCAGCAGCCTTTGTTGAATAGGTTGTTCCGTTGGTGTCATGGTCCGCATTAAAGGTGCCGCTGTCAGAGTTAATGATAGGGTCGTTTGTTCCAGGATTGCTCATATCAGCCTGGTTGTTGGCACCGTGAGCAAATACGCGGTCAATACGAGACGTATAGTTCATGGCGAGGTCTAGCCCAGTGATGGCGCCGTCACTCCAGCCAACGACAGAAACACGAGGAATCATGAGGTGGTCAATCAGCTCAATGGCATCGCGTGCCATATCGTCGTAGTGGAACTCTGTAAAGTTCGCATACGGGCTGCGTCCTTGTCCTCGGGTGCTGGATATTGCATTTAGTCTCTATCCTATCGTGACGAGATATGACAAACTTACTCTTGCAGAATCACAAGTCTGGTCTTGGCCAACATGTTGGCTTGGTTAAACATCTGGTTCGAGTTGCCAGTTCCACCGTGCAGGATGAGCACGGGGGTGTGCTTGGACTGCACCGGTCCCATGGTGGTATACCAAATATCTACGCCCGAAGACAAGCGAAGATACTTTCCAACATCTCCGTTACTAAGGGGACCAGGACTCGGAGACCACTCCCAACGGAGAATGGATGAGTTGTACGTCGCATCTGGAACGCATGGCTTTCTTGTAGGTTTTAGCATGTATTATTAATAAATACCTGTGCTTGAGATTGAGGGCATACAGATTGCTAGAGGGCACACCAGCACTTGCAATTGCGGTGCTTATAAGCATCAGCCCATTGAGAAGAAGCCGTGTCGAAATCATACTGGTTATATGCGCTGCTGGTTGTGGTGTGTATAGTCTCCGTTGTCCTTGGGTCTGGCGAATTGTCGAACTGTCGAGCTGTTGAACTGTTGGATTGTCCAGCAGCAAATTACAGAGCAAAGGCGACTATATATACTCGATGCGAGTCATTCTAATCGGATTTGAATTTCAAGCCGACGTAGAGATAGCATGCGTGTTATCGGTCGCAATTACGCAGTTCGCGGGTCTTAATTGCTTCAAGTATAGCTGTAACCCGCAGGCTGATACAGATATCAGCTACTGCTCTCAGATGATACATCGCGGCTGTTTAGCGTAGCCGCTATCACCCTGTGGTCGGCTGCTATCGCTATGGCTGTGACGCTTGATCCAATAGCACTGCTGCGCTATATGCGCCTCGATCCCAGAGAGCCGTCCAGCCTATCTTGTATCCCCGAGCAGTATATGTAAAATAACTTTCATGGACACTGCACGGAAAACGCCGATATTTCTCTGATGGTATCTGGCATATATTTTGCAATCGTGTTACAAGATCCAACTCTGTCCCAAAAGGCATGATTGCTGACAGAATTTGGTGAGAAGATAGAGAGAGGTCGGTGAAGCCAAATTTGATTGCAAACTACCCAGCCGAGCTATCTCTAAAGTGGAACGACATATCGCTAGAAGAACAACGGTACTCGTACCGGTTGCCGCCCATAAGCCACGACAGAACTTAGCCGGGGCGTTCGTTCGTCTTCCCAATTTGTATCTGCATTTTTTCACCATATCAGAATAGTAAGCGTGTCTACGTACATAGAAATCAGCAACGCCGGGATATTATCCAGAGATACAAAGCAGGAGATGCTGCGTGCATCATCCCTACGGAGTATGCCGTTGCCAAGAACAAGTATCAAAGCTTGTTTTGACGGGCCAATAACAATGACGTCTTAAGCTCTCCTTTCGTCTATCTTGTCCAATCATGAGACATTATTAAGAGGGCGCCTTTTCGCACGAGCTCTCCCCCCTTCTCGCACGAGCACCTTACCCCACTTTACTCTGATTCACAAACATTCCACTTATTTTCAGAAGGTAAGCATACATCCAGGCACTCTAGTGAGACTAGCCCGCATACTAGCACCGTACCGACGCTTCGCCGCACTGTCAACCCTTTCCTGTTTTGCATTGAGGACAACCTCATGCGGTTGTCGAGCGTTTCTTGCCCCAGCCATCATGACTCGCGAAGGGGTATGGCCTCATGTTTTCGCTAACGCAGCCCAGAACTGCGGGCGACTGCATTGTCATTGACGACTCTCAGTAAGCCGGTGGTGAGTGAGGTCAGCTTGGAGATGTCTACTTGTTTGTGTTTACGTAAGTTCACAGTGTGGAAAATCGTCGGTACGGTGCTAGTATGCGGGCTAGTCTCACTAGAGTGCCTGGATGTACCTTCTGAAAATAAGTGGAATGTTTGTGAGAATCTTCGTGCCAGTGAACTGTTTCTTCGTGCGCACTGGACGTCCCTAATTGAGACTAGCGTGTGTCTAATGTTCTCCAGCCAATCAGAGTAAGGTGGTGGGGTAAGGTGCTCGTGCGAGAAGGGGGGAGAGCTCGTGCGAAAAGGCGCCCTCATTATTAAACGAAATTTCATCACTCTAGCCACGTTTTAGGTGGAGTCCTGACTGCATCGCCATACGACCGGCTAGCCGGCTCACGCTCTGCGCTATGCAACATGTGGATAGCGCGCCGTCTATGTCGGCACACACGGCTTTGGAGATAGGATAGTGTTGGGATGACTGTGGCTGGGAACCTGTCACGTGTTGGTCTGAGACTGTTCTAACAACTGGGGACTGGGCGGTAATCTCACAGGACGATTTGAATATCTTCAATACTGTATATGTAACAACAAAGAATGGATACTCAAGCTAGAGCATCAAAGAAAGGGGATAGGGCTGAGAGGTAATGTCAAGTATATTGAGAAGATGAAATACAATGTAATCCCAAGATAATAATGTCAAAGGGAAGGGACTCTCAAGGTAAGGTAATGTGAAAGTTGTTCGACTGAAGAAGAAAGAGTATGAACAGACACAGAAGGAAATTCGTTCATTTGTGCATTTTCTTCTTCAGTCACAAAAGCTAGCTAGAGAGGTCTCAAACTTGAAGACTCAGGGTTCTCTGGTGAGAACCTGGATGGCTATATTCAATACTTGTCTTGGAAGGACGTACCAGACATTCAACCCTGGTGCGACTGCAGAGGAGGAGACGAGTGCAGGAAACGGCAGCCCATATTATCTTGGGACTGCGAACTGGAGGACCGGGAGGGATTGCCACCCCTCCAAGGAAGGCGGGAGTTGGAAGAGGCGCTGAATGGCCCAAGACGATGTCGAAAGGTCACCAGGTGGTTCTTGGCCACGAGGAGGCTGGGAGCAGAGTACCGCCTGGCACTCAAACTCCAGGGGCCAGCACCCAACTAACCGACAACAGCACCACAACCACCACCTCACAACACTACAGCTCTCCCCCAACGGAGGCCTTGGCCAGAGGGTACTCGTGCATCCAGACCCACATAGGCAGGCATGCAAAGCACAAACATAGGTTGGTGTGCTTTGTATGCCTGCCTTATGTGGGTCTGGATGCACGAGTATTCTGAGCAAATCATCAGGACAGACAAAGGGGTTTTTCCAGCTCCTAGAGCTTGTGGGGTGCGACGGGTGGCCTGAGTAATCAGGATGGCATAACGGCCGCGTAGGCTCCTGCCATTGGCGATACAAATGTTACTTTGTGAGGAAGGAACTCTGGGGGTGAATGGTGTCAATTTTGGTAGGAGCGACTGGTATTGTTGTGATGGTATTTATCGCCCACTTCTGGGTGAGAAGATTCTTCTTCTTTTCTTCTTAACAACAACTTTTAGCCAATCAAAATTTACAATTCCTGCTTGGTGTTTTCTTTGTCCGTGTGACCAACATTATCCGCGTCGGCTGCGTCCGGCGCGCCGCAAGCTTTTTCCTCGGTAGCTTTGACCGTGGCCCACCAGCCACGATTATGTAACTAGGGCTAGTGCACACAGCCACTGTAAGTAAGCATACGTTAATAGTTAATTGATTCATTGATTGGATTTGGATTTGGATTTGGATTTTATCGTCGGCGCACGTAGCACCATCTCCCTAAGGGTATCCGACGTGTGGAGGCACTAGTGTCGCCCAACATGTCGGACCTAACTAATAAAATAAGAGACACCCTTTTCAGACAGTGTATTTTCCCTCCTCAGCTCAGTAGTCCCCACCTTTCTCCTTATGATTTCACTCTGATTGGCTGGTACACTCAGTAGTACGCATTAGTTCCAAATAGGCAGTAATGCATGCTCCGCGCAAGTAAATGCCTGCTCCGCGCACGGAAATCTCAACTTGAAATCTAAAAGCAGTATCACGCCTGCTCTATGGGGTGTCTATCTCATTCTCAAGCTTGTCGTCTCTGTCGGCTCCTGTACCAAGACGTCAGAATGAGAAGATACAGAATGAGATAGACACCCCATAGAACCTACCAGGCATCTTGTATCAGGGCTTCTGTGTAAGAGGTAGGTGTAGATTTTACGTCGTGATACTGCTCTTAAATTTCAAGTTAAGATTTCCGTGCGCGGAGCAGGCATTTACTTGCGCGGAGCATGCATTACTGCCTATTTGGAACTAATGCGTACTACTGAGTGCACCAGCCAATCAGAGTGAAATCATAAGGAGAAAGGTGGGGACTACTGAGCTGAGGAGGGAAAATACACTGTCTGAAAAGGGTGTCTCATAAATAAAGAGGAGTCACCCTTTTTACAGAGGCAGTTTTCCCTTCTCGCAGGAGAAGTCCCTTATCAGTTTGCTCTGATTGGCTGGAGCACTCCAGGGTTCGCGTTAGTCCCAAGTAGGAAGTAATACCTGTTCCGCGCACGAAAGTGCCTGCTCCGCGCCGGAAAGTCTCAACCTGAAATCTAAAAGCAGTATCACGCCTACCCTTATAACAGAAGCCCTGATACAAGATGCTGGTAGGTTCTATGGGGTGTATTTCATTCTGTTTCGTACCAAGACGTCAGAATGAGAAGATATAGAATGAGATAGACACCCCATAGAACCTACCAGGCATCTTGTATTAGGGCTTTTGTGTAAGAGGTAGGCGTGATACTGCTTTTAGATTTCAGGTTGGGACTTTCGGGCGCGGAGCAGGCACTTTCGTGCGCGGAACAGGTATTACTTCCTACTTGGGACTAACGCGAACCCTGGAGTGCTCCAGCCAATCAGAGCAAACTGATAAGGGACTTCTCCTGCGAGAAGGGAAAACTGCCTCTGTAAAAAGGGTGACTCTAATAAAGAGACACCCTTTTCAGATAGTTTTTATTCCCTTCTCAGCTAGTAGTCTCCTTATCCCTTTACTCTGATTGGCTGGAGCACTCCATGGCCCGCGTTAGTCCCAAGTAGGCAATAATGCCTGCTCCGCGCAAGACAATGCCTGCTCCGCGCACGAAAATTCCAACTTGAAATATAAGCAGTCACGCCTACCTTTTACACAGAAGCCCTGATACAAGATGCCTGGTAGGTTCTATGGGGTGTCTATCTCATTCTGTATCTTCTCATTCTGACGTCTTGGTACAGGAGCCGACAGAGACGACGAGCTTAAGAATGAGATAGACACCCTAGAACCACCAGGCATCTTGTATCAGGTCTTCTGGGAAAGAGGTAGGCGTGATACTGCTTTTAGATTTCAAGATGAGATTCTCGCGCGCGGAGCAGGCATTTTCGTGCACGGAACAGGTATCACTTCCTACTTGGGACTAACGCGGGCCATGGAGTGCTCCAGCCAATCAGAGTAAAGGGATAAGGAGACAGGTGGGAACTACTATCTGAGAAGGGAATAAAAACTATCTGAAAAGGGTGTCTCTAAATAAAAGTCACTACATATACATATACATAAACTATTACATGACAGAGTCAGCGGCCGCGTTGCGGCCTGCTGGTCTCGCTGTATCCCTTCCCCTGCGAGTGGGATGGTATTGACGATTGATTGATTGGGTTAAGCGTTACGGCAGTGCTAGCATGCCGCTAGCGCGCCCTGGCACGTCAACACGTGACTATGAGCTTTGCTCCTGAATGGTCTTCATACGCGTCTTCTACACAGCCTTGTGACGACGACACCGACCAAAGAAAGGCCAGCATCAAAAACCAGGAAGCAGTCGCCAACAGTCGCAATCATGTCGGTTCTTCTCGAGACTAGCAAGGGAGATATTGTTATTGACCTCCTTGGGGACTACGCGCCCAAACTCTGCGAAAAGTAAGCTGTCTCCGTTCCGCTTGTGACGTCGTCGTCGTCCGCCTTCTGCCTTCTGTCTCAACAGTCAGCAGGCGTACTTTTAGCCATCCCAGCTAACTGTTTAGCTTTCTCAAACTTTGCAAGATCAAATATTACAACTACTCACCTGTACACTCCATTCAGAAGAATTTTTCGTTTCAGACCGGCGACCCTCTTGGCCCTCTTTCAGCACAATCCGATGGTGGTTCTAGTATTTGGGGCGTCCTCTCGCACGACGCATCACAACGCACATTCCCAGCCCTCTTCCACCCCAAACTAAAGCACCTCGAGCGCGGCACTGTTGGCATGGCTACTGTTGCGCATCCAACCAACCCAGATGTTCGTCTGGCAGGCTCTCAGTTCATTGTCTCTCTCGGCGACGACACCGACTTCCTCGACGGAAAATCTGCCATATTTGGTCGTGTTGTTGAGGGCTTCAACGTTCTCGAGCAGATCAACGATGTTGTCGTCGATGACAAGGGCTACCCACTCATCGATATCCGCATCAACCACACTGTCATTCTCGACGATCCATATCCCGATCCTGAAGGCCTCATCGAACCGCTCTCATCCCCCAAACCGTCGCGCGCACAGCTGGAGACAGTGCGTCTGAGTGAAGAAGAAAAGCGCCAGATTGACACGCACGAGCTGGACGACGACAATGAAGAGCGCGCTGCTGAGCGCGAGAAACAGCAGCGCGAGCGCGCAGCGCGCGCCCAAGCGCTGACGCTGGAGGTCATGGGCGACCTGCCATCAGCGGATGTTGCGCCGCCCGAAAACGTACTGTTCGTGTGCAAGTTGAATCCGGTGACGCAGGATTCGGATCTCGAGCTGATTTTTAGTCGGTTCGGCAGCATCTTGTCGTGCGAGGTGATCCGGGATCAGAAGACCGGTGATAGCCTCCAGTATGCATTTATTGAGTTTGCGGACAAGAGCTCTTGCGAGACTGCCTATTTCAAAATGCAGGATGTGCTCATTGACGACAGAAGGATCCACGTCGACTTTAGTCAGAGTGTGAGCAAACTGACGGGTGCATGGTGGGGCGAGAAGCGACAAAAGCAGTCTCGAGGAAAGGGAGGCTGGGGCGGTGTTTCTGAGCTCGAGAAGTGGCGCAAATACCGCAATGATGACGATGACGACGCTAAGAGTGTTGCCTTGTATAACATGGTGCATGACGATGAGATGCGGGGACAGGCAGCCAAACCGAAGAGGAGCATGGAAGAAAAAGACAGAGGAGACGGGAGCAAATTTAAGTTTGCAGGTCGTGGCTACAAGCACAGGGAGGGTGACGGGATACATGGTGAGGGAAGAGACGGAAGGGGCACTAGAGGGGGTGGTGACAGGGATAGGGGCAGAGACAAAGATGGCGGCCGCCACATAGGTCGATACAACGAACGCAGTGGCCGTCGGGATGACCGTCAAGATGACCGTCGAGATGACAGGCCGAGGAACGACGGCCACAGAAACAGCAGAGACAGCAGAGACCATAGATACAAAGGCCGAACGAGTAGTCGTAGCCGGAGTCCACGGTCTTACAGAGACGACCGGGATGGGAACCGGAGCCGGCGATGATTGTTTTGCTGTTTCTCTGACTGATAAAAATATCTTACTGTGTTATCCCGTGAGTATAGACTATATAACAACATTACGACTAGACACTGATAATCATCTTTGGTATGGCCCTTTGTCTAGTTTAGAGAATCAACACTCCCATGAGCTTCTCTCGTCCCTCTTTCTCAAGAATTGTTAATTGCCATACAGTCTCTGACGCAAGTTACGGTAGTGCTAGCCAAGTTCTCATACACAAAGCCTCGCTTATTGTACCTTTCAGGCCCTGATGAGAGCGGTTGGCCGTGACTTAGCCCCAGTCTGCCTCCAGTTCCTTATGTTTGGTGCTTATGCGAGAAACTAATGCCCGTCATGCCCTCCATTTTATTTACCTTTCTCCCATTTCTTTTCTTCGCAGTCGTAATTATCACAGCATCCACTTTAATATACAACTGTATCACTGCTTCGTGCAACACATGACAGACTGACAGACGCTTCAAGTCGAATATGACAGGCAGCAGTCATTGGCTCCGGGCAGTGTATAATCGTTTCTGCAGGTCAACAGTGCAGATAGCCCGTCGAAGAAAGCACCACCTGTACAACACAACATCGGGTGGTCAAGTTGCCACGGCGGGTGGAGAAGCTTCGTGTTTCTTTCTGGCTGTTGGTTTTAGTTTGATGACCTTTTACTTTGATTGTTTCAATGCTTGATTGTTGAACCTGATATATCTTTTGTCTGGTTGGTGTCACCTAAGGCAGCTTGTGGAAGCGAGCCCTCTTTATTGATTTCTTATTACAGGCCAAAAGCTACAGTATTTTATTCTATTCTCCAGTAAAATCAGGCCTATCCAGGCATAGTCCTGGGGAAACAACGAGCCGTGGTCTAACAGAAACAGCCTCGTGTTTATCGATGAAGGCAGATCTCGGCCTTGGCCACGGTAGTATTAGCATCAATTCCCTGTCTGGATCTAGCAGCCCAGTTTGTCTCTCAAGCAATCTTTAATAGTTCGAAATATATTTTCAGTTGAGATGGCCATTCCTGGTGCGTGCTTAATTGTGAC
This sequence comes from Ophiostoma triangulosporum, assembly GCA_029298705.1. Classification (NCBI taxonomy): domain Eukaryota; kingdom Fungi; phylum Ascomycota; class Sordariomycetes; order Ophiostomatales; family Ophiostomataceae; genus Ophiostoma; species Ophiostoma triangulosporum. Next base: position 2,098,360 of record JANSLO010000003.1, on the reverse strand, counting down.
GTGTATTCAATCTTTAGTCTCCTTCATTGTCTCTCTTTATCTCCTCGTTTCTCTTGGGGGGGGCTTTTGAGAGAAGGGGGGGGGGTTCAGCTAAGACCTATATGAAGAAGAAGAAGAAAGACAAGTCACTTGCTTTATCTCTCACATCATGGGGAACACAGAGTGTTGGCCGCAGATGACTTCGTGACCTAATAGCAACAGTGCACATCCGTGACTAGAAAAGGATATTATACTAATTAGGACCCAACTCTCCCCAAAGAATAACGAACAAGCTGACTCTGGTGGCGTTCCATGCATGGAGCACCTTGATTAACTCCAAACAATTACTCGAGTGGCCACAGCTCCGTTTGCTGCGTTTGCTGCGGAGATCATGTCATATCGGTCTACGCTCTACAACACTAGAAAGAATACGTCGATCCTCGACTCTCGTTGATGTATTATTAAATGCGTTTTGTTGTGTTGTGTACTTGGTTGGGAAGTATATTCAAGCTTCGAGCCGCAGGCGGTTATTCGATGAAAAAACTTTCTCCCTAGGGGAAGTGCCATATCTGATTATTCTGAATACTATTTGGGCAACTTCTGAAGCCGATACTGTCAAATACCCTCTCTATGGGGATGTCGTTGACGGAGGTCACACCAGGCTGTGCAGACAGCAAGTGCAAATCAGTCTGTCTTGGTAAGCTATATCTCCTTTACTTTTACTACCCTCTACTTCTGCTTTGTTATATTCTTGTTTCCCTCTTGTTTTTGAATCATTTAATTCTTATCCGGCTCCTGCCTGGATCTACCAGAGGTAAAAAGTCAAAGGGTATGCCAACTGCGTACTCACCGAATTGTGTGTGATACGAGATATATCGATAAACATAACACACAGTATTACAACGGACGGGAGGAGTTGCCCTTCCGTTATAAATGGTATGGTCAATAAACTTTCTGGCTTTATTCACTTAGTTATATTTGATCGATTGCTGGGCTGTTCTTGGCTGTTTGATGTATTGGTATCTGATTCCATTCCATCTACTCTCATGTTGTGTTACGGGGCTGATACGAGAAATCATGCAAACAGCTTTGGCATTTAGACGGTTGGTTGACTGACAAACGCGAGAACAGAGATAAGACCAATTGAGATATATTCGTAAGAAAGATAGTAAAAATGCACAAATTGGATAGCAGTGCCTGGCAAGGTCGTGATGTGTGAGCCCATGTAAGCATACCTACTTTGTGAACAATAAGGGACAGTAAATAAATAGCTTGTAGGAAGCTGATGTGATGGGCTCTTGAACGTCAACTGACTGCTTGGAATCATACGGCATCATAGAAGTCAGCACTAGTTTGACTATGTATTTTACAACATGGAGTACAATCAATAAAGTAGATTCAGAGTACCTCAAAACGTTTAAGCAGTTGCTTTATATCTCAAATATTTACTTGAGACAACGGGACAACAAGCAAGCTATCACTATTGCAGTGTGCACCTGCTCTGTCTTTGATGAATACAATTTATGACGACAGCATATTATCGACAAGAAAGCAAGGAATTAAAAGTCATAGAGTACCACAAGAAGAAACATTTCTGCTGCGCTCGGGAGTAAGGTGGTGCAATGACAAACGCACACAAGCGCTATCATATATGCACTCAGATAGACATAATCTGTCCCTCGTTTATTTCTGATTCTCCTTCCCAATCTCTGTTGTCAAATTCGTTGTCTGATGTAAGTGTTCCTGTAATTGTGCCTTTACTACTAATATTTAGCCAGATGTATGCGCCCGTGTCCTCACCTCTCCCTCTCATCAACGACAATATGGTGCAGTGCAAACTTTATTGATGCACAGGATGGCAGACGTCACACAAACAGAGCGAACCGTCTGCTTCTTAAAAAGTGATAGATCAGATATCCTCGTTTTCTCGTTTCGTGTTTTCTTTTTCTCCTTCTCGTCTTGTCTCTCGCCTTTCTCGCCTCTCCTCTTTTCCTCTTCTCTTCCCTCTCTTCCATACCTTCTTATCACTTCTCAAGCGTATTGCTTTTATCGATTTATATATATACATATATCACGTCCTCATTTTGCTCCAGCGTCCCCCTTCTCTGACTCCTTGTTATTTAACCTCTCGGTGTTCCTTGTCTCTTATTCTTCTTGTTCACTTCTTCTTCACCTCTTCCCTGATCCCTGGTCAGTACCTTGTCTTCTATCGTCTTTGATTTATTCTCACATTCCCCTCCTGCCCTGTCCTCGTCTTTCGCTCACATTTTCTGATCTCTTTGATCCGGACAAGCACGTCACGTTTAAAACACATTTTTTTGAGCTCAAGTCTACACCCATTCGCTTTGCTCTGGTATCCTCCGCTATCTTGTCTTTATTTCTCTGTTCATTTATCCTTCACAGCTTTGTTTTCTGTTGCATCTGCCAGATCTGTCGACTCCTGTAATTGCTGCTCCGAGTCTCCGCTGAGATACTCGTACAACTTCAATACCTCGTTCGTTGAATTCATACCGTCAGTACGTCCGTAGTCCACAGAGAAAATACTAACTCTGAGCTTAGTTAGAATACCAGCAGCTATCTCATCAACTACCGCAAGCATGGTTTCCCAGGCTGGCTATCATGCGCACCACTCAGATAGCAAGCGGCCCGGTCACTCATACTCACCTTACATGTCTACCAACCGATACACGGAGAGCCGTGTCTATGTCCCTAACAACGAGCACCGTGGTCTGTTAGGAGAATCCATGGAAAAAGGCGAAGGAACAACCCGGAAGAGAATTGCCGTTGCTGTATGTCCTCGTCATCCTTGCAGCGCAAATCATGGGCCAAACTAACAGCAAAGTGTGGCCGTTGCCGACAGAGAAAAATTCGGTGCAGTGGAGATAAGGGTCAGAACATGCCGTGCACAAATTGCCTGAATGCAGGCGTGGCTCCCTGTCTCTTTCTACGTGTGTCGTCGCGTGAAGCCACCATCAAGGGTGAATTTGACTACAACACCAACATCTCCCGTGCTCTCGCCCATCGCTCCCCAGTTCCACCGCTACCTATATCCAGCAGCCACTATGGGACGGTCACTGGCAACTTCAGTCCCAGTGGCTCAAGCAACAGTGGTGCTCCTGGAGACGCCTACCGCTCTACGACAAACATCTACCCTTACAGCCACAAAGCCTATTACAACAGCCTGCCGCCGTCGCCGTGGACGCCCGGATACAATGAAGACTGCGGCACGCCCACCGATTACTCAACGCCGCAGTCGTGTGGTTCGTATGCCGTGGTGAACGACCAAGCATCGCATCTCATGCCCCCTTATACTTGGGATGGCCGTACATCATCGGGTCCTCCTCCACCTCCGCTGACGCTTAAGGTGCAAGCACCCAGCTCAGCTTCTGCACTCGACCCGGGGAGTGTTCCTTTGCTGCCTCTGCCAAACCACTCTCATGCCCATCCTCTTGATCATGGCCGCAACCATACCCAGGGCCACAACGAGCTCCGCCAGGACAGCCAGCTTCAAACTCATCCTCCCTGCCGCTGCCACGACTGTGCCCAGGATCAAGGCGAGACCCAGAACCAACCAGCCTCCGCCAACATCGACATTCCCAAGCCCCATTCAGACCTGATCCCGTCCTTTGTCTCTTCTCAGGGTCAGCAGAATAACTCGAGTCACCAGGCCCACCCGGATCACGAAGCCAACCAATACATTCATGGCGAGCTTGCGTACCGCCCAGCTCTTCACAGTAGCTCCGATAGTGATATTGGCAGTGGTAACAGCTTCCATCAGGCTTCTCCAATGCACTCGACATTCGCACACACGTCCGTCGAGAATCTTGACCGCGGCAGCACGAGCAGAGTCAGCAACAGCAGCGGCAGCTGCGGAAACGACAGCAACGCGAGGGACAGAGACAGTGGCCGTGAGAGTGCTTTACCAACAGTGTCAATGAGTCGGGCCCCTTCACATGGGAGTGTGACTAACCATGCCGGCAAAATGCCAATATCGCACTTCAAGCAGGAGATTGGGAGTAGCCGCAGTACCGCGCCCAGTCCAGCTCCCTCTCAATCTATTCAGTCTGTACAGTCTGCTCAGTCTGCGTCGTCATCGATGCAAGCGCACATGGCCATGCCCGCTCCGCAACCCTCTCTTTCCTTGGCTTCGCAGGGACATGCCATCGACTCGATCAGCTCGATCAACTCACCCTATTCCAGCTCCCATGCTAGCGCAGCAAACAGTGCCGAGAACTTAGCTCGTGTCAACTACTCAACTTCCAACGACAACAGTCATCGGTCAAGCCATGTGGTCGACAATGTCTACTCAAAGACAATCTACCACGAGCCTAGTCTCTACGTGAGCGCCAACTCGGTGGCCACTCCTGTATCGGGCCGAACCAACGAGGGTAGTATCTTCAGTGACCAGGAGCGCAACATTGTCGGCACCCAAGGCCCGGGGCCCGTTGCTTGTCTTGAGAGCTACACGTATGACTCAGGCCCGAGCACCGGCAACAGCACTGATATAACTACCAAATCTCTGGTCTCATCTCTGTCTTCGTCGTCGCTCCACGGCGTCTATGGCCGACAGAACAAGAAGAAGTCGTCAATGGACAGCCTCGTCAAGACTCGTCCATACAGCCCTGTAGAGGGTCCTATGCTGCCGCAAAGCAACCACCACCACAGTCACGGACATGGCCATTCCCACATTGGAAGCAGTCGGCAGCCCAGCACGCCAGTCTGTGGCTCGCCACTGCCACCGCCTATGCATACGCACGATATCAAGGTGGATCCATCTTATGAGTCCCTTGGCCAGTAAAGCCGCTTTGTGGGTTTTCTTTATATTATGTATTCTGTCCCGTCCTATATCTCGCCCTTCTCAGTTTCCAGGTCTGGTTATTGTCTCTTATTCATCACTTCCGTCTGCTTGTTCTCATCTTAATAATGTTATCTTTTTGGGGGTTCTCTCTGTTTCCTTGACCACTTTTGTCTTTTCGTGTATAATCTATACTCCTTGACTTGTATCTGCTAGGGTTTCTTTATTTCTCTATTTTTGAACTAATTTGGGATTGAAACGTAGCAGTTTTCTTTCATTCTTTGGTCTTTGAAACAATCTATCTTTAATAACTTGTATGACCTTGAAATGAGTCTCTTTGGCAGAAAAGCAAATGGAAAGCAACAATGGCCACCATCAAGATAAACCTACCCGAAACTGTTTTCTATTTGTCTTCATCTCATTTCATGATCGCCAGGTCATGACGCTTCAACCCTTCCAACCTTTGCTAGCCAATTGTTAGAGCTTGTGGTGGCTTACCCCACTCCTCGACGTCCCGGTTTTTCCTCACTGCTGCTCCAATCGCACCTTCCTGTTTGACGTCTTCAATCAAGCTTACACGTTGTCTCTGATTGTGCACGGCAGGTGCATTGTGCTCCCCCCTCGCTATTTTCCTGATTTTCACAGTTGCATCCCGCCCTACGATCGTCTACCAATACAGCTTTACTTTAGTCAACAAGAGCTATCGTCCTGTTTTCCTCTTCTACGCCGGCTCATCTACTTCATACTTCTTTCATCCCATCACGTACCCCTCATTGCAATGCAGACTCCCCTGCTCCGGCTTCAGTGCGGAGTCAACTCCTATGACTGGGGCAAGGTCGGCTCCGACTCCGTTGCCGCTCAGTATGCAGAAGCCACGCCGGCTGATGGCTTCTCCATCCAGGAAGGCAAGCCCTACGCCGAGCTCTGGATGGGCACACACCCCTCGAACCCCTCCAAGGACGTTGTCACCGGCCGCGCCCTGCTCGACCTCGTACAGGACAATCAGGCCCTTATCGGCTCAGCCATTACCATCAAGTATGGCAAGAAACTGCCCTTCCTCTTCAAGGTCCTTTCCATCAACAAGGCGCTCTCTATCCAGGCACACCCGAACAAGAAGTTGGCCGAGCAGCTCCACGCCCGCGACCCCAAGAACTACCCCGACGACAATCACAAGCCCGAGATGGCCATTGCTGTGACACCCTTTGAAGGTCTCTGCGGTTTCCGCCCCCTTGCCGAAATTGTACATTTTCTCAAGACTGTGCCGCCATTTCGCAGCCTTGTGGGCGAGTCCGTGGCCGATGCCTTTGTGTCGACAGTGGACGGCCACGAGACGGACGATACGCCGGAGGCGCTGGAGAAGAACAAGGCCGTTCTAAGGGATCTCTACTCGGCACTAATGGCCGCCTCACAGGCGGCTTTGGCCACGGCAACAGACTCTCTCATGAAGATTGTGGCCGCAGATGCCAAAGGTTTTTCCAACGGTGGCGTCGAGTCGTCGTCGGGTGCAACAATGGCAGGGCTCATCAACCGGCTGTACGGAGAGTTTGGCGTCGACTACGGCTTATTTAATCTCTTCTTCCTCAACTACGTGACACTCCAGCGCGGCGAGGCACTGTTTCTGCAAGCAGACGATATCCACGCCTACATCTCGGGCGACATCGTCGAGTGCATGGCAGCGTCAGACAATGTCGTGCGCGCAGGCTTCACGCCTAAGTTCAAAGACGTGGGTACGCTGACATCGATGCTTACATACAACTACGCACCTATCGACGAGCAAAAGATGCAACCCGTCGATTACCCCTACGCCACATTGAACCGCGCCGCCTACAGCTCCGGGTCCGAGAGCACGCTGTACGACCCGCCTATTAAGGAGTTCAGCGTTGTGCGGACGTCCTTGAAGAGCAAAGACGCCAAGGTGACTTTAGATGCCATCAGCGGTCCTAGCATCATTATTTGCACAGGCGGCCGTGGTACAATTGCCGTCGGTCCCAAGGTTGAAACGATCGAGGAAGGCTACGTGTTCTTTGTCGGTGCCACGGCAGAGACAGTGATGCAGGCCGGTGCCCTAAATGATGGCGAGGAGTTCGAAACGTTCCTTGCGTTCTGCGAGATTGAGGAGGGCAGCTAAGCTATATTTCTTTGTAATCTTCTTTCTTCAGCATTTACTCCGTGTTTGCTTGGTATTAATATCCATCCACTCTTTCTGTCTCCTCTATATCATCCAGTCGAAGTGTAACATATCATCATATCCGGTGTTCAGTAAGCTTGCGGGGAGGGCTGGCTGTTTTGTCTGGTCGATAATCTTTCAAGAACAGAATGAGTTTTCAAAATAAAATAGTTGTCTTGATACTGGCATATGAACCTCACCAAATCATGATGTCATTTGGGTGTGCTCCACTTTGGCCGACCAAACGCCGTCGTCTTATTTGTTACCTGTGCAAACTTCATCGTCACTCCATCGGCAGACCACAACTCAAATCACAACTCGACATTCGCATGGATGGACATGCCCTGACGCGGAGCCTGCCTGTGCAGCGGTTCTGTCGCCAGTACCTCCAAGCCGAGCCCAGTCCCGACTTTCCCACCGACCGAGCCCTACTGCGCAGCGAAACTGTCCAGGATTACTTATACACCACACTCTTCTCGCCTGAGGCGTGCACGCCCAAAGAGCACCAGCTACCGCCTAGATATACTCTGCGCATCCTGAAACAACTGATTCCCGCCATCGAGGACAGCATCGACGACTGGAATGAGCATGCCGTGGCTGACAATCTGCTCGAACACTTTGCCAACTTCAGTAGCGCCTCGACCACCTCCTTTGCCGTCCACAAGCATCGCGTCATCTACTCTGTATCTGCTCTGGAAAGTTCCGAGTTTACGCTTACGCCATCCATCACAATCCTTGAGAACAGAGCTATTATATCAGCTTGGGGCACAACGGGCATCCGCACCTGGGAGGCCGCATTGCACTTGGGCGAATACCTCTGCCGCGAGCAGCCGAAGCTCGTTCAGGGCAAGCGGGTTCTTGAGCTTGGTGCAGGCACTGGGTATGTCTCTATCTTGTGTGCCAAAAGCCTGGGTGCAGCTGAGTGTGTGGCCACCGATGGCTCACTGGAAGTGGTGAACAGTTTACCGGTCAATCTGTCGCTCAACGATCTGAATGAGCGAGCTGTTGTCGGTCGTCAACTGGCATGGGGCCCGACGCCTCCTGAGTGGGCAGCCGACTTGGGTAACCCATTTGCATTTGATGTTGTCCTCGGCGCTGACATTACGTTTGACCCGCGCGACATGCTAGACTTGTTGGCAACAATACATTTATGTCTGGCCGCTAACAAGGCCGCAACAGTGCTGATTTCGGCGACAGAACGAAACAAGACGACCTTTGACACGTTCATGCAGCTGGCCGCGGAGCAGTCGTTGCGCGTTGTGGCCATCGATTTCCCCGTAATCCCACGTTGCGACCAAACTGGCCCATTTTACAGCGATGTCGTTCCAATCCACATTTGCCAGCTAAGCGTTATTATGTAGTTATGCTTACATGTCCTAGAATAGTACTCCATAGATATATCTTATCTTATCGGCAATTATGACACACCTGGTCACATTAGGGCTAGGTGCAGGTTTAATGTGGGTATGCCGCACAGCAAGAGAGAAATCAGCCGAGTGGGTCAAATTACGGAAAATCATGAATGCCGGGCTTGAGAAAAATTTGTCAGCGGGCTGGGCCCTGTATTGAGCTGGTATAGCGCTGGGAGCTTGCGAAAGACAGTGAAGAGTGGCCAACAGTGGGTGGGTCTTTAGGTGGAAAACCATTGAGGGAAAAAATAGTGTCGAAAAGTTTGCCCTCCTACCATTTCTGCCTTTCTGCCCTTCCCCTCTGTACTATCTCGAGTTTTGATTTTTGCTTTTGACTCTCGACTTTCACGACGACCGACACGACAACCTTTCGATATCTCCCATCCCCCAACATATCGACACATATTGCCCAAAATGGCGGACGTTGACACTCCCGTTACCCTGCGGACTCGCAAGTTCATCCGCAACCCCCTGCTGGGTCGCAAGCAGATGGTCGTGTAAGTAGACGCGGCAGTGAGAATCACGGTCAGCGGTGGGCACGAGCGATGATAGAGATGCGGGCTGGCGGACGTGGGATAGCAATGGAAACAGCAGCAGAAGACTTGAAAGTTGCAGGACTAGGTCGCCCAACGAGTCAACAACGACGAGGGATTGGAAGAAACCGCCTCTCCCCGCGACGAGAGACAACATCGCCAATATACAACGGCGGCAAATCAATCAGTACCGATGCGACCTTCACAAAACAACTGCACCCTGCACACGATAGCCGAGACATGAGACCACATGATCTATTCGCTAAAGACGACAGCCCACGCTACTCCTAATACATCAACACTCGCATCCGCCAGCATTGTTTTCTTTGCCTTGCATCAACGTCGCATATTACGCATTACACAAAGCTAACAGTTCAGTGACATCCTGCATCCCAACCGCGCCAACATCTCGAAGGAAGAGCTGCGCGATAAGCTGGCTACCCTGTACAAGGCTGCCAAGGACCAGGTCAACGTCTTTGGCCTGCGGACGCACTTTGGTGGCGGCAAGACCACCGGCTTTGCCCTGGTGTACGACTCCCCCGAGGCCATGATGAAGTTCGAGCCCCACTACCGCCTGGTGCGCGTCGGCAAGGCCTCCAAGATTGAGAAGCCCGGCAGACAACAACGTATGTATTACGAGTCTGTTTTCTTCCCGGGAAGAAGAATTTATTCAGCTAACTTCCTCAGGCAAGCAGCGCAAGAACCGCCAGAAGACCCTTCGCGGCACAGCAAAGGCCAAGGGTGTCAAGGCCAAGAAGGACAAATAGACGACTCGTTCCGATTGGCGACAACGATAATGGCAGCACCGACTACGGCACCGTATCTCGAGACGAAAAACGGGTGCGGTGCTGGGCGGTGTCAGCAACGGCAATATGTATGTGTATACAACAAAAATATATACACTTGCAAAACAAAAAAAACTGGTCATTCTTCAAAAGGAAAAAGAGAACGAACAAACTGGGATGGGAAGGTTTTTATTTATGTTTTACCTTGTTTGGGGCGTCCTTGTATTCATTTGAAAACATATCTTGTGTTGTGCAAGCAGCATGGCCTCTTTTTACACGTTTTTCTGGTGATTGAGTCTCGCTCTCGCGGCATGTGTGTGCAGACGCAATGTTCTTACTCTTTTCCTCTATTCATTGCGAACAGAGGATAAAATTGCTATCAACTTGCAAGGAATAAGCTGTTGGTGTGTGCCACGAAGTTGGGTGCAGTGTATCACTTGTAGTATGTGGTCAGGATACACAACTTTGATATGCTTGGCTTCTTAGCAGCATATATATATACACAACTACAAACACACCATCGCTGCCACCACACCAAAGCCGTACAGCCACGCATTACTGCTGATTTTGTAACTGGCCGAGTCCATACTGGCATCAAGAATCGGCTCGTGCCAGCCACAGTGCGAGTCGGGCCCGATTGTCACGCACGAATAGTACGTTGTCTGCACGAGCTTCGCACCATTGCCCGCGTTAAGAGCAGTAGAGTCGGGAGGTGGCGTGGTCAGGGTCAGAAATGAGTCGGTAGGTGTTTTGGGTGGCTGGGTATCTTTGATCTGGCGAAAATGGACATCCTCTGGGATGCCTGTCTGGTTGTGGTGCCGCTCATGTTCATTACTATGGCGAGTATGGTTCCCAGGCAAATCATGGCAACGGTCGGTGTTGTTGGCACTGCCATTTTCGGAAGAAAACATGCCCTTGGTGTGGTTGCGTGCATTCGGCTCAAAATCCGGACCGCCGTGTCTGTGGTCAGGAGCATCATACGGTAGCTCGGACGGGTAAATGGACACACTTGTCTGGTATGCAGATAAAGCAGTCGTGAGCCCAAAGTGATGAGAAACAAGACAGGCCATGGCCATGGCGACGTGCTTGAAAGAAGGCATATTGGCGGCAGACGTAAGACTTGATAGTGTACGAGTACAACTTGTAAGACGTAATAAATGTCGAAGCTGCCAGCAGCTTAATGGTGATGAAACGAGAAGGAAAACTTTTTAAGATAACAAAAAGGAGAGGTGAGTCGATGAACGTATGTATTCACAGACAACTGCCAAGCCGGGCATTGACACTTTATACTTGTGAGAACAAGAACTGTTCATAGGCATGGTATACTTACATCTAGCAGCCACCCATCATGTTAAGTCGCGCTTGTCGTTTGTCAGTCTACGCATAATAGGATCAAAGCAGCCTGCCTCCTTGACCGACGGCGATGGACAGCATGCAAGTCTTGGATGTCGTTTCTTTGTCAGTATGTCACTGTATCATCTTTCAGGCTTTGTCGGAGTAGACTACCAGCGACAAATCATTACTGCGAATCTATTGCATTGCGTGTGCTTTCGATTAGAAGCTGGTCAGCTACCAACCAATGCCAGTGTGGGTGGTAAGTAAGTGATGCAGTGCTAGCTGGCCATTAGCAGCCAGTCGTTTGGCTACATACAGTATCGTTTTGATCTTATTTGATTTTATTTAGCGTCGGTAAAATTATTCTGGGAGCATAAGACTCCGGATTGGTTACTGGACAGAAGTTTGAAGCCCTCACCGCGTGTCATGCGGTCACGCTCCGTCTCGCCGGGCCATGGCGCATGACGGAAGAGTATCTAAGAGTCGCCGGAAGTATGCATTGGTAGCAAAACGAAGCGACCGGAAACCAAATGAAGTGCAAAGCCCTGTTTTTGGCAATGCCTATGTGAATCTGATGGTTGCTGGCTTTTATTTGCTTATTTAAAAAACATCTAAAAACTTCTCAAAAGATACCTCACCCAAAGGGTTGCTCTTGAAAACTTGAAAAGTATGAAAGCAAACACCTGATATGCCTCTATGATGTCAATCCAATACTCCCGCAACCTGGGTATTTGCCTGACGACAAGTAAAACAAAGAATGTATGTAAAGACGCAAACATGCAAACATGCAAACATGCAAACATGCAAACATGCAAACATGCAAACATGCAAACATGCAAACATGCAAACATGCAAACATGCAAACATGCAAACATGCAAACATGCAAACATGCAAACATACAAACATGCAAACATGCAAACATGCAAGCATGCAGAGCAATCATACAAAAGAGAACTCACTCAAATGCCCATGATGTTATAGTTCTTCTCGACGGCACGGCGGCCAAGGGCCAACTCCCATTCCATCTGGGCCTCGTCAGCATCAACTGCGGCAGCATCCAGCAAAAACGCAGCATACTAAGGGTTGAAGCCGTTGCACTTCAGGATGCGTGGCTCGACAAAGTCGTCCAGATAAAAAATACGTTCGCCATTGTCTTCCTCTTCTTCCTCTTCTTCCTCGTCATCCCCAGGAAGTTCAAACCGGCCATAGACACGCTCGCCAGTAACGGCGTCATATTCGCGCTCGACAAGCTCGTGCTTGCGGTCGCGCACAGCAAGGATCACCTTGATCGGGGGGTTCACGTAACTCGTGTCCACGCTGATGACCTTGGCCGTCATATTGACTATCACGGGCTGCCAATTGGTCTTCTGCGACAATAGCCATTTCTTCCACGTGAAAACCATGCCAGGCACAATGGCGGCTTTGGTCAGGGCGGGCAGCTTCATGAGGTCGTCGGGCAACTCGGGGAGATCTTCGACCTCATCTTCGTCGACAGCAGCCCTGCACTCCTTATCGCCCAAGTCGCTGTCAGAGTCGCTGCTGCTGGAGTCGCTGCTGACGCTAGGAGTGGCAGCCTGCTCCGTGGCAGCAAGCCGCTTGGGCGGAGGCATATCCGCATTGATGGGAATCTTGCGCTTGGTGCCCGCCTGGGTCTTGCCGTACCACTGCTGCCTAAATGGGAACGGCGGTACGTGCAATGTGTACTTGCCGTCAATACACTCGACTGCAGTGTAGTTGATCACCGACTTCCAGTGGTCAGGGTGGCCCATTGGCGGGCCCGCAACAGTGGGAGCCTTGGTGGCAGGCTCCTGGGGCTCCTGGCCACGCTGAAAGGCACGCTTGTGGCGACGGCGTGCATTGCGGCGCTGTGTTGCAGTCTTGCCGGCTCCAGGAACCACGGTTTCGTTGACGGCAGTCGAGGTTGAAGCAGGAAGCGCGAGTTCGGCACTATTCTTGGCTGACTCGATCAGTAGCATCTTCTTGGGCTCGGCTTCCTTGTCTGATTCGTCATCCGAAGCGCTGTCTGACAAATCGGAACTCGCCTCGAAGTCGTCGCTTGAGGCCGCAGCTGGGTTGAAGTCGCCGTCGTTCTCGTCTTCTTCATTGTCCTTGTCAACGGCCATGGCATCGTCGAAAAAGTGGACGGTGCGGCGCAGAGGCGTGTTATGTTTACTCTCAGAGACAGAGAGCTGCTGCTGCTCCGACTTGTCTTGTCCGGCAGTGCCGTCGGCAACCATGGCAGCCATTTCGGTATCGGTCTCTGGATCATGAGGAGCAGGGGCAATGGTAAGACTGGGGCGACGGATCTCAAACTGGATGCGCGTACGGCCAAAGGGAATGCCGTCGACGAGATGCCGGCCGTTGGCTGCAATCTGGTAGCGACCGCTGATCCGGCGACGACGACGGTCGTCAAAGGAGAGAGGACGGATGACAACCTCGTCATCCTTATCAAAGAGGTTGGCAATAGCCTCATAGTGCAGGCACTCGAAAGAAGAAGCAGATGCAGATGCAGCGGTGGGTGAAGACAGCAGCTCGACTGCATAATCCTCCAGACCCCAGTTGGCAGCAATTAGAGGTACAGTCTCGTTGACCTGTTCGAGCAGGTTGGCAACGGTGGCATCCGTGTCCGAGGAACGGCCCATGGTGAGCGAGGCAACAAAGGCCAGCTTTAGATCAGGTAGCTCATTGCGGCGAACATGGAGTCGAAGCCGCAAACAAGTCATCGTGGCAATGGATATGTGTAAATGTAGAGGGAGATGTATATGTGTAGAGTCAGAGGTGTATGCTTATGTGTAAAGGTGTAGGAGTGTGGACAAGTAGCTGATCAAGGGGAATGCAGAGAGATCCGAGATTTAAATCTTGTGCCGAAAAGGAGATGGTGAGAAGGGACAGCTATCCGAAAGGTAGAGTGCCTATTCATATAGGACTCGGCCGTGAGTGGTCAAAATATTCTCCAGGGTGTAGGTTAACAGACGAGAGTTGATGATGTAAGGCTCTGAGAATGATATCACGGGGCATTCCAGGTACACGTTCACCAGCTGAACTTGAAGTTCTGCGCGCCGCGCTCTACATATATTAAAACTGGGCCTTTGGCAAGCAATGAACCCATTTCTTTCTTTTTGCTGATTGGCTAGACACTTTGCGCTCCACAGTATGTACGGAGTACTTGTGCGGAGAATTTGTACGGAGTAGCGCAAGGCGGTAGGTATTAATATGACGAACGCAAATACAACTAAACATACAGAGACGTTGTACTCGTTGAGTGTTCTAGTCAACTGGCAAGAATTGTTTGTGATTTGTTTGATGGCATCATCAACCATGGTGCTTTTACATTGTCATAAAATAATGAACCATTGCTGCCACTCAGCACATCCTTGATACGCTATACCAGACCGCCCGAGTCCAACAGATGTCCCATTTTTTTAATCTGAGAGTTAGCCAAGTAGTAATAGAGGTGAAGACGAGACGGAATAGCATTGAAGGGAATGGATAACGGAAGAGGGGGGACAGGAGTAAAACTCACCTTTGTACTTAAGTACCCATCCACCTCACGGCTACGAAAACCGCCCTCTCCAAGCCACGACAGCGGCACCATAGGCACGCGCTCCTTGACGACTACTTCCCGATTCGGTCCTTCGACGGCTCGAATTTTATCCGGGTTGTTTGTTAGCAGCCGGATCTTAGGCTGGCCCAGATCCTGCAACATCGCCGTCGCAAGACCGTAACTGCGTGCGTCGGCCGGGTGTCGCAGTAGCAGGTTGGCCTCGACCGTGTCCGAGCCCAGGTCTTGCAGGTTATATGCCTTGAGCTTCTCGCCGAGACCGATGCCGCGTCCTTCTTGTCTCAGGTAGATGATAATGCCACCCGCCTTATTGCTCGGTAAAGCCATCAACCGTGCCGCCTCGTCGAGCTGCTCGCCGCAGTCACAACGTGCTGACCATACCGTCTCGCCTGTATAGCACTCGCTATGCACGCGGACAAGTGGCGTTATTCCCAGAGGTGTCTCCGGGGCAATCTCGCCCGATGTTGTACGGCCAGGAAAGAGCACGCCGGTGTATGCACCGCGTGTCATGCGGTCACGCTCCGTCTCGCCGGGCCGTGGCGCATCCAAGCTCTTGCTGCGGATGTGGTCGCCAAAGACAATGGCAAGGTGCTCCTTCTTGTCGGTATTGTTTGTGTAGAGGTGTAGGAACATTTGCGTGCCATTAACGGTGGGAATGCGTGCGCGGACGATGCATTCAACGTGTGGTAGGGTCTCGAGCAAACGAGGCTTCTTATCGCCGCAGCCGCCCGAGGGTACGCTTGAGTCGACCGGCACACCGCGGGGCTCTGCGCCTGCAGAGGCTGTCGCTGAGGGTATGGGGGTGGCTGTGGTGGGTGCCGGGGTGGTCGTGGGCGGGGTGTAGGCCGGTGACACAAGAGACGGCAAGGACGACGAGGGTGATGGCTGCTGCAGCTGTGAAAGGTTAACTATCCGCGGGTCTGTGGACTCTAGTGGCTGGATTTGTGATGGAGCATCTTTGACGTCTTTGAGAAGAGAAAAGGCGTCGACCTCGGCATGGCCTTCGGCACCGGTCGCATCGACTGCACTTGTTCGTGGAGAATAGAACGACGGAAACTGTGAATGCGACTCGTCCTGCGAAGTCTCTGAGTAAGAAGCAGGCATGTTTTCGGACAGGAAATGATCGGGTACGTGGTGGGGAGTATCGCGATGATCAGAATTGTCGTAGATGCGGTGTTATAGACGACAAAGACAGACAAGTGTTAGGCAGGAAACAACTAGCAGTAATCAATAATGAAGGAATAGAAGCAATGGGTCAAACAGCTGAAAAGAAACAGTCAAGATATGCAAAGAGTTTGATTGATCTCAATGATGAAAGGATGGAAGAGGCTAGAAACGGGGAAGCGGGTATGGGGGGGGGTAATGTATTACATAATTGTTAGTGATTGTTTGTGTGGTACATATGTACATATGTACAGGCTCTCTAGAGCTACAGACTTGGGAGGTGCCCTGCGCACCTTGCCGAAGACATTTCTACCTTAAAATCCCCACTTTTGAGAAAGATACATCTAAGGCGCCATGATGGGACTAGCGCGCATTACTAATGCCGTAGATAGGTGTGCGCACTGTATGTAAGCTTACACACTTCGATATCACGTGTATCAAGTACTTACGGATTACATCAGCACAAATAAGTAGATATCTGTGACGCTTGAGTACGACTCTGTATGTAGAGAAGTGTCGATTTTATGTTGGAAAAACCATCAGGGTACAACTGATTAATCGGCCACTAGCCGTCGTGCAGCTGTTTTGGGTACTTGAGCAAATATGAGGCGGTGACTGTATGTTATTGATAGCTAATAGGTGAGAGCTATGTGGAAGACATAAGCAAACATATAGACATACACTGTCCGGTCTCACCATCGGCTTACTCCGAGTCGTCAGTAAAAATCCAGTCACTTGCCGTGCTCCCCGGCTGCGTGACCATCGGAACCCCTTCCATGGCCGCAACGCATATTGCTGTCGAGCTCGTCCTGGTTCCCGTGACATCAAAATGTACTCATAGTACAGTGCGTACAACCGTATCTAAAGGGTTAATACTGTGCTAGTCTGCCAATAGCATGCCGCTAGTCCCATAAGGGCGCCTTGGAAGTATCTTTTGAAAAAGTGGAGATTTTAAGGTAGAAATGTCTTCGGCAAGGTGCGCAGGGCACCTCCCATTGCTGAGGGGGTGGAGGATCTTGAGTAGGTAGCCACTGAGTTGATGCGAATGGGGTGCGGTAAGCATAGATGATCAGGCGAAACTCATAAATCTCCTACGGGGTTAGAAGTAGGGCCCTAGAAGTACTAGACTTGCAATTGTTTCATTTTGATGCAACATGGACAACGAGAATGAAACGGCGCTGAAACTGGGGTCCAAGGATTGAAGCCGGATATATGCTTACTGTACCTTGCCGCAGTACTTGAGGACCTCAACGCGCTGCTATGCTGATGTTAAACCGCCGAATAAAGCACGAGAATAATCAGCAGGGACTAAAATAAATCGAGGAAGGAACGAACAAGCATTTGCCAAGTCGACCACAGCTTCTTCTTCTTATTTCCGATCATTACTGTCTACGTTATTATTCGGAATCTTCTTCTTGGCATCTTGGCGTTGCTTGTCTAGACTAAATACATTGAGCCGACCTTATCACCACCGACACGACACCCAGACTACGATAATGCCGTCCACATAATCAATTTTACAATCGCCATGATCTCAAGAAATACTCGGGATCGGCTGGGCATCGCCATTCCTCTCACGGTTGTCCTTGCTCTTGCCTGGTTGTTCCGTTTCCTTGGCTTCAGAGACGCCGTACTTACGCTCTTCTTCGAGCTCACATCATCATCCTCACCTTCCTCTATACCAATTGCCAAACTCTCGCATCCAATTCCATTACTACCAACGACATCAGCACGCCCTCCACCACCATCATACGATAAGCCCTCGTTTATACAGAATGCCATCGACGTCGAGTTCCCGGCTCCCATTGATTATGCTCCCATTCGCGAAGTGTGCAGCCGCACCACGTTTAGAGAAGGCCTCGTTTTTACCTGCGAGGGTCAACACGGCGGTATCGGCATGCTCCGCAACCAGATGCTCAAGTGTGTTCGCTATGCCATACACGGTGGCGGCGCTCTTGTCATTCCATCTATTGCTCTTCGAAACAAAGACGACCTTAAAGATATTGAGACCGCCATCGAGATGCCTTTCGAGTATCTCCTCGAGCGCGACACGTTTCGGCAACACCTTGCACAAGGCTGTCCCGGCCTTGTCTTGTACGACCGCATTGAAGACTTTCCCAACTACAAGCAAAATGAGCTGGTGGTCCGGCGTCTTCATGTGCTTGGTGACCAATTCGAGCCTGACCATCCCATCACCGGCCTACGCCATCCGCGCACTTGGCGTCACGACTTTGACGCATGGCTCGAGCAGAAGTCAATTCTGCTATCGGCCAGTATACCAACCCACACCATGATGGAGCAGTCCTTTCTTGAGTATCCGGTGCGCGACGACGGCGATACCTTTGTGCACGAGTTTGGCAAGATCATGTCATTCCGCCGCGATACCCGCATCCTCGCCGCCAAGGTCCTGTACGAGCTTGCATCTCGATACAGCTTGCCCATCGACCCAGCCCGCGCCATTAATCCGCACGCGTACTATGGTGCCCACCTTCGTCTCGAGTCCGACGCTATCTGGGCCTGGCCACCCAAGGAGTGGCGCTTCTCGCGCATGGACGAACAGTTTGAAGCGCAGTACCATAACCTGCAGCGCACCGGTCTCGAAGTCGTTTATGTCGCTTCGGGGAACACAACAGTCGTCAGCATGTTCGACACGTACATTCAGCAAAGACGCAGAGACGATAAATCCACCAAAAACGTGACAATTGTAATGAAGCAGGACCTGCTCAGTCCGGCTGATCTCAAGACCCTGGAAGCCATGACCTTTGACCAACAGGCCCTCGTCGACTTCATGGTCATGTTCAAGGCTAGCTCTTTCATGGGTGTCGCCCACTCAAGTTTTCCCTGGAACGTTGCACTGCGCCGTCACGAGTTGAGCCACTACCGCGCTTATGCCAACCAGGGCTCCGATCTGCTGAGTGATGAGTACAGCGTCATCATGGGCATGGCCGTCGACTATCCATATGTTGACTCGTTTGTCACTAGCATTTGGCCGTAAGGACTGTATACCGCGTCTATTTATATATTTTTTTTCGTCCTGTGTTTCCTATGTTGGTAGCTTACTGATCACGAGGTGTTGGTGGCTGAGAAGAATTGCTTTGATATTATTCGTTTTTGGGCGTTGCAGTGCGGCTGGAGCGAAAGTGCACTTAGACAGGAGTGATATCACATGACTAGAAAGGTATACAGCGGTACTTTGGCGGTACTAGCGGTTGTCATAGAAATAAGCAAGCGGACGAGCTGGACTACAAGATGCAAGTTCAGGAGAATTTATGGCTTTGGAGGAGCATCCGGTGCCAGTCTCGCAGTCTGGGGGTACTGCGGGCGACAGCATCGTCATTGACGACCCGGAAGAAGCCGGAGGTGAGACCGGCCCCAGGATATCTACTTGTTTGTGTTTGTACTTTCACATAGCTCTCGCTCATTAGCTATCAATAGCATAGTCATTGTGTCATACTTGCTCAACTCCCAAGCCTGCTGCACGACGAATAGTGACCGATTGATGTCGTACTCAAGCGCCACAGATGTATGTAGCTATGATTTTGAACGCGCGACGTCGGTTCTGGGATGTTGCTAGTAAGCATACCGCCAAAGTACCTTTTGGTACCTTTGGAAATACAAGTGATTCCTTGCTGGTCCGCTTCACTAATATGCTTACTTACATATATGTATACGGAGTAAGTATGCTTACCTGCCCACTGCACCTCCCTATTTTCGGGGTTAGCATCGCCACTTAATACCCATTTAATTTGAGCTACAGCCACTTTAATCGTGCCACGCTCCCACTTAGCCGTGCTAAGTAGGGCAGGCTCCACTTCGTTTTGCACACCCTATATGTATATACAAGAAGCCTGGAGCGGTCCGTATACGGACGGGCACCAGGGGACCATGCAAGCGTGATCCTGGGGCTGTTCGTAGGCCTGAGAAAAAGAACGCTTCGCTGGGGATTTGAACCCTCGTGGTCGCTTTCGGCTGCAGTTGGTGGCAACCCTGTGGCGGGATAAACTAGTATTGAAGCCTCACCGCGATACTCTTGTGATAACAATTCCCTGGGGTCAATTCAAATCAAATCAAATCAAATCGAATCAAATCGAATCAAATCAAATCAAGACTAGGTTGATTGTATGTTTACCGTTGTTATCTAGATCATCACGTAAGCATAGGCTAAAAAGACAAACGAAGTTATGACTTTTTTTTTGTTATTCTTACATCTATAGAAGCGTTGGTCTAGCTTACAGGTATGCTTAGATAGACTGGCTATGACGACTGTTGAGCTTCCAGAACCTGACGATCGTGAAGCTTCATCTGTAGCGATGACCCTGGAGACTTCAACTGCTATGTACCAAAAAAAAAAAAAAAAAAAACCCCTAATCTAACCAGCTAATCCTAACCACTAATCCTAACCACTAACCTAACGTCTCCTGATCCTAAACTAACCGTTAACCAGGATCATGGCCATTGACCAAGATCCCAACCGTTCACCCTGTATTTCACGTGACTACAGACGTGACTCTACCCCGCCAATAGGGAGCTAGAAAACAATAGCTACTTGAATGTTTGATCCCTTCGGGCATCGTGCCCGATCCAATGCTGACTAACAATACCCTCTCTGGACGTGGAGCATCACCAGGCACCATACTGCGATCAATTGAGGTCGAAAAGATGTTTTATTGGCGTGATCGAGTGTGGTTGAGCGATGAGACTTGGGGGAGATTTGGCAAAATGCTCAAGCAAGCAAACAATGCAGTAGTGCTTGGGCTACCCTTATTACCTTGAAACTACCGGCCTGAACACTGAAAATTATTGAACATGAGACTTGGGGAGATTTGGCAAAATGCTCGGGCTACCCTTATTACCTTGAAACTACCGGCCTGAACACTGAAAATTATTGAACATTAACACAACGGAGTGTAGTCCACTTTTACTTAGCATGTTGACCAATAACACAAACGAATTCATGGGCCAGTATTCCTGAGCGTGCTGGTTCGAGCCTCAGCGTGCAGGCTTGAGTGTGTAGGATCGTGACTGACGAGAGCAGCTCGATTAATGAAAAGCCAGCGAAAGCTTCCCGGCCTTGCGTCGGTCGGCGAATTCCACGACGGACTTCGATACACCACACTTCCCACATACAATCTCGGTCCGGTGAGTCTCCATTAGGGAACAATTGAGGTCGAAGAGAAGCTTAAAAACATAACATACAATGACAGGGGTAGTAGTAGTGAGAGCAATAGTCACGTGCTATGTCATATGCAATATATGTAGTATTTCAGAGCGTGCAGGTCTGAGTGTGCAGAGCGGAAGTGCGGAAGTCCGAAATCCGAGCAACCTTCTCGACCAATGAAAACCCAGAATGGGGTCCCACAAAAAAATCAAACCAACTTTGACAGGGGTATTAGCATAAGGAGTCCTACGGACAGATTATCTAGGGTCGTGCAGTAGGACAGGTACTAAAGTGCTGTAGGACAGGTACTGTCTCCACTATTTTGAAAAAGATACATACGGTACCTTCAGGCGCTCTAGCGGTGCTAGCAGGCATGAGCGTCAACTACATACAGACGTACTATGTAAATCAAGATCACGTGACTCGAGACGAGCTCGACGGCAAGAAGCGTTCAGGAGCATTCTGCAGCTATGGAAGGGGTTCCGGTGGTCACGTAGCCTGCGGGTACTGCGGGCAGCCGGATTGTCATTGACGACTCGGAGTAAGCCAGTGGTGATACCGGCCCAGATGTCTACGGAGTACTTGAGCACTCAATCATAAGCTTCCAGTAACATACAGCCATCATATCACAGTCGATCGGTTACATAATCTGCTTAACTACGACTAGTGACCGATTGATCAGTCGTACCTGGCGGTCTTGCCAAAGTAGAATCGACTCTCCTCTGTATCAGAGTCGTACTCAAGCGTCACAGATGTCTACTGGTTTGAGTTTATGTAAATACGTCACGTGATATCGGGTTGTTTGCTTATCTGTATTCAAGAACGCGTTTAGACGGTGCTACCAGGATAACGTCAAGTACCCTTTGTATCTTTTTCAAAATAGTGGAGACAGTACCTGTCCTACAGCACTTTAGTACCTGTCCTACTGCACGACCCATTATCTACTGTGTCGGAACCGTGTGTAAACTAACACACTGTATTTCTCAACACTGTCCAGTACACACCAGCTCTAGCCAATAGTAGCCTTTAGCTTGTTCCACTTTGAGCTTTGCGACAGTCTTCTACATACGGAGTACTCCGTAGTAGGTCTCCCTTCTCGGACATCGTCCCAGACATGAGCAAGAAAAACACGTAGTGGGGATTACGTTTTAGGCTTCTTTGGGGAATTGTGGGTCGTTATTATAGAGTCACCCTTTTTACAGAGGCAGTTTTCCCTTCTCGCAGGAGAAGTTCCCACCTGTCCCCACCTGTCTCCTTATCAGTTTGCTCTGATTGGCTGGAGCACTCCATAGGTAGCGTTAGTCCCAAGTAGGAAGTAATACCTGTTCCGTGAACGAAAATGCCTGCTCCGCGCGCGAAACCCTCATCTTGAAATCTAAAAGCAGTATCACGCCTACCTCTTACACAAAAGCCCTGATACAAGATGCCTGGTAGGTTCTATGGGGTGTATCTCATTCTGTTTCGTACCAAGACGTCAGAATGAGAAGATATAGAATGAGATAGACACCCCATAGAACCTACCAGGCATCTTGTATCAGGGCTTCTAATAGGGGTAGGCGTGATACTGCTTTTAGATTTCAGGTTGGGACTTTCAGGCGCGGAGCAGGCACTTTCGTGCGCGGAACAGGTATTACTTCCTACTTGGGACTAACGCGACCCATGGAGTGCTCCTGCCAATCAGAGCAAACTGATAAGGAACTTCTCCTGCGAGAAGGGAAAACTGCCTCTGTGAAAAGGGTGACTCTTATTATATAAGCACTCTGTTTACTTTGTATATGTACTTTTGAACGCGTCGCGTGGAATATCCGTCAACCGACCTGCTCTTTTTTTTTGGCGCTTCTTGACCGTGTCATCATTTTGTCGATACTGCCCGTCTCAACCTACTTTCCAACAACAGCAATCTTTATGCGTGAGTACGTTCATTATTCGCTCTTGTTTTCTTCTTTGCTCTGTACTAATACTCTTTCTTCAGTTAGTGTTCGAAGGCGAGAATTCGATGCCGTCTATGGCTGACAATGCAGTTTTGTTCGCGTTACGTCCGTCGCGATGTAGTGAGCTTTTTTCTCTCTTTTTCTTCCTTAACCTTACATTACCGTGTCTTTCTTACTCCTACTAGGATGACAACAGCTTGATCTTACTCGACTATTGCTTCGACCTCGACTCCTTGCCACGGCGATTCCAAGAATCTGACGAAAACGATCCGGCCAATGCTAAAGCTCTGGTACAATCTCTCGGCGAAACGAGCGGCTACCACTTCTGCTACAAGACTTAATACAAGAGTCCATGCGCCCATCGAAAGTATACAGACGCGCACGCATTGGAAGGGGACCGAAGAAGGAAGGAAACGATGGTTTTCTCGAGCGCATGCAACGGCGACGACAGCCGGATGTGCGCCTGTTGGGCGATATCGAGAGACTGGACAACGCGAAAAAATGTGCCTTAAAGCCCGTAACGCGACCCTCTCGTAATGCTTTACCGGCGGCGAGCAAGTGTTGAGTTGGTAGAATTAAGTTGGTGGTTTTATGGATTGAAGCGGATTTTTGAAATAAATTGAACTGTCGATGCAGCCATAAAGATATTATAAAGTCCCGTCTAGATACCTCTTAATTGTACTATATGATCGAAAACCATATGTATCATAACTTGATCGAAACAGCTACGCGCCTACTCGTTAAAACTATTAAGGTTGTACATGCGAATATATTGTAAAAATACACAAGTATTTCCAGGTCATTACAGTCGATGACAATAATACTTGTTACTTACAAGTTATTGTGAAATAATGTACTCTTTTTATAAAAACTAAATACCAATTATTGACAGTTCAATACAGTATAATATCTTGCTACCTCGATGTCATTGTAAAAAACTATCCAATTATCGCCAGATCATTGCGTCATATATTAAAAACACAAAAACAAAATGGTCGCAAATAAATAACACAGCTTTGTAGATTAAAATGTAAGCATAAGGACGTGTTGTATGCTTATGTAAGCATACAGTAAAACATGTAAGCATAGGTATCTTCTCGTTATTCTCAACGATCAGTCACTTTCACATGGACCCATAGGGACCCACCGCAAAAAAGCGCAAATCCGCAGTCCCCACTACGTGTTTTTCTTGCTGACTTGAGGGGAGTTTCTCGGACTTCTTGTCATCTCCATTCATTGTTCACCCACCATTTTCATCACCATACGCGTCAAACTATCTACAGCCATCTATCACTTTACCTTCCGCATTTAATATTGGATCTACATGCAATCTTAAACCCGCATCTATCAGGCTCTCCCTGACTCTCTTTGCCGAGGTCCCGCGCATCAAGGCAGTTGCCCGGAACACCGCCACCACAAAGAAGGTGCATCCAGCTCCTATTCAGAAGTAAGTCCTATTATCACGTAGCATTGATAAACCTTTGTCAATACATATACACATCCCATCAACCATCATCAACCATCATCCACCATCATCCACCATCATCCACCATCATCCACCATCATCCACCATCAATCATCATCAATCCCCATCATACTATCAATCATCTCCATAACCTTTATACACCATCATACACCAATATTCAAATATTGCTGCATAACAGACATTATCTCGTTGATCAGAAATATCTCTACAATGAGTAATCCAAACCGCGTACCCCTCCGCTCCACCTCTTTCGCAATAGAGAATTTTTCATGACACTAACAAGCCAGGGCAACTCCAATCGAGAGGTTCGACGGTTGCAGTCCACCCTCGGCCCAAATTAGGATCTTGCGCAGGACATGTCTTCTCAAAGAAACCGCACCAGCCGCGGTTCCAATGCCCGTGGCACACAGCAGCCTCCCAGCCAAGAATCTGCAATTTGGCAGCGTGCGCGTGATGATCTCCTATCAATCGTACAGCTCGTGAACGCTGCCAATGAGACGGGCCGCGAGGTCGTCGAGCAGGACAGACTCATGGGCAGCGGCTCGAGCAATGACCCGGCTGCAGAAGAGCGCAGACAGGACGATCTGCTTAGGAGGGGTGTCAAAGACAATGAGTCCCTCAACAGCACAATCGCCTCGGTCATTGAACGGCTCGAAATTTACCGTGCGCTCAGGGAAGTCGAATCCCGCAATGCACTACCTGTCCCCGGTTCAGCTCGTACATCACGCGATAACCCGGGCAATGGGCGGAGCACAGGCCGTGCCAGTACCCGTGAGCGGGATCGCCTCGCTGACGTGGAAAGCAAGCGTGCTATTGACCGTGAGAAAGACAAAGACAAAGAGCTCAAGGACAAGGAGATCAAGGAGCTGAAGGAACAGAGAGAACAGAAGGAACAAAAGGAACAGAAGGAACAGAAGGAACAGAAGGAACAGAAGGAACAGAAGGAACAGCGCGAGCGCGACAAGGACCGCGAGGCACAGCGTGCAGAGCGTGAGCGCGAGCGGGAAAAGGAGCGTGACAAGGACCGCGAGCAGCGCGACCGCGATCGGGGCCGTGACCGCGAGCGTGAACGGGATCGCGACCGCGATCGTTCTGACCGTGACAGGGATCGTGAACGGGATCGGGACGAACGTGCAGAGCGCGCAGACCGTGACCGCGGTGACCGTGGCGATCGCGGCGACCGCGAAAAAGAACGCGACTGGGATAAGGATTCGCGCGAAAAGGAACGCGACCGCGGCGACCGTGAAAAGGACCCGTACGAATTTGACGGCCCTGGCGACGAGATGGACATTGAACCGACGCCCGCCGCGGCAGTCTCTAGCACGGGCCGCAAGGGCGGTGCCGGCAGCAGCAGCAACAGCAGCGGAAATCGTGACAGTGTTCCGCCGCGCGGAGGTGACCGCGACACACCCGTCAAGGCCGATAGTGTCGAGCCACAGCCGTCGGTGGCAAATGCCGGAAGTAGCATGTCATCGGCAGCCCAGCGCTCGCGCGTCATGTTTGTCAAAGGCCAAGATGTCGTGTTCAAACCGAAGCCTGCCAATGCCAGCGACTCAGCCGAGTGGTTCCTAGGCAAGGTGCAACAGGTCCTAGGCGAGGGCAAGTCGCGCCGCTACAAGGTCAAGGATGAAGATCCAGACGTTGCACCTGAGCTGCGCCAGGAGTACAGAACGAGTGCCAGCAGCATGATCCCACTACCACCCGCCGGGCAGGAGCTGTCAGAACTGGAAGTGGGTAAGACCGTGCTGGCATTGTATCCCGACAGCACAACATTCTACAAGGCCGAGGTAATGAGCACGAACAAATCTCTCAACAAGGTGAATTTGCGATTCGAAGGGGAAGAGAACTCGGGCACGCTGCAGGAGGTGGAGCGGCGGTTTGTTGTCGAATACCGGAATTAGAAATTCCTATCTCGACACAGACCTGGGCCTGTCGGGATGGAGGAGCTGACAAGCGAAGACGAGCTTCCGCACGACGGTGGCCCAGTTGGCATGCCCAAGCAACTGGTTAACCTGTCTGCAACGTCCAAGGACTTGTCTCTGGTGTCTACAAGTTTGCCTAGGCCAAATAAGAAGAGGCGTTTTGAGCCGGGTCTTGTTGCTTCTGCATCTAGGTCTACGTCTGCCGCCGTCTCAGCGAAGATGGCTCGTCGTGCGTCGGCAGAGAATGAGCATGCGCATCGGCCTGGTGACCCGACGATAAGGCCGTCTAATATTCTGGAAGCCAAGACAAAATGCCATTCTACCGGTCAGGATTCTTAAGGGCGAGGCCGATCCAGCCCTTGAACAGACAGACCTCTTGAGGAGTGAATAATCAAAGGTTTGGCCAGGGCAAAGGGGGAAAACTGTTTGTTTTTACGGCGTATACCCTGGGACATGGTGTTTGTAATTCTATTGATTATTTCTATATTTTTAGACCACTATTGGCTTTTTATTATGCGAATTTTGTTATCGTGTTTTTTGCAATTGTATGCTATTGTTGTTGTTGCTGCCTACTATACACGTGACTAATGATATCGCTTCAAAGTGACCGGTAAAGTGACCGGTATGGTATGGCTCAATACAGAGCTATTCGCGCCCCCCCATATGTCCTGTGTTCTATGTAATTATCCTGCTGTATACTTACTATTCTGTACTCTGTATCATTCCGTCACCCATTCTGGTAACTGTGACGAGATGTGCTTCAATCCCACTGAGCCCCTGGCTTCCTACTCCATCCCTCTACGGAGTGCATACGGAGTACACAGTAGTCAGGGGTAGACAGGGGAACCAGCTGGCTCTCCCTTCTGTGGACTGCGGAGTAAGCTCTTATCAAGTCTATCGTCTACCGCTCTCAACGGCTGTGTTTTTCGTGTTTTTCCACATTCTGTTTTTCCCGCCCGCTCGCCGCGTTCCCTTTTCAGAACGCAATTTAACTTTTGGGTGCAGTCGAGTTCCGCAGCCCTCTAAAGACAGGGCAAAGACCCTCTGTCGAACACACAAAGACACCACAGACACAGCAGACATCAAGAAACAGCAGACACCAAGAAACAGCAGACACCAAGACACGCACACAAGACAACGCACTCGACTCCTAAAGACACATGATTACCTGCTTGCTACGAGACAAACAGCTTCGCCGCAAACACGATCTCTGTTACCCAAACACGCGTCGGACTGAATCGACAGTGAACTGACCAGGATATTGGTCATCGCATCACCGCAACACTCTTCTACCTATCCTTCCTCTTCATCCTTGTCAACCGTCGACACTCGATCCGACATACACAATGGGCGGCCAGCTTTCCAAGATGATGGGAAAGATCTTCGGATCTAAGGAGATGCGTCTACTGATGCTTGGCCTCGACGCTGCCGGAAAGACAACGATCTTGTACAAGCTGAAGCTGGGCCAGGACGTGACGACGATTCCGACCGTGGGGTTCAACGTCGAGACAGTGACGTATAAGAATGTCAAGTTCAATGTGTGGGACGTCGGCGGCCAGGACAAGATCCGTCCTCTGTGGCGGCACTACTTTTCGGGTGAGTTCAGGCAGAGCGGCAGCGAGCGGCAGCGCAGCACCAAGTCTTGAAGATGGCATGGAGGTGGCGGTGTGAAGACATCAGAGGGAGCAAAACGCGAAAGGTCAGAACATGATGGAAGACAGCTAACAAACCAGGCACGCAAGGCCTCATCTTCGTCGTCGACTCGTCCGACCGCGTGCGCCTGGACGAGGCCCGGCAGGAACTGCACCGCATCATCAACGACCGCGAAATGAAGGACTCGCTGTTGCTAGTGTTTGCCAATAAGCAGGATCTCGATAACTCGCTCAAGCCTCAGGAGGTGACAGAGGCGCTGCAGCTGAACAAACTCAAGGACAAGATCTGGTATGTCGTGCCGTCGTGCGCGACGACCGGCGAGGGTCTGCTGGAGGGTCTGGCGT
Organism: Ophiostoma triangulosporum; assembly: GCA_029298705.1. Taxonomy (NCBI): domain Eukaryota; kingdom Fungi; phylum Ascomycota; class Sordariomycetes; order Ophiostomatales; family Ophiostomataceae; genus Ophiostoma; species Ophiostoma triangulosporum. Next base: position 2,070,136 of record JANSLO010000003.1, on the reverse strand, counting down.
GGCTTTCCAACAACGTCAAGGCGCCGCCGACCCCAGCCAAGAAGTAGAAGCGACGCGCTGCACGATCTTCTCTTCCAGCACCGTGTATCTCTGCGGCAGCACGCGACACTCGCCACTTGACCCCCCCCCCCCCCCCATACCCCTTACTCGACTCTACTATCGTCTCGGCTACCGACACAACTTAATATTTCCTTACAGATACCTTTGTTTTTGCGGTTTCTCGTGGTCCCTTTTGCGTTGCTTGCGTTTTTTCTTGCGTTATATGCGTTTAATTATTAATAAATTACACTCTGCGTTCTCTTCCACGCTTTCAAGTTCGTTCGCCGTTGTGAATATGCGTTAATTCCCCCCCCCCCCCCCCAAAAAAAAAATGCTATGCTATGCTATTCAACTCAGTCTGATGCCACGTCTACTATATCGCGTGGGCAGACACATGGCACCAATGCGTCTATTCCTTCAAGCGCTTAGCCTGTCGGAGCGAGTCGTCCTGCAACCCGCTGCGTTTCGTCCCTGGAGCACTACTTGTCCGTATATCATTGTCCTCTTGGCTCACACGCCGGTGCGGATACTCCGTCTTGATTCCCTCGAAGCAGTTGTTGTACAAAGGGATGTTGTCATTGGCGGTGAAGAAGGGGTGCTCCAGTGCCTTTTCGGCCGTCAGTCGCTTCTCCGGATCGTACTCGAGTAGACCCGCGAGCAGCCGGTACCCATCCGTGCCAAGACTCGCCAGCTGTGATGCATTCGTCGACTGGATCGGAGCTGACGTCTGGCCCTGGCTGATGGTGGTATAGTACCACTTTTCCAAGTTTCCGTGCGTCGAGTGGGACATGCCGCTGCTGTGGTGGCTGTGGTGGTGGTGATGTCCTGCCGGCTGCATGGGCACAAAATGCTGGTACTCGGGCATGTGCGACAACAAAGGCCACCTCTGTTTGGTGGGCATGCCCATAATGTCAATGATCTTCTGCATCTGGTTGCGCTGAAATGGCACCGTCTTCTTGGAATCCATCTTGGCCTCCTCGCCCTTGAAGATGGGTCGCAGCGACAGCAGCTCGGCAAAGATACAGCCAATCGCCCACATGTCAATGGCCGGCGTGTAATGCCGTGCCCCAAGAAGCAGCTCAGGCGCACGATACCATATCGTCACCACCACCTTGTCTCCTGTATACAGCGAGTGCAGAGGCTTGTAGAACAGACGCGCGAGGCCCAAATCACCAATCTTGACCTGGCCCGACGACGTCACCATGATATTGGCTGGCTTGAGATCGCGGTGGAGCACCCAGTTGGTGTGCAGATACTGGCAGCCGTTGAGCAACTGAAACATGATGCTCTTGATCGTGGCCGGCGGGATCGAGTGGCGCGGCTGTTGTGTGTGATGGTGGATGATCTGCAGCAGGTCGTGCTCGGCGTACTCAAAAACCATGAAAATGGCCTTGTCCTCAAGGATAATCTCCACAAGCCTGATCACATTGTGGTGCGATAGCTCGCTGCACAGGGCCATCTCACGAATTGCCGACTGGCTGATACCCGTGTATGTGATCTGCTCGCCCTCCTTATCCGGCTTGAACTTCTTGATCGCAAACTCGCCCGGGCCCCCCTGACGACTCACGGCCTTGTAGACGCGGCCATAGGTCCCGCTGCTAATGAAACCGATTACGCGGTACTTGTCGTTAACGCGTACTTTGCTCTGGTAGCTCACATAGCCGATGCCGCGGTCAGTCGTGTCATCATAAGCGCTTTGGGTGCGTTTGAGGGTGCCACCACGCAGGCCCGATCCAGAGTTGGGGCCCGAGCCTGAAGACCCGTGGCTCATTGCTTTACAAGGTGTCTGAGTCGGAAATGGATTTATTGTGAGGGTGATATTGTATTGCCACAGTGGTCGTGGCGCGTCAATGTTGATCAGGGTTGCGGATCAGAGTTGCGGATAGCAATATGTATAGCCTCAGGGCGGCTCGCGAGATAGTTCGGCGTCGAGCCTCATCGACAAGGAATCGGCATAGGAGTGTCGCGTCTCGGGACTGGCAATAGGCTATAGTATAGTTGGGAAGTCTTGCAGCTGTGTTGCGTATCATGCATCGGATGCTGTCGCATGTCGATCCTGAATGGTGGATGCTGCTTATATAATCAAACACTACTCCGTACGGCACTTCGTCAGCACTCAATATAAGCATAGCTACAACGGGAATGCCGCGTTTCATTCGCCTCACGACTCTCTAATTACTAGAGCAAACAGAAATCGTATAATAGACACTGAAATAAAATAAAAGAAGATGAAAAATCCTATCTCGGGCCCAGCTTCTCCAGCACACGCGAGCCCCCCTCCTCCCACTCGGCCTTGGTCACCCACATCGACTCCTTGTCAGCCATAATGTTGGCCAGCACAGCACCACCAAGGAAGACCATGTGTCTCCGGCGCGGCGGATCTTCTATCCGCACCTTGAACTTGCTGAGCCGCTCGGGGTTGCCGCCCAGTACCCGCGTTAGCCACAGTTGCTTGAGCTCCTTCTCGAGGCGCGACGGCAGACCCGGGTACATGCTGCTGCCACCCGACAGCACAATAGCCTTGAAAAGAGACGACCGCACATCAACATCAGCTGCCTGGATGGTATTGAACAGGAACTCGGCCATGCCAGGCTGTTCGCAGTCGACCAGATGCGGCTGGAACAGACACTCGGGCGCCTCGAAACGCTCACTGCCGACACGGATGACACGGCCATCGGGCAGCGTGTAACTCTCGACAAGGACCGTCGTCTCTTCGCTCAGGCGCTTGTCAAGCTCCAGGTCATACGATACGTAGCACAGCTTTTCCTTGATCTGGCGCACCGTCTCGAAATCGGCGGTACGGTTGAGCGCATAGCCGCGGCGCAGCAGTAGCGCAATCAGGTTCTGCGTGACGTCGCGACCGGCCACATCAAGACGGCGCGTCAGGTGGTTGAGAACGACACTCTCATAGACGGGCACAATGTGCGTGACACCGTCGCCCGAGTCGACCACGACACCCGACGAGAGGCCCTGGGCGTAGAGGGCAAGGACGGCCTGTATGGCAACGTAGACGCCACCAAAGTTGTAGCGCTCAAACATAACCTCGCACATCTGCTCGCGGTTCTTGAGCGGGTTCATTGGCGGTTCGGTGAGCAAGATCTTGCGGCCGGTGGTGTCGACCTTCATCTTTTCGTAGAAAGTGTAGTCCCATAGGTGCTGCATGTCATCCCATTTCTTGACGATGCCATTCTCCATAGGGTACGAAATCTGCAGCATGGTGCGGGCAGCTGCGGCCTCATCACCACACATGATATCCTTGATGATGAGATCGTTGTCACCCTTTTCCTCGGTACGCAGGATGGGCCGGCCGACAATCGAGGGGTACTGGAACTCGGGGAAGTTCTGGGCGGCGTAGCCAACCTTGAGGAAGCCTGTGCCACCATCAAGAACTGCAAAGTTAGTAGCTGGAAAAGGAGTAGAGGCAGAGCCCATCGGACTGTCAGGAGCAGTCGGCCAGGTGGCGATAGGCGGTCGGAGACAGGGACGGTGATGGTGGCTGGTGCATACCGATGGGAGCGGCCATGGTGGCGATTGTCTAAGCTGTAGATGGAGTTGGCGGAAACAAATAAAAGGGGAGTAGATAATCTTTAATGGTCGTCGTAGGAGGGACGTTGTGGGCGGCACCGAGGGTCGTCGTTGTCGAGCTCGGATGCGGATGGCGGATGGCTGGTGGCAGATAGAAGGCAATACGGAGCTGCCACCGACAAGCTAACGTTGGTTCAGATTTAGCGGGGTCAGAGGGTCAGAGGCGCAGCTCTAGGGGGTGACCGCCGTCTGCCTCCTACGGAGTACACGTGATCATATGTGGAGATACTCAATTGAGTTGTTATGCGTATGATTAGTCAGAAGCATACGCTCTGTTGGAACTGTAATAAGCGTTCTGACTTGATATATGCTTAGCAAGACCTGGGAGATTGCAATGATAAAACACTCTGTAGTTTCCCTGCCAAAAGAATGGCAATGATGAACGCCTCCCTCGGTCTCCGGCCGGGGGGGGACTTAGTCACAAAGTGTGATGGTGCCAGAAGAAAGATGAAAGTTTTATATTTTCTTCCCAGTTGTTTGAATACAGAATATTAGATTCTTCGGATTTTGACGGCTTGTTTACACATCAGTCATATTGTGTCCAGTAAGAGTCACGGTAGTTGTTTGATGATCGTCACTACTGTCTACTTGTCATTTCGAGACTCGGTCGTGCCAAACAATTACTACTCCGTATGTAGATGATCGTGTCATAGCTTATGGAATAATGCTTGTAATGCTTGTATGCTTGGTCCCTGTCAACTCTATTCGCTCCAAGATATGGCATTAGTGTAGAGCTGATTTAAAAGTAGCACAACGAACGGATGTCTTCGACTCTTCAGCTGAGATTACATTGAGAAGCATTGTAACCAACCCGGCGTCTTATGCTCCCAGTGTAGTTCTCGTGACGTTAAACACTATCAAATCAAATCAAATCAAATCGAAGCATTGCATTAGTACATAGACTATCTACTTATACACCACAGCCAATCCCTTACCCCACATGCGGGGATTTCACTAATCGCCCTGTGACGTCTGTAATATCTTGCTTGTTTCGCGGTCTTTTGTCTTCGAGCATCATTTTGTTTATTCAATATCAAGCCAATCAATATTGTCTTTATCTGGACCTCTTCACAGCCACACAATGCCGCGCATTTTAGTGCTCAACCCAAACTCGTCCACGGACATGACCCATGGCGTCGAGAAGGCCATCCACGATCTGCCAGGTGTTAGCAGCCCAAGAAACCAAGACACCATTTATCAATCCTATTTCTCGTATGCTGATTCCACAGACACTAACCACAAGAACTGCGCCGAGTGGTCCTGCAAGTATCAACAATGCTGCCGACTTGGCTGCCAGCACTGAGGCGGTTCTGTCATCTCTGGACATTGACGGCCTCACACGAGACTACGATGCCGTGCTTGTTGCGTGCTACAGCGTACACCCACTTGTCCCCAAGCTGAGCGAGCTCACAAGGGGCAAAATACTGGTGACGGGTATCTTTGAGGCGAGCATCTTGACGGCGCTGACCTTGCTCCCGGACTACTACTCGGCTTCTGGAGCAGTGCCGTCAACATGGGGCGTGGTCACTACAGGCAAGTTCTGGGAAGATCACTTGTCAGTTGGTATCTCCGCTTTCTTGGGTGCCTCTCCTTCGCCCGGCAAGAACAAGTTTGCTGGCGTCTTCTCCACCGGCTTGACGGCGGACGATTTCCACGGTGGCGCCACACAAGACATTATCACAGCCAGGATCAAGGAGGCAACAAAGGCACTGCTAGACAGTTCGCCAGTCGGGTGTGTCGTCATGGGCTGTGCAGGCATGGCTGGACTTGAAGAGACGATCCGGTCGGTAGCTGTCGAAGAGTATGGTGCCGAGCGCGGTACACAGGTTTACATTATTGACGGTGTCAAGGCGGGCGTCGGTCTGCTCGACACTGCAACTAAGCAGGCGGCCCTGTTTAGATAATCACGGCTGCTGGAACAATAGCCACATGACTGTGACAGAAGTGCTAGGACGGAACACTACGAAGTGGTGTGGAGCAGATTAAAAGCATAAAACCTCGTAGGACAAACCTACGGTACGTGCAACGAACACTATCGACAGCGATATCACAACCAAATCTCATTTGACATTTGCCATGACCTTGCGAGTCTCCCACAAATACTAATTTAATAGATATTGGATTACGTCAGGATATCTGATGAGCAAATCAAACAAATACAGAAAAAAACAATAGAAACAATCAACAAGGCGAGGGCGAGAGCCTACCGCCGATCCTAGTCCAGCCGTGTAGAACGACCCCAGACCTCATCCGCATCCTTCTTACCCTTCGTCTCGGGTACTAGAAATACAAAAAAGAGAGCAGAGAGCGCGGCACACAGCGCAAACAAAAAGTACACCCAGCCTGCACCGCCCAGCTTGTCATTTAGTGCCGTGTTGATCATGGGGAAAAATTGGGCTACAAGAAAGGTCGCAATGTAATTGGCACCCAAGGCCCATGACTGTGTGGCGCCGACAGCCTCTTGGCCAACAAGCTCGGACGCGAGGATGAATGGCACAGGTCCAAGGCCGACGGCAAAGAATGCCACAAATGTGAGCACCGAAAAGGCCGACAAGATCTTGACGCCAAACACAATGGAAAAGGCCAGTGCGAGCGAGCTTGAGCCCTGGCCAATGACGGAAATCAAAAGACAGGTCTTGCGGCCCAGACGATCAGGCAAAGGTGCGCACAGCATCGTGGTGACCAGGTTAACAGCCGAGATGATAATGGTGAGTAGGGCTGAATTGAGCGGCAGCATCCCGTTGAGCAGCGATACCGAATACATGATAACCGAGTTGATGCCGCAGATCTGCTGGGCAAACATGATGCCAATGATGGCAACAAGGGCCGGGCGATAATAGGAGTCGGTGACGACCTCGAAGAAACCGACAGGCCGCGCCGGCGATAGTGACGCAAAGGACCGCGGCGACTTGGGCGGCGCAACAGCATAGATGCCTTCGCAATCGGAGTCACGGACGTGCGCTTGCAGCAGTGCCTGTTGCTCGGCAGACACGTACGGAGTGGCACTGTCAAGACTGCTCACAGCTTCGCGCGGCGACGAAGCTCGTTCATGGCTGCCTGACATGGTCCAGCTGGCCATCTCATCGGCAATCGAATGCCCCGCGCCACGGATTCGCTGCAGGATCGTATGCGCCCGTGTTGAGTCGCCCTTGTGTGCCACCAACCAGGCAGGACTTTCAGCGACTCCAAACATGCCCAGTAGATTGATGAGGGCAATCAGAGTGCCAGTGCCCAAAATCATCCGCCACGCCGAGCCGTGGCTCAAAAAAAAACCGAGTGTCTGCACGAGGAGAATCCCGACGTTGACTGTGATCTGCGTAAAGGCCCCAAAGAACCCGCGTGACGCCGGCGGCGCCACCTCGGAGATGTAGAGCGGCACGATGACCGTCGACGCGCCGGCACTAACACCATTCAGCACGCGGCCGACGGCAAGCATAGCGACCGATGTAGAAAACGTCTCCACCAACGAGCCGACTAAGAAGATGAATGACGTGGCAACCATAGCGAGGCGGCGGCCATTCCGGTCACAAAACGGACCGGCGGCAAGCGCCCCCACAAGACCGCCAATGGTATAGACCGACGATACAGTCGCAAACCGAGCTTCCGTCATTGGAATGCAGTCAGGAAGGTGGGTAGCCGCTGATGAGACTGGCAGGCTCAGCAGAGTAACCTCTTTCTGGCGGCATGTGATCACATCCTGGGGCGCGTTGAGTTCAGCGAGATGGAAGCCGAATTGGAGGGGGCCGAGGGTCACGATGGCAAGGACAAAGCAAAAGTACGGCGAGATGCCGCCTAGTACATTGCGGAGGCTGTCGGGGATCATGGTGTGGTGCATATGATAAGGAACGGTAATGGCAAATAAGTGTAGTAGTGGTAGAGATGCGTATTTGATATGGATAGTGCGTATTGTTTGGCTGATGAAGGTTTTGTTGAGAGTTGATGGCGGCGGGAGCGTTATACGAGGACAACAGTCGCAGAACAGAGAAAGGCAGACGCTCTGTTGTCGTAGGTTTATCGTCGCAGCTGCCTCGTTGAATGGACACCCGTCGGCAGGGTGAGGGCAGGACGCAGATAGTCGTGGGGAAGGCCTTGTCATGTCGCAGGCAGCAAGCATGAAGTACTCTACTGGATCCACGTGATAGCAGTGGGTAGTATATACACTGTGCATATGCTCTGTCTACTTCTTGTTTACAGTATATATTGTCTATTTGCACTGTACTACTGTCTGACCTGTGCAACCTCACGCTTGACGGCTTCCGCCAGACTATCAAGATCCGTCTCAGTCATGCCAAGAGTCTCGTTGTCGTTCTTCTCATACAGCGTGCCGCCCTCGGCCCAGATGCGTCTCAGTGTGTAGCCCGTCGCCCCCGGGAATCCGTCAGCCCAAGCCTTGGCCTCGAGCGCCTCCAGCTCTGGCAGCGTCGTTGTCTGCACCTCCCACTTGTCGCCCGTCTGCTTCTCGTACTCGGCCAGTACTTCGCGCGGTGTCACAATAAAGGACTGCACCTTGAGCGCCTTGCCAAACGACGCCTCGGGGTGGGCCAGCGATGCCACCAGGAACTTGCCGACATCGGGCATGGTGCAGAAGCCAATCTTGGCATCAGGCGCAACGAGGTAGGCCTTTTTCCCGGACACATCGTATCCGCCACCGCGCCGGTCACCACGGACGTGGACCCACATGTCAAAGTAGGGACCTGTCACGAGGTACGTAACCCTGATGTTCTTGATGCTCTCGCGGATAAACTTGCGCAGGGCGAGTTTATTCTGGTGCGGCTTCTCGTTGGGCGATTTAGCATTGTGCTCAATGTCAGTTCCGTACTCGGACGGGAAGAACCACTGGACGGCGTTGTCGGGCGAATCGGCAATCGCGACGAGCTGGCGCTGCAGATGAAGGGCGCCACGACCGAGCGCCGAGACCACGGTGTCGGGCTTCACCGAGGCATACGCGCTGGAGATGTCGGCGCTACTGGTGATGTCGCCGACGACCACTTCAGACAGTCCCTGGGTCTTCCACTGGGCGAGCAGCGTCTGCTTATTGGCGGCGGTGGCGGGCGATGTGAACAGGGCGATGTAGCTGTACGAGGATGCATTCTTGAGGATGGCCTCGGTGATATAGGTTCCAATGGAGCCTGTGCTACCAAAAAGCAGGATGCGAGCAGGCTTGAAAGACATTGTGTGGTGATGAGAGTGGTTGGGAGCGGTCGGGAGAGCTGTGTACCGTCTGTGAGAGTGGCATTAGGCTACATATATTGATAATACCGTCAGAAGGGCGAAGCTGGACTTACAGCCCCCGAAAAGAGGGTCTCTGTAGCTATTGCGTACAGCACTTGGTAGCACGCCATTAACACGGCCGCCGACGGTGGACGAGGATTAACTAGTTAATACGAGCGGGGCAGTCGTGTAGCTTACAGCACTCCGAATATGAAGTAGCAAGTATCGGAACCGGCATACATCCAACAGATGCTGCTGTATTTTTATCTATGTGTATGATCATAATGTTTAATAAAACTTTACGTGATGATTGATAATATGTAATTAATTGTAGAATTCGAAACTCTCAATTGTCAAGTTCAACGCCTTACAAGATGCAATTAAACAGGAAAGAGAGATGAAAGACGAACAAAACTTTCGGCATAGTCGGCACAAAATAAAATCAATAACAAAGTGAACCCAGCGCCTCTGCATCGGCCGTCCTGGACGCTCGTGACAAATGGCATAATGACAGCGCTCGTACTCATTGCCTCCGGCTATCATACTCCGTTCAGATCACTCGGGACTCCCTGGCCGGCTACCCTTATACACATCCACACGTCGTCCGCTCTCCTCCTCTTCGTCTTCCTTGCCAAATGATGTGATGCTGAATTCATTCAGTCGCCGTGTCTTGCGGCCTGCATATCCACCAGACAAAATACCCTTGCGTACCCGCTCACGCTCCTGCTGCTTGAGCTTTAGCTCATCCAGCACGCTCAGCATCGTGCCCTCGATGGCCAGGTAGCCGTTGTCGCCTGCAAGACCAACATCAAAGTCCTTAATGCGGAACCGCACTGTGTCCGTGACCGGTGTGCCGTTCTCGTCCACCCAGTAGCCTGTCGACTGCAGCTCCTCAAGCTCACCTACGGCACCGGGCACTGTCTCGGTCGGGTCGCTGACAACCTCAGCAGCCTCGCCGGCGATTTGTGCGGCTGCCGCGTCGGCGTCGTCCATGGACTGATCCGGCTCGTCATCGTTGAATAGGATCTTCTTGCTGGACAATGTGGTGGACGAGGAGACGCCCGACGCAGACAGAGACGAGGCAGGGCCCTCGCCCTCGGCATATTCGATGTACTGCCAGCCCGGAGGCAGACGCGCCGCCTCAATACTGGCGTTGAACATTTTCCAGCAGTTGACACCGATGGCACCCTCGTTCTGCAGGATGATTTTGCCTTCGAGGGATGCGCCGCGGCTCGGCACGAACAGGTCGACGTCAACTGTGAGCCAGCCAAACCCGACGGCGTACTCGTCGACGGAAGTGAGTGTAGCGGGTGTCGAGTCGTTCGGAGGGTTGACTGGGTCGGTACGGAAGGCCTTCTCGCTGACGTTGAGGTTGTGGTAGGCCAGGAGGTAGCCACCGAGCAGGGGCGAGTAGTGGTTGATGAGGGCATCCAGGTGCTGGTGAGCGGCGCTGGTAATAGGGCGGTCAAAGCCGACAGGGTATAGCGGCAGCCAGAGAGAGACGGTTTGGGTAAAGAAGGGCGACACGGTCGACGGAGTGAGGAGAGATATTGAGGGCTCAGACGCTGGCTCCTTCGCCTTGAATGTCTTGTCCTTCGTGTCCTTGTTCTTCTTGTCCTTCTTCTCCTTCTTCTCCTTCTTTTCAGACTTGTCCTTCTTGTCTTTTCCCCCCTTCTTCTCTTTCTTTTCCTTCTTTTCTTTCTTCTCTTTCTTCTCCAATTTGTCTTTCTTCACCTGCTTGCTCTTCACGGCCGCGCCCTCATCGTCGCTGTCCTCTATTTTCTCGTCACTCTTGGATGCCGACTTTGTCTTCTTGGACTTGCGCGGCGACTCATCACCGGCGTGCGGCCGCTTCTTGTCGTTGTGTGTAGTTTCGGCCATCTGAGGGGCTGTATGGATTGCCGAAGGCATGCTGTTGGCGTCTTTAGTCTGTCTTGTTACCAGCAATCTCATCGTCAATTCAAATTCAAATCGAACTTCAAAATTCAGCTTCCTATCGATAAGCAAAAATTTAAAATGGGGTATCGGTCTATATCTTATCACAACGTGATGTCTGTAGATTAGTCATGTGACTACAGCTCATCATGCTCTCGTGATCGAGTTATCGTTGTTGTCGTTTCTACCCCTGTCCAGCGCTATCTCTCCATTGCCGATGACCTTCCTTTCTGGGGCATACCAAGGCGGGATGACCCACGTTGATAACAGACTGAGGGAACTGAGCGTGAGACTTAGTCATTAATTACCGTGGAAGAACAACGTCAAGATGCCCAATCAAACTGCCATTCTTCGCAACGCAATAGGCTTACGGGTTCAGGGTCAAGGCTATCAATCTATGAACAATCCATCTCCAATCTATGAATAAATGCCATCACAAGTGGGCTAACTAGTAGGGGAGCGATCGGCGCAACCCGAGTAGTCATGATAGTCAGAGGCACAAGACAGCAAACACAAAGTACACATAAGCATACGCATAAGCATAAGGCAGACCTCGACATCACGATATCAGACTCTCCACAGTCCAAGTATAAAATGGCAGATCAGTTGAAGTGGAGGCAAAGAGGCAATAAACCAGCGGCAAGCATGCTGGATCCCGGATACCGACGACCGATCAGGACGGGGCGACGAACTCGTTAGAATACTAAAGCAGGCAAATACGGAGCACATAATGTACGTAAGCATACTACGGAGTAGATTCTGCTCTTTTATCTCGTTTCAGATGTTTGTGCCAAGAGATAGGTGATTTCGTGGGTAAGCATAGGTGACAAGATGATGACGCGATGCCTTGCCGGCAGTCTCTCATCAAGCCACAATTATTGGCACTCTTGTGTCTGTATATGCTTATGTACATGTATACGTATGTATGCTTATATGTACGGAGTATGTATTTAGTGGACATACATAAATATGTACACATACATATAGAAAGGATCAATGTGCTAAATAAAGTACGGCTTTATCAAACAGCACTAGCCCTGCCAACTTCAACCGTTCTAGCCACTCTGCTTTATCTCATACCCTCCATCCAACATATCCTCCTATCTCGAGCTTACTCCTTTTGGTAGTTTCTTCCCGCAACACGTTATTCATTTTGCATCTGTGCTCGGTTACCCCGAACAGGTGAAGCGTCCCAGCTTATCAATATACAGAGTGGTAATGAGTACCTGTATGGTACCTTACTTGCATTCTTCTACGCAGCTTCCAGTGTTCTGCATGCTGGTCATATAATAACGCAACCCCTTCCCTTCTCAATTTGGCTGCGTTGACTTCTTATTGTGTTTTTTGTTTTTGTCGTCAGAGCATATAGTCTGCTTACTCATCGCGGCATCGCATCGCCTATCTCTAATTCGGCTCCTTGACACTCGATCACACCGCTTAAAGCTGACCCGGGCTGCTCATCATGGCCGACGCACATACCGTCGACGAGCTTGACGAGGATCGCCTCGCGACCTTTGGCTACAAGCAGGAACTCCGCCGCGACTGGGGTCTCGCCCACAACTTTGGTGTCTCATTTTCCATCATCAGCGTCATCACCGGTCTCACCACCCTCTTTTCCTATGGCCTCAACACCGGTGGCCCAGGCGTCATGGCTGTTGGCTGGATTGTCGTGAGCTTTTTTACCATGCTCGTCGCCATTGCCATGGCTGAGATTGTGTCTGCCATTCCGACGTCGGGTGGCCCCTACTTCTGGTCCGCTCTGCTCGCACCCACAAAATGGTCGCCTTTTGCCGCATGGCTCACTGGCTGGTTCAACCTACTTGGACAGGTTGCTGTGACAACTGGTATCTCGTTTGGTCTGGCCGGTCTGATTGCGACGGCGGCCCAGGTGCAGAACCCGTCGTACGAGCCCTCGGCCGGCAAGACGATTGGCATCTACGCCGCCATCCTCTTTTCGCACGCCATGGTCAACTCGTTTGGTGTGCATGTGCTTAAGTACCTCAACAACGTCTCCATTTTTTTGCACTCGGCTGGTGTCAGTGCCATCTGCATTGCCGTGCTGGCCAAGGCGCCCAAGCTGCAGCCGGCCTCGTTTGTCTTCCAGACATTCTATGACGGCACTGGCGTCGACGGCGTCGGCTGGAGCGAGCGCGCGAGCCCTGCGTACGTCGCCCTCTGCGGTGCCCTGCTGTCGCAGTACACCCTGACCGGTTTTGATGCATCGGCGCACCTGAGCGAGGAGACGCGCAACGCCTCGTGGAGCGCCCCCATCGGTGTCGTGTCGAGTGTCGGCTTCAGTGCCATTTTCGGCTTCTTCGTGCTCATGGCCTTCCTCTTCTCCATCCAGGACTTTAGCGCGACGCTGGCGAGTCAGTACAGCCAGCCCGTGCTGCAGATCCTGATCGACATCTTTGGCGAAAAGGGCGCACTCGCCATCTTCAGCATCATTATGGTTTGCGTGTGGCACTGTGGCTTATTCAGCATGACGAGCAACTCGCGCATGATGTTTGCATTTGCGCGCGATAGCGGCATCCCCGCCTTCTTCCACAGCGTCGACGACCGCTTCAAGTCACCGATCCGTGCCGTGTGGCTCGCCGCCACGCTGTCGTTTATCCTGGCGCTGCCCTCACTCGGCTCATCTGTCGCGTTCTCGGCCGCCACCTCGATTGCCACCATCGGTCTCTACATCAGCTACGGCCTGCCCATCCTCACTGGCCTTATCTGGCACAAGCAGTTTAACGCCATAAAGGGCCCCTTCAACCTTGGCGCCTTCAGCCGCCCCATTGCTGCCGGTGCCTGTGGATGGATCGCCTGCATCACGGTCGTCTTCTGTCTGCCCACGACGAACCCCGTCACTGACCAAACACTGAACTATACCGTTGTTGCCGTCGGCATCATCGGCATCTTTGCCATTGGCAGCTGGGTGGTGTGGGCTCGGAAGTGGTTTTCCGGTCCGGCCGCCGAGGCTCTCGAAGCCATCCGCATGGGCGTCGATCCAACCGAGCCTGGCGCACTTGAGGCCAAGGAGGCGGAGGCTCTGCAGGGTGCTTCCAGTGGCGCCACTTTGATCAAGTAGAGCGGTGCCGAGCTCTCTGGCCAAGTCATCCCTTGACTGCTATCATAGGGCGATCCAAGTGATCATAAAGATCTAGATGACTGTACTGTCTTAATTCGTTAATACCCCTTGAACAATCAATTGTTATTTTATAGACCGCCATCCCGCTCAATCACGTAATCCAAGGTTTGCGTATGTGGCAGTTAACCATTTTAATATGACACGTGACACATAGAATTCATGAGAAGATTCTTCATTGAAGGACGCGAAAGAGAAGCTTAATACTCGGATGGTATCCGGTGCGTGTCATCTGTCTCGCATGGAGGCTTCTTTCGACTGCAGTACTCGCAATGGGCTACATTGCGCTGTGTCACAGTACCACGGTATCAGAGCACGGAACAATGTAAATTGATCGATAGATTGATAACCAAGTCGTGCTAGTTAAATAGCATACAAGTGTAAAAGGAACAGCCAAATAAAACGAAGTGAAACGAAGCTTAAATAGCAAGATAGTAAAATAAATGCCCGTCATAATTCATACGATCGTCAGCGATGTCCGAGATCAAAGATCGGCCAGCGACGCAGCAGATCTCGCCTACCTTCTCATCTCTAGGGGCACAGAGTTGCCGTAGCCAACAGCATCGTCGTTGGCAGCAAGGCAGGCAAGACAGACACCGCCGCCGTAGACCTGGGTATGCTGGGTCCAGTCGGGAGTCGACGGGTCAGAAGTCTTTGCAGAGGGCAAGGTAGACGATACTTCGACGGTGTGCGTCTCGGGGACAGCCGGCTCGGCAGACTCGGTGCCGGTGGCAGCCTCAGTGTCAGCACCGTAATCAGGGTTGGGCTGGTGAATGAAAGACATGGACTGCATATCTGCAGTCTCCGGGTGCAATGTGTGATCAACGTCTATGGGCGCCATGGCGTAAGGGCCAGCAATGGCATTCGTAGTCAGATTGGAAGTTGAGATAGGCAGTGGCGGCAGCGAGGAATTATCAAAGAAGTAGGCATTGGCATTGACCAGCGCAGGTGTCGGTCCTGGAGACGAGGAGGAGCGCGACGGAGAGTCAGCGCTGACGCTGCTTATTCCACGTGATCCGTCCATTGCGTGCTGTGTATTATGTGCGTACTGTACGAGCCGTGTGTGCTGATACGGCTGAAGAGACTGGGCGTGTGATTGAAGCTGGTAGTGAGACCCCAATCGGTGCAGGTGCAGCTGAGAGTGCAGTTGCAAAGGCTGGCCGACTTGGTAGACGCGGCGGCTTCTAGTGAAAGGGAGTGTGTGAGGTGGCCTAGAAAGCGAATGCGATGCGTTGTAGCTGCTGAATATCTGGGCAGCCGTAAGAGCGGGCAAGACAGGCAAGGCAGGTAATGATGGCGCGTGGTGTAGCGTGTGAAAAGCCTTTGGGCTGAAGTCTGGCTCTTTTTCTTTCAAACTCCCAGGACCTCTGACGGCCGAGATTGCAACTGGGACTGTGACAGCTCTGTTATTTTTTGTCCCGCGCAAGAACAGACGCACAGCACCAATGAAGAACAAGAAAAGAACAACGACTATACCGGTGGTATATAATTGAACAGAACAAGGGAGGGGAGTAGAGAACGAAGAAGACGATGAAGCAGAAGAAGAGATGGGATTGATTTTTTGAAGCCAGGCAAAAGCATCCAGCTTATGTGGGGAGGAAGATGACGATGAGGAAGTGTGTGGGGATAGATATGTAGAAGCCAGTGTAGAAGAGTGTGAGGAAGATGAAGAGAGTGAAGGTGAAGAAAGTGAAGAGGAGGAGAAGGATGGCGGAGAAGTGAGGGCCGGCATGATGACGGTGAGGGGGTATATAATATAAGTATAAGTAGCACCAGTGAAGACGAGACGAGTAGATGAGAGCAGAGGAACTATCGTCTTGATGCAACCCCTGCCGCTGACGGCGAGCAAGCCTTGCTAATGAGGCTAGGATGTATCGTGTCCAGTGTGTACAAAGTCGTTCAGCGTTCAGGTGTCTAAGCACATAGGTGTCTAAGCTGATGGACGAGAGCTGTAGTGCTACAGGCAACCCAAAGCAGGTAAGCGCTTACTTGGCTGTTTCGTGTTGATTCTTCGTGTATTGTCCTTGTTCTTTCTACCGAGGATGTCGAGAAAGTATGAAAGAGAGTTCGGGTAAGCAGTGTCAAGGCAGACACAGTGGATTGACTCGTTAAGAGACGAGGATGGGTTATTAAGAAACCAAATAATAAACGACGGAGGCGAGGTAACCTCGTGTAGAGGTGTATGGATCGATGGCGGAAGTCGAAAAACAAAGCAAGACGCCAGCTGAGACGAGAGGCGAATAGGACGAAGACGGAATACGCCAGTAGACGAATAAAAAGCCGGGGGATACAATGACAGGACGGGTGTCGTTGTGTGATGACGAATAAGAAGGCGCAGGGCTACTGTTGCAGGCAGTCGCAATCGGCAGGAATTGTCTTACGTTGTAGTGGGTGCAAGGCGGCGGCAGATACGGAGTACTTGGCAGTGGGTGTGGTGTACATAAGCATACGTATATGTAGCTTAGGTAGGGTGTCGTTGTCAGATGTCAAAGGTCGTATTGGCGGGGTGCTGGGATCGAGAAGAGTGAGGGTATCGTAGGGCAGTGGAGGAGAATTTTGAGTGTATCGGAGGGTAGTAGAGGAAGTGTAGTAGAGGAAGGTCGGATAAAGGGTATGAGAGGAAGCGTATGAGAGAGAAGATAGAATACCCAACAGGAATGGATAAACAGAGAAGAAAAGAAGAGAAATGAGAAGGAAGAAAAGGTGGGAAGAAGGAAAGAGAAAACATATATGAACCGAAAAGGCAGTGATCAGACAGGTACTTAAATGTATGCGGTAGATATCTAACGGCCATGAATCACAGGAAAGACGGAAGATGACAGGGCAAGATCGCTATGAGAATAATTTTAAAAGAGAAAGGAGGACGATAGAATAATTAGAACCAAAGTAAAAAGCAGTCATAAGACCCCAAGAGTTGAAGGACAATCAAGCGCAAAAGGGCATACATAGCCAGAGACAACGTCAGCCGAATGTGCCAAGAGTATATTTGTAGAAAACAAACCAAAAGGAAAGGATAGAGGAAAAAGGACAAAAGGACAAAAATAAAGCAGCCCACCCATACGGAGTAAATAAGACTCGTAAGAGCTCTAAGCATACTCCCCATTCCCCATAAAGACAAGAGAGATCTCGAGCTAGTAGTCTCGGGATATCCCCTTTTTGCGTAAGGAAGAAAGAAGAAAGGGGGGAAACAAGACTAAAAAGGCCGAAAAGTACACAAAACAGAGCAAAGGGGGCTGAAATCAGAGGCAAGCGAGGCAAAACCTAACAATGAAATGCAAATGTCAAGAAAGTCGGCATGCATGGATCGACTTTGCATATGCAGTTTGGTGGTACTCCGTACTTTGGTCTTGTTGAGTGTCTTTTCTCCTCATTCTGTTCAGCTTTGTTTTATTTATCTTCTCCTTACCCTTATTTGCTCTGTGAGCATACACATAAGCATATGCTTACTCCGTACATGTATGTACGCCAGTCCCTAACCGTCAAACGCTAGCAAAGCCACAAATCAAATCATGTTGCAGATTGACAGTCGTGGCCTAATAAAGTAGAGAATTTTCTGAGTTAACGCCGCCTCTAATAAGCTACTTCGTATGTATGCTTAAGCATACTCCGTACGTCCCACGAGTGACGCAAAAGAACCGTGCTGTCAGGTGGACAAGAACGTGGTTCAGCTCGCATGGTGCTTTGTGGTACATGGAGACAAAAAGATCTATCTAGCGATCGAGATGTCACTTGGCGAAGTCTGTGTCGTGATGCTACCTGGGCGGAAAATTAAAAGATAACAGTCATATCGATAAACTTTTTCTTTCTTTTCTATATTTTCACTACTTCTTGCTCTTCGTATTCTCTTGTTCGATTTAGTGACCACTTTGATATTCTATCTAACAGCAACCACCTCTAGATTACACATAATAAGCAGTTCTAGTCTCCAGCTCGTCATCTATTCTCACATCAGCTCATCAGCCCATCAGCCTACGTAAATACCGTCCATCTCAATCTCAGCTGCACGGACTAGCCGCTCGTACGTGTATCCACTTTTGCCTCTCTCTTTTCAGCTGTCCCGGAATAGAGCTTGTCCTATTTAGGCAATACGACCCCGTTGTATTTAACGGCACTCTAGATTGAGACAGCGATAATTATGGCGTGAGTGAGACATTTCAGCTGACTCTGCATCTCTTTTTGAAAATGTTTTTTTAACTTTAGTTCTTGTTCTGTCTCCCTGTTTCATTTCATTTCGTCATCGTACTTTGTTTTCGTATGCAACTGTCTGCTTTTATAGTATGCAGTTATTGCATTGTGCAACCTATCAAGAAACGGCATACACATGCACACCATTGCATGCTGTGAAGACATTATTAGCCAGTGGCCTTGCCTGCAACGTCGATAAGGCTAAATACGGAATGAGAAAAAAAAATCCCATCATTCATTGTGCTAAAACGCCAACTCCGTGAGAGCATGTCCCGCCAATTGACAATTGGCCAATGCACCCCCTATACAGATATCTCCATAACATCGCCGTTGGCTGGAGCTCCTGATGTCGGCACACCGTGAATCTCTGCCTCCTCCTCCATCATCGATATCATTCCGTCCAGGTTATCTTCCAGAGCCTCGGATTCAGGGCCCAGGCAGCTCCGAAGCAGTCGCCGGTACTTTTCGATATTGTCCGACGTACCTACTGCAGCAAGTGCCTCAATATAGTCTGTCTCGGCCTGCTTTTGCTCGCTGACCATCTGCTGCAGCTCCTTGACAAGAGCGCCAACGTCTTCGTTGGTAGCGACCTCCACTGCCTCTATCTCAACGGCCAGCCGGTTCCGCCGCGTCACCAGTGCCGTGAGCTGCTGCTGGGCCGCCGTCGCGTCACAGCCAATCTTGGCCACGACCTCGTCCGGCTCAATTCTTGCCTCCAGGTCGCCAATCTCGCGCCGTACTGCCTGCAGCTCGCTCTGCGTGTTGCCCAAAATCCGACGTGCCTCGTTTTCGGCGTCGGCTTTATCTCGAAACTCATCTTCGTAGCTTTGTGCCAGGTCCTGAAATTTCTCAAAAACAAGCGACGTGATGCGTGACTGCACCGTATTGGCGGCGTCGGACTGAAACGTACTCAGGCTGCTGAGATTAAGTCCAGGCACGCCCAGGCCCTTCCCGCCACCAAACACGTCGCGCGGCCCAGGCCGGCGGTTCGAGTCGGGCGCAAACGGCGAAGACGACCGGTGTGGCGGCATTAGTCCGTTGGCATTGTTATTCGCCGACGGCACGATCCCGGCAGCAGCCATGGCATTGGTTGTGGCGGCGGCGTTGGCAGCAGCGCGTGCCTTCTTTGTAGCATTGAGTTGCTTGATCAGGTCTTCGGCGCGCAAGCCTTCGTTGTTGGGGATGTCAGTGGATGCGCCGCGGCCCAGCAGCGCCCGGATGCACTTGCTCGCATGCTTCAAGGCCGCGAGGTGGATGGCCGTGTTGCCGTCGTGGTCTTGTGTATCAATAAGCTGCTGCACAAAGTGCGGGTCGCGTGTCTCCTGCAGCTTGTTGAGAATGTTGTCCAGGTAGTAGCGGGCACACGACTGCGATGTCACGCGGCCGCTCTTCATAATGGCGGCGTGGTGGATAATGGTGCTGCCCGCGTGGTCGCGCGCATCGACCGTCTCAAAAAGCTCCTTGAGGATGGCCGAGAACGTTTGCTTTTCAAAACAGTTGGTGAAACTAACAGCGCGCATGAACGGCGTCTCGCCGCGCTCATTTTTCACGCCCAGGTCGGCGCCAAATCGCCTGAGCTGCCGGACGACCTCGACGTCGCCCATGGCGCATGCCCAGTGCAGCGCCGTGTGCCGCTCGGTGTCAATGATCCAGTTGGGCTGGAAATTGGTCGGTGGCTCGGGCCGCACCGTCGGCTGCTCGTTGCGTGATAACAAAAAATAGTCGAGCAGCTCATCGCCGTAGACGGCATGCTGCTGCTCCGTCAGGTCTTGAATCATCTGCAGCTCGTCGCGCTCGCGGTCCAGGTTGCGCTTGCGCTTGCGCACCGAGAACTCGGAGTGGTTGTACTGCTGTTGGTACATTTGCTGGTGCATGTCCTCATCGGCGTACGACACCGACGCCACGGTCAGGTTGTCGGGCGTATCGTCGTCGCCCATACCCGTATCATGAATGACGCTCTCTATATCGTCGCCGGCCGACACCGACGGCGGTGGTGGCGGGATCTTCTTGGCGGCAGCGGCAGCGGCGGCCGCCGCCGCCGCCGCCTGTGCTGTTGAAGCTGCTGCAGAGGCGGATGCCGAGGTTGCAGCGGCCGTCCATTTCGGCACGGCCGGGCGAGCGCGCGGGGCTTTGGGCTTGCTGGCATGACGCGGCGCAGGCGGCGGGCTCACGTCGCCGGGCGTGTACTCAAAGATGGGCCGTAAGCGGTCGTATATGTTGTTGCGCTGCGCAAGAGCTTCGCCGTGTTCGAGCGGGATCCAAGTTCCCTGATACTTGCCGTAGCCACCCTGGATCTTTTCGTGGACATCCTTTTGCACCTCTCGCTCGAGGATACGAGTGCGCGCGGGCTTGTCAAAGCCGGCTGCTTTGAGAATATGAGTGGCGTTGATCCAGTCATCATGCCGACGGCGCATAACATGCTCCTTGAGCTCGACACCAAACTGAAACTCATAGACAGGGATCTAATTGTTAGTGTGCGTTGCGTCTAGCCGGCGAGATGTGATCGAGAAAAGAACATACTCCGCTGTAGGTGGCGCTGTATATACCAGAGCCAACGTCGGGTGCCGTCATGGTGACGGAAAGCGGAGGGGTGGAAGGAAGAGAGTATGAGATGGCAGTGAAGAAACAGGCGCTGGCCTATAGGAGTATCAAGTCGTTCAGTCGAGCCCGGTGGTCGATATCATTGAATAGGATGACAAGGTCAAGGGGGCAGGCAGAACTTGTCGAGAGCAGAGGTCGGCGGAGGGCGGATGCCGGGAGACGGGGGCCAGGCCAGCAGTATGGTTTGACGATTGCGTATAGTAGATCGATGTATGCATACAGCAGCAGAGGGCGTCGGTAAGGCGCTATCAATCGTGATATTTAATACGCCGTTGTGAATGCAGATGAGGAGACAAACCGAGTAAGAAACGCGAAACTAGAAATGAGAGGGAGCAAGACGCGTGCGTACGCGTGAAAATGTTCGATCAATTAAAAAAGACCCACTAGCCCATGCACTATTATGTCCTCTAATGAGATATTTACTCGCATTACAGATGGCTGCATGGGCTATTGTACTAAGTATGTAAGGCGTATTAACCACTGTGCAATTTAGCCAGTTATGGGCCGTGACGCGTCGCGTGTATGACTAATCGGCGTCGAAGGATAGTAAGAATCATACATTCGATGATATAATGGCTTCAGTAAACTTCAGTAATAACCCAAAGTATTCTTATAAGAAAAAGCGTTGCAAGTATTCTATTTGTTAGACTGTTTGTCTGCTTCCCTTTCGTCTCTTGTTTCGTTAATTTAGTAAGACTCTTGCCAGTCAAAGCCATCCTGTGATATTGACAACCATTTTACAATATGTTGTCGTTACTCGTCTCTATTTGTAGTATTACTTGTCATTTCACTGCTCTGTCGTATTTTATGTATGTGTACGGAGTGTGACACTTACGTGGTAAGAGCGAAACTTATTATAAAAAATAATAAAACAAAAAAAAACTCTTGATTTATTAATGTTGAACGAGACTTTTAGATACTGAAGACTAAAATATTTGGTCACCAAAATACACAACAGTTTGACCGACAACCAGTCCACACAAGTCACATGACCAAATCGCCAGCTAAAGCGCCATGCAAACATGCATCGCCTGTTAATACCGAGTGCGAATAGATCGCTATTTCCTACGTTATGCTTACATATTCACGTAAGCATACACGTGTGTGCTATTCCTCCTTGTTGATCTTCATTCTTACATGTATGCTTATGTGCAATCGACGCTTGGTGACTTGCCTATGACAATATTTATGTGTACAGGCGCCCTCCACATGCCCGAAGCATATGCTTAAGCATACATATAGTATCTTACGGTGTAAGATTAGCCGCATCGTGTTTGTGGATTTATATCATATGTAAGCATATGCTTATATGTAGAAGAGAAAAAGAGAAGCGAACAGGCGACAATAGAGCTGCTTGTGATTGGCTGCACTTTGGCAAATGGGCACATCGGAAGCGCTTACGGTAGGTCCACTCGACCAGTCGTCTCGAGCGTCTATTTCTAGCCACATTTCTTGCCGTGTCGTTCTCCGTTGTCTTCTCCCTGTCCCCCCTCTTCTTATCTTTGTTATTCTACGGAATGGGCTGTAAACATCTTTGGCGTTTCGTCCAATATTCCTTGCCACTGCCCCCTCTGCCTCCTTGCTCTTTCCCCCCTGTCTAAGCATATGCTTACTCCATATGCTTACACAGTACGGAGTAAGCTTACTCCGTAGGCGTCGTGACCGTTTCAAATCTTTGATATCGGCCCTAGCGCAGCACTAGCGCTTGATGTTCCTTGTATCCTAAAGGTATCTTATAATCCGTCGTCTTGCTTTTGGTCTCTTGTCCTTCTTTTCACTCCTGATTACCCACTCCCCTTTCTTCACCATCCCTTGATTGCTGTAATATGTATGCTTACACTAAATATACATAAGTAAACCATTGTCTTGACTGAAAGACGACTTGTCTAATTTGTTGCCCATGCCTTTCATTGTGTTGTTGTGTGCCTGCAGTAAAAACAACTGCATTCGTATTTACGGAGACCAAACATATCACATATTGTCTCTGATTGGCCAGCCATGATGTACATACACAGTACATAAAGACGCATTCTATCAATCACCAACACTGTGTTCAAGCTATTCACTTTAAACTATATGTAAGCAACTATGTAGATACATTATATTTGCGTCAATTTACACATATATACTGTTATTGTTATTGAATTTTTAAGTCGGCGTACCTGTAGCCCCTACAGTATGCTTACCACCTCCCTAACGGTATCCGACCTATGAGGACATTAGTGTCCCCTACATGTCGAACCTAACTCCGTCGCTACATAAACTTAGTACGTACTCCGTATGCCTATGCTTAGCATACTACTACCTTCTCCAATGGTAATACGACGTGCGAGTACGGAGGATTTCAGAATCCCTGCATTGAAGTGCTGATCTTATGACATGCCAGGTCGCTTTACACAGATGTGCGTCTTGGATGCGTTCCAGTTGTAATTTGTGCCTCTCTCATATGTCATGGAGTACTCGCCTGCAAGCACTAAAGTACTCCGTGCTCTACGGAGTACAATAATATCCATCAAAATAGGCTGACTGGCCCCTGAAGCAACCTGTTGAAACCCCTGACCCTGACTGCGACGCAGCTTTAGGACGTGCACTTCTGTGTACATAAGCATACGGAGTAAGCATATGCTTATGCGTAAAGTAGTATTGACGGGGTAACACTCCTGGGATTTGGGAGAATCCTCGCTTGCCCTGAGGCGACAATAGCTAACGTATGCGTTCGTAAAACAACCACTGTATGCTTATGATTGGACTCACTCCATACACATAAGCTTAGACTACGAGTGTTCGTAGACTACATTATGTATATGTAGACAGCCGCAACCGCAGCATCGCATAAAGGGCACTGCCGAGTTTGGGCATGAGCATTAAGTGCTGGCGTTTGTCGCATGACACTTTCTTCCCTACCCATCTTCATTCTTCGCTTTGTACTCCGTATGCTTAATGTACATATTTTAGGATCTGCATTCTAGTTCAATCGACCCGAGGTTCTCCCTCCCTCTGGTACTCGTAAGTACACCCTCAAGATGGTCAGTACTCCCCACACCTTCATGATCCACTTGCCAGCGCGCCATTGTCTCCTTCCAATCATAGCACGTCTTTCTATCCATTCATTTTCTTTCGCATCTTTTTATATTTTATGACCATTTGAATATTAAAGTAGTTTATTGCTAAATTCCTTTTATTCATCCTTTGGTCACACCCCTGTACTGACTAGCGCCTGCAGTCTCCAGTGCTGCACACCACCATTGCGAGTCCTCCCCAGTGTTCGCCTGTGTAAACGTATGCTTATGCGTATACGTACATGTAGAGTATTCCCCTTTGTTCAGTTGTTCCTTCCGTCTGTTCTTCACTGGTGCTTGTCCTGTCTCGGCCCCTGTCGCCCCTTCCGTTTCTGTGGTTTGCCCTCCTCCTTCCAAAGCATCGTCACTCCACTTATCTTTCTCTCTTCCTGCTTTTCCTCCTCTTCTTCCTCTTCTTCCCCTTCTGCTCTTCTTCTGCCTTTTCTCTTCCTCTTCTCACCAACTTTCTTTCGTTCCCCCTCTCCCTTCGTTTTCGTCCGCTTTTCTCTTCTTCGTCGCCTAATCCATTCGATCTATCGTCGCGCGGTGTTGTCTCTTTTCCTTTTTTCTCAACCAACTGTGTTCTGCGCCAATTTGTGCCTTTTCGACCATCTCGACCTCATTTTTGACCTCATTTTCGACTTCATCTGACCTCATACGATCTTGAGTTCACCTGCAACCCGAATTGCAATCCGACTTCTTTTGACTTGCCTGCATCGAAAACAATCAAAAATCACAAAACAACAAAACATTAAAGAATAAGACCAAAAAGAACATACCTAGTCATTTGCCCGCCCCGATATCATCTCAAATCGCACTCGATCGGATTATCATCACTCGACATCGAAGCAAAAAAACGTCTGCCTTTACCTCTTTATCATACCATCCCTTCCTCTCCCTACCAACGAATTCTGCGAGTTTCTCGGCCGCCCGCCTATCACATCACTTCTCATCCACCCACGCTTCATCGACCTGCGTACACTTTCTTCACCAACAGCAACTCTTTGCTCTTTTGCATTAATATTTCTTGTACACCCTTTTACTTGCTTTTTGTCTCTCCAGACGCTTCTACTTCAAACCATATTCCTCGGCCTGTGCCAACCTAATCTTTAAACACCAACCGTCAACTTTGCTCGTATCGATTTTCTGCGCGCTGACGCTGCTGCATTTTGTCAACGTCTGAGTTGCCTCTCACTCATTCATCTCTATATACCCCTTCCGCCCAGCCGGATCTTTGCCGCCAGCGGCCTCGACCTTCCTTCTAGACCATCTCGTCTTTTTTTTTGCTTTGCTTTTGCTCCTTGCTCTACTCTGAAGCATTGTTTGCACTACACTCACCACATTCCTTCCGTCTTCTGGCATCATAGAGTTCGATACTTGCTTTTACAGTTTGCCCCAGACATATCATTTCTATAATTTCTTTTACTCTCAACCTCGGGACTTTCGACCTTCCAACCCGACTCCTCGTTTGTCAGACTCGAATATATTGTCCCCGTTTCACACACGGACAATCCCAGACAAACCCATAAACTACATCCTATCCAAAACATCGTTGCAGCAATTGACTCGGGAAGTCTTGCTACTACTTCAAAATGTCTCATAACACCAATTTCAGTGCCTCCAACAACCTTGCTATGCCGGGTTCTGGTCTTGCGTCCCGGAGAGGTGGACAAGCTATTAAGCCTCTGTCCATTGATGCTATCAAGCCTGGCGCCGAAAATGATGGTGCACTCCCGACGCCTCGTACCAGCCGCTCGCACCTGCTTGCCGGCCTGAGAACTGCGCCCAAGTCAGCCACTGGTGCGACCTTCCCCCAGTCGTCCGCGGCCACTACTGCCACAAACCAGCAGTCCCGCAACACTCCCGCTGCAGGTGCCTACACCGGTTCTGAGACCACCTACAGCGGCCCTAAGACGTCCCTGCCTCGCTTCGCCCATGGCCAGACGTACAACAGCGCATATGCCCAACAGGTTCAGCAGCAGCAGGCAGCTGTGCAGCAGGCTCAGCAGCAGCGCATCTTGCAGCAACAGCAGCAGCAGCTCCTCCAGCAGCAGCACTACACCGCTGACCAGATTCTCGCTCCTCCCGAGCTCGACGACGATGCGGCGGTCATGGATGCTGAGTATGCTGAGATTGTTGCTACTAACATGTACTTGGCGCAACAACAGCAGCGCCTGCAGCAACAGCTGATGTCGGTCCAGGCAGCCCAGCAGCAATTTCAGAACCTGAACATTGGCGGCAGCAGCCAGCAGCAGCAGACGGCGGCATACCAGCAGCTACTGTACCACCAGCAGCAGCAGGTTCAGCAGCAGGCGGCCCAGCAGCAGCAGCAATTGTACACGTATGTTGACCCCGTTAGCGGCCAGCAGGCTCTGTATGTCGGCCAGCCGTCGCAGATCAGCAGTCAGTACGTGGAGCAGTACAATGCCAACCTGCAGCAGCTGCAGTACCTCCAGCTTCTCCAGAAGCAGCAGCAGCTCCAACTCCAGCAGCAGCAGCAGGCCCAGCAGCAGCAGCTCCTGCAGGAGCAGGAGCAGCGCATGCCTCACCAGCAGACGCGCAGCACGATGCTTCAGCAGCAGCACATGCACCGCCAGGGGTCTCCCGTCACGGCGCCTCGTGTGCAGGTGTCCCCTCCTCCCTCCGAGGCTGCCAACTCGCACCGCAACCTGTCGCCTCCTCGCCGCATCGATTCCACGACCCCGTCGTCCGACCACGCCCCTTTGCCTCCCCCGAGCGCCAACGCGTTCCGCCGCGGCCACAAGAAGTCTGCGTCTCTCTTCAATGGCGCCAACCTGCTTGATGCCAACGGCGCCGCTTCTGGTAACTCGCAGGATATGCCCAAGTCTGCTGGACCCAAGACGGCTACGTTCCCGCCGAATGTTATGCAATCGGGTACGTATGGCCCTGGACAGGCACGCGCTGGCGAGCACCCGATCCGCCAGCCTCGCGGCCCGCCCAACTTTGATGAGCTGGCCAGCAAGCCGACGTCGAAGCACGCGGGCAGCAAGAACTTTGCGGCTCGTACGCGCCGGTCTGCTGTGCACAACTTGGTGCGTGCTGGGTTCAGCCGCCGTCAGGTGACTGCGAGCGGCAGCTCGGGAAGCATCAGCCCCATTTCAGAGACGGCGGAGGGGCGGGTGCACGAGCAGGACGATGCGGCCGCGCCGTTTACCGACGACGAGTCTGTTTCCGGACGTAGCGGTTCTGGCAGCCTGAACGGAGACGATGTGGAGTGCTCTTTGCCGAGTTCGCGGACGTCGACGGGCAGCTGGGGAGCTATCGGCTCTGAGCGCCCCGGCTCGCGCGAGAAAAGCATCACGCGTAAGAGCGTTGAGTCGCTAAACAGCGTCGGCACTGCTGTTAGTGACAGCGAGAGCATGTCGGGCGGCGTGATTTCTGGCAGCTTTGCGTCGGTGTTCAAGTCTGTCAAGCCGACAGGTGTCCAGCAGCGCAAGTCCCACATGGTGCTGATGAAGAGCACGGAGAAGCGCCGCTTCGCCGCTTAGATGCGACTCGCTCGGCATCGCCTTTGTTTCTGTTATATTGTTTCGTTTCTACTTGATAGGGTTGGGAACGGTGTATTTGTTTCCTCTTTTCTTCGTATTGTTTCTATTTCGTTAGTGTGCTGCTTCATCATTTTGTTTCTTGTTTCTTTTTGTGTTTCGTCTCGCGTTCTTCTCTTCTTACCTTTTACGCCATAACGATTATGCACTGCATGTGTCTTATTCTATTTTCTCAAGTTTGACACTCTTATCTTTCATTCGTCGCCATTCCCTTTTGAGACTTGTTTATTTATTGCTGCTTTTTTCTGATTTATCTTCATCTTCTTCTCTCCCATTATTTTTCATCAGCTTCATCTTACCAAGCTGAAAGACCAATTCTTACGAGGCTGTCGACGGGTAGATCCCTGAGACGCCCATTCTTGCTATTTTCAACTTTACCTTTTCAATCACTTCTTCTCTTTTGTTTGCATGCTTGTCTTGCGCCATCGTCACAAAAACCTGCGTCGGGCATGGCAAGCGCTAAGGCGATTTTCTCTGTTCTATGGCTATAGCTTGCGTCGACCATGTATGGCGATGGATGGCGGCCTTTTCTTCTTTTCTTCATTTTCTTCCACTTTACTTTCTTCTCTCACTTTACATAGCTTCTATCTTGACACTGGTTTTACATTCTGTTTTTCTTTTTATCATGAGTTGTATCTGTATCCATGTCTTATTGTTTGATTCAACGCACGGCGTAACGATAGCACCGGATAAGGGTTCCATCAGTGTTTGTGACGCTTGCCGGGCTGGGTTGTGCATTTAACCTATGGCTAGATCCAAGGAAGTAAGGTCCGAGAGTAATGGCGAGTTTAAATCATGCTAATACATCTAACCCATAAAGTAGAGTCAAAACACGATTTATCCGAACATGTCGCGATGAGAGGAGGCTGTACACGCTAGTATTCTTTCTAGGCGGGATGCGAAACCCGTTAAGCCCGGATGATGTGTTACTTACTGCATGCTCTAATATGCTGTCTGCTAAATAGCGAATGCTCCATCACTGCATCTCCCCGCAGAACTACTCAAGACATCTATCTGCCTTTACTTCTATTACTCCAAATTGCCTTTCCCATACAAAACTGTCCTCATTACTGGTGCATCGGCTGGTATTGGCCAGGCACTCGTCGACAAGCTCATCGCTGAACAGGGCGACAAGGTCTTCATTATCGCGGCCGGCCGTCGTCAAGATCGTCTTGATGCCCTCGTCACCGCCCATGGCTCCGCCCGTGTTGCCACGGAGGTTGTCGATATTGCTGACCTTGTTACCCTGCCGGCATGGATTTCTTCGGTGACGAGCAAGTACCCTGCCCTTGACTGCGTCATCTTCAATGCTGGCGTCCAGCAGACCCTTGATTTCACCAAATCAGAGACTGTCCCGCTCGATGACGTGACGGCCGAGATGACTACAAATTATCTGTCGCCGGTGCATGCGACGGCGTTGTTGCTGCCGCACCTCTCGGCCATGCCCCCCCAGCCCGTCTCGCTTATCTATGTCACGTCGGGCCTCTCCCTCATTCCCCTCCAGCGCTGCCCCAACTACTGCGCATCCAAGGCAGCGCTGCACTCGTTCATCTGGACCCTGCGGTCGCAGCTCGAGCCGCAGCCGCACATGCGCGTCATTGAGATCATCCCGCCGGCCGTGCAGACGGAGCTGCACATACGGCAAGGTCTGCCAGTCATGGGGATGCTGCTGGCGGAATTTATCAGCGAGACGTGGGCGGGGTTGTCGGTCGACATGCCGCAGGACGAGATTATGCCGGCGATGCTGCGCGAGCAAGTGGGCAAGGTGGATGACGTGAAGCGCGGGCAAGGTGGATGACGTGAAGCGCGTGGCGTACCAGGAGTTCAACGCCAAGATCAGAGCCGCCATGGCGGCTGCAAAAGCCCATGCGGCGCAATAGATAGAAAGCCCACTCTCATTAGCGAATTGGAAACTATCAGCTAGCATTGGCGATTACTGCAATGAGGCCACTATATTGGTGATGATACAAGCAGCGCTTGTGTGTAATCGGCTATCACTTGAGAGTCAAACGTATTGCACTAGACGATGTCGCTCCCCTTTCACTCACGTATATGACAGTCTTCAGGCAGCCACTGATCTCGTCACTCACTCAGGCCCATCTTGTATAACTTGGGCTCGTCTTCCACCATTCCAGCTGTCTCTCTCTTTCCTCTTCATCTCTTCATCATTACAGACAAATTACTTATTCAACTCATAACGATAACAGCCTGGAATCTGTCTGTTCTCGACACTTCAGACAACACTATCCTATGCATGGCTGAGGTGCATGGTATGACCGGATAAAAGCAGGACCTTGTATTGAGATACCTTTGCTCGTTCGCCATCATCAAAATTATTTCTTTAACTTCGGCGCGGTCTGTTTATCTGCGAAATCAGACGGGACATATTAAACCGGCCTTCCCTGAGATGAAATCACCTTTTCACATGAACACAGTACGCCGCCCACTCTTGGGTGTTCTCTGTTCCATCCCCGGCACTAATTATTATCAGATACCATAATACCATACAAACTACATCACACCGGCTAGCACCCGGCACTACACCTGACCTCCTCAGCTAACCAATTACATATACAGTCTCGCCTGTCCTTTCCTTTGGAGGTACCAGGGCTTCACTCCTGCGCTGCGCGCCGCCGAGCCCCGGCTCAGAGATAATAGCGAATCTAGCAGGGCAGTCCATTCTGCAAACACCATCTACACAGCCACAGAAACCAGCGGTATAACGCTCCGACTAAAACGACGAGAGACTTGCGAATGCGCGCCAGATGATCGAAAGCACGAAGTCCGTTTTATACCGATAATAAACCACCCATAATCGACGTCACACAAGCCGAGAAGTTCTGCTTCCTTTTGTATCATACGTCTTTTTCTCTGCCTATGCCGCGCGATCGTATTCTGTTCGACAGAAGACGTATTGTTTTCCGAGGCCACTCCGTTGATATAACGATTAATCTAACATACCTATACCCGTAGGTTGCTTTAGTACATGCATGTCCTATACTGATGTACTCTGTAAGTGATCTCGCCCAGCCAAACGAGGTGATTTCAAGAGTGTAGCCGTTGTTGCCGGAGTACATATGCCGAGTGCCCACGACCTCGCTGCAAGCCATTATCCACTTGCCTACATCTGCACCAACCCTCTCCCCATATATGTAGTCCCTTGTGTAGACATGTCTAATGTATGCTTATGCTGTCGTACTCGTTACCGGACCTGCTGACCGCTCTTGCCTACATTTATTGTACACATAACTATTCTATGAGCTGTGTTGATAATGGGCCCGTACATGATTTGCACCTAAATTTCCTCCATCCGGTACTGTTTATACCATATTTACTACGCAATGTTCCCCGCAGAGCTCGCCCTACGTGTTAAATTGTTTTGCGTGTTTCATTGTATGCTGAGCACTGCCGCTAACTTCCTGCCGACCTGCCAACCTCTCTCCTCTTCTCTCCTCTCCTCCTCTCCTCCCCTCCTCCTCTCCTCTCTTCTCCTCTCTCTTACTGCCAACTCTCCTGCTCCAAGTGGGGTGGAGAGGGGTCACTTCTCATGCAGCCTAACAAGACAATGACGAGGATGTGTAAAGAGATGACACAGCTTGGCGGTAGAGTATAAGCATATATGTAGCCTCTCCCTCATAACTCGGACCACTGCCGGTCACTGTTTTTACTAGATCCTCTTGTTTCTCCAAAACAAAATGTCTCATCAACGCCCACCCTTCCGTGCCGAGCACTTAGGCTCGCTACTGCGTCCACAGGCTCTGAGTGATAAGCGTGTCCAGCTCGACGGCAAAAAGGCCGTTGTCATTGCCGCTGACAAGGAGCTCCGCAAGCTCGAGGATGACGCCATCGACAACATTGTCAAAGTCCAGCTGGACCTGGGCTACTCGCCCGTGACGGATGGCGAGTACCGTCGTCACCAGTTCTGGGGCACCTTTTTCCCAGCCCTCGAGGGTATGGACGAGATCGCCGACCCCCCTCTAGACATGTTCCGTCTCTATGTGCCCGACTTGGCTGCCTTCACCGAGGCGGGCCATAAGCCTGGCGAGTCCATTGTCTGCATCGGCAAGATCAAGCACACAGGCAGCACGTACATTGACCAGTGGAACTACCTCAAGTCCAAGCTGCCCGCCGACAAGGTCAAGGAGGCCAAGCTGACCCTGCCCGCCCCCGAGTGGTACCACTTGCGCTATAAGCCAGGCTACGCCTACCCCAAGGACGTCTATGCCAACGACGCCGAGTACTTTGCCGACATCGCCGCCGCCTACCGCGCCGAGATCAAGGAACTGTATGCCGCCGGCTGCCGCAACGTCACTATCGACGACCCCAACCTGGCCTACTTCTGCTCCGAGAAGATGCTCCAGGGCTTTAAGGAAAACGGCGACATTGACGCCGAGGAGCTGCTGGACAGCTACGTCAAGCTCTACAACGACTGTCTCGAGAGCCGACCTGCCGACTTCCATGTCGGCCTGCATCTGTGCCGCGGCAACTTTGCCTACTCGCGTCACTTCAGCGAGGGCGGCTACGACCGCGTCGCCACCAAACTGTTTCGGCAGATCAACGTCGACACCTACTTTCTAGAGTACGACACTGACCGCTCGGGCGGCTTCGAGCCCCTTGCACAGCTGCCAGCCAACAAGAACGTCGTGCTGGGTGTCATCACCTCCAAGTTCCCCGAGCTCGAGAATCTCGACGCGATGAGGGCGCGCGTCTATGCGGCCGCCGACTTCGTCGCCAAGGGCACGCCCGGCCAGACGCGCGAGGAGGCGCTCAAGCGCATTGGCGTGAGCCCGCAGTGTGGCTTTGCCAGCCACCACCTGGGCAACAGCGTCACGCACGATGACATGGTCAACAAGCTTAAGCTTGTGAGACAGCTGGCCGATTCCATCTGGCCCGGCGAGCCTTAGTCGCCGGATGCTACATAATGAGGAAGCCAAAGTAAACGAGACATGAAGTATGCCGATTTACAATCGCAACTACAAAGTAAAATAGAAAATGAAGCGAATAGATTGACAAGATTTGATTTGATCACATTTAACACCACGGAAACTACACAAGGAGCATAAGACGTGACAGATTGACAAGAATCTTGCACTGGAGATGCTAGCAGTGTAAGCCCTGAGTTTAAGCGCTGTATTCTACACATGATGTTACTGTCCGCTAGATTTGGGATAGCCAATTAGAGTACCCGCAATGCTAACGTAGTCACGTGCACGATAAACTGGAATTTACCGAACTTCCTCAATCCATCTCGTCTATGTTATGTTGTCTGTGCTGCCGACGCCGATGATTGACGAAAATTGACGACAACTACATACAACAACGACGTCCCTACCACGCAACCTTTTCCCCTCGAAACACGCCATTTTCATTCGCCATGGGTCACGGTCACGATGATCTCCCCGAGCTGCCGAGTCAGTCCGAACGATGCTTTGACGGCGGCGGCGACGACGACGACGTGGCCGTCCCGACGCCATTGGCAGACCGCCGTCACTCCCATATCCCCGAAACACGCATACTGACAAACTAGAGGCGACTCGCCAGCAGATGAGCGAGGCCAAGCTGCCGCTTGCCTACCGTGACAGCTGCGCCAACCTGCTCATTCCCCTCAACCGCTGCCGCTTTGAGACCTACTACCTCCCATGGAAGTGCGAAGTAAGTATCTAGACCTGCTTTTATATTATTACATTCACACAAGCTAACACGCGCACCCAGACCGAACGCCACAGCTACGAAAAGTGCCAGTACATCGAGTTCAAGAAGCGCGTGGCGCGGATGGACGAGTTACGAGAGGCCAAGGGCGGTGCACGGAGCAACTAGGGCAACTAGGTGAACTGGCGACATCAGGTGCTAGATTACACGGGGCAGAATCTGCAGAGCTTTCTTGGCGATGAGTGGACAATACAAGCAAGCATTTTTGAACAGCTGGGATGGGGAATAGATGACTGAGTGTGCACATGAAATGGCGGCAACGACTACAGATAGCCACGGTAGCGGCGGCGACAACTAAGATTAGCTACAGCAGCATGACATGGCCAGGGAAACACTGTCCCGGACAGCCACGATGCACCTTTTGACTTGAGTACAAACATATCGGTCATTATAATTGTGTATCATTAACTAGTAAACGCCTTTTCATAGCACCACCCGGCACTGTTCCTCAGTATTTTCCTTTCCTTGGGTGTTGGAGGAGTTGCTTCCGGCCAGCTGCATTTACAGTGCCTCACCGGTCTCGGCCTTCTGCAGGCCGTACTTCTTGAGCCGGATGGCCTGGATGTTGATGAAACCGCTGGTGTCGACAGGCGAGAAGTCAACCAGCGAGTCCATGGACGACTCCTCGGACGAGTAGAGCTTGGAGTCGGGCGAGCTGCGGCCCAGGACGTAGGTGCTGCCCTTGTAGCAGCGGAGGCGCACCTCGCCGTTGACCAGCTTCTGCGAGAACACAAGTGAGTTCTCGATAAACTCGCGCTCGGGCGAGAAGTACATGCCGTTGTACAGCAGCTCCGACCAGTTGTGGGTGACGAACTGGTCGCGCAGCGAGCGGACCTTGCCGTCCATGACCAGACCCTCAAGGTCCAGGTGGGCCAGGCGCAGGATGGTCATGCCCGGAGCGTCGTAGCAGCCGCGGCTCTTGAGGCCAATGAAGCGGTTCTCGACAATGTCGATGCGACCAATTCCGTGGATCTTGCCAATCTCGTTGGCCTTGTCAAAGACCTCGACGCTGTCGGTGTACTCCTTACCGTCGGCAACAAGCTTGACGGGGAGACCCTTGTCGAAGAAGATCTGGATGTCCTGGGGGGTGTTCGGGGCCTTCTCGGGGTCGTCAGTGCGCGTCCACATGTCGATGGGCGGCGGCTGCGAGGGATCCTCGAGGGAGCCGCTCTCGTACGAGCAGTGGGCAAGGTTGTCGTCCATGCTGTAGGGCTTAGCCTTGGTGGAAGTGACGGGGATGCCGACCGACGCGGCGTAATCGAGCAGGTCTAGACGGCCCTGGAAGCGGTTGAAGAACTCGGGCATGCGCCACGGGGCAATGATCTTGATCGTGGGGTCAATGGTGAGGAAGGCCAGCTCAAAGCGGACCTGGTCGTTGCCCTTGCCGGTGCAGCCGTGCGAGACAAACTGGCAGTTCTCGTCCTTGGCGACCTTCATCTGCGCACGAGCAATGACGGGACGGGCGAGCGAGGTGCCGAGCAGGTAGCGGCCCTCGTACTGGGCGTTGCACTGGACGGCGCGGAAGCACAGCTCCTCGACAAACTCGCGGCGGAGGTCAAGAATGACCATCTTGGCGGCGCCGAGCAGGGCCGACTTGGCCTTGACGGCCTCCCAGTCCTCCTCCTGGCCGACATTAGCAAGGAAGCAGACAACCTCGTAGCCCTCCTCGAGGAGCCACTTGAGGATGCAGCTGGTATCCAGGCCGCCTACACTGTTAGACACGGATGCGACCGGCTACATAAGGGTCGATGGATAAGAGAGACATACCAGAGTAGGCGAGACAGACGCGTCCTTTGCTCATTGTGTGTGGTAGTGGTGGTGGCTGTGAGTGTGATGACGTGGTGCGGTGATAAGCTGGTGATACTGAGGCTATGGAGGCTACAGTAAAGAGTGAGTGATATAGAAAGGTGTAGAAGTGTGGGAAGA
Source organism: Ophiostoma triangulosporum (assembly GCA_029298705.1). Classification (NCBI taxonomy): domain Eukaryota; kingdom Fungi; phylum Ascomycota; class Sordariomycetes; order Ophiostomatales; family Ophiostomataceae; genus Ophiostoma; species Ophiostoma triangulosporum. Next base: position 2,035,187 of record JANSLO010000003.1, on the reverse strand, counting down.
AGACAAAGAAGGGAGAAGCTATTAAATACAATCGAAACTATGACTGTTTTTTTGTTCCTTTTTTCTGCCATTACTTTTTTTACTTCTTTTTTATTCATCTTTACTTCACATCCTTATCAGAGGGGTTCCTTCCGTTGTTCGGCGGTGAATGAGGGGCCAAACCATCGCGAATTGGGACCTGTGATTGGCCAATATGTGTAGTCAGCACTGTTGCGACCGACGGGCAAAAAGACGAAGGAAAAAACTTTCAATGGGTCCTACAGAACGAATGACGGGAATGCGCTCTGCTGATTCTGTTGACTCATTCCAACGGCGCAAGAATAGCGCCAGGCGTACACAGGGCTTATATATATATATATACATAGAACAAGCACAAGAAATGAGTCAAACCTGCTGCAAGGTGAAAAGAAAGAGAACCAGCGGAGGACAGCCAAAACGCTGGTAAAATGTAAATCTCGGAGTGTGGTTACGGCGAAAGAAGAGTTTGAAAAGGGTTCTCGTAGAACGGCGAAGATGATATAACGGAACCAAAATGTACACTCTCACAAATGATATGATGACTAATCATCATGAGTGAAGCTGAGTATTACCCAGAAAGGCAGAAAAAACAAGATGCATGCTCTGGCCGACAACGTGCCCCGGCGACGCCGGGCAGACTGGCAGGCAGGCAGGCAGGCAACAGTGCACAGTGCACAGTGCACATACTCAAACATGCGCATACGGAAAAGATATTCTCGGCAATCGCTGACTCCCTGTTCCGTACAAACCCATATCCTGTCTTACGCCCCCAATATTGGCACTGTTTCACGGCATGACGTTATTGGCCGTCTACACCGCAAGATCAGTATATTTAGAGCACCGTCCTGGATGCTTGGTTGCATTTTTGGCTGATTTCTGTTGTACTCTTGTACTATTGGACTATGGCACATCTGCAGGTACGAGTATCACGGCAGTCCTGTCTTGCATTTTGTTGAGTGCTATTCATGACAAAGTAACATACCTAAACTCACACTACTACTTATAGGTAAGTACAGACACAGTACATGTATGTGCATATATGTAGACATACATACATATAGTTGATTTGCCAGATCGACCGACCGAGTATCTAATTTACATGTACATATACGTCATTCGTTACGTACATATATGCTTATACGTAGATTGCACCCGCTTTTACTTGTATATGTACATATACAACGTATACATATATTTACATATATGTATGCTTAAGCATACAGCCACGCTCACAAGTCTAGCGTCTCCACGAGTTCGGAACTTCGATTCTAGATGCAGTCCTCTTGACTCAGCCACTGCCAACCACATGTTCCTATTGTAGACACGAGGTTTGCGTTACAGCCGTGCCTGTATGCTTACCGCCATATCCATGTTTCCCGTGTTGTGTGCCCGTCTTTATGTGTAATCTGTTTATATATGTATATTTACGTACAGCTTCTAGATATATATGTACATATACATATGTGTACATACTCCATAAGCATAAGCATATGCTTATGTAGAGCTGCCGCATCGATATCATAAGCAGCCATGTATGCTTATCCTGTCTCGGTCTCCGTCTCCGCTTCGTCCCAGCCGCTCGCGACTAGCCTGATTTGCTATTCCTAAGAGTACTCCATCTACCGTTCTACAGAGTCAGACATTGCCAATGCTTGTCTTCCGTACGAGACTGCAAGGTAAGACGGACCATAAGCATAAAGAATGATCGATGGAACCATGACGATTTCTACTGTAAATATATATGTATGCTTAAGCTTAGCAATCTAATACTCTATTTGGCTTGATCAATGACTTTATCGGCTTGCCGGTAATTGAGATCACCACTCGATCATCTCCAAGAATATGCTTAGTATAAGCTATGCTTATACGTATATAAGCTTATGTATATGCTTAAGCATACGTAGGGACGTGTAATGCTCATATAGAGCCATCAGCAGGCATTGCTAGTCAAAACACGACAAGCAAACAACCGAGCGGCTGAGAGCTGTAATTATATGCGGAGTACATTTAAAGAGAAACGAAACGCACATCCTGGAATACGTAATGTACATATAAGCATACATATACTCCGTAAGCATATGCATGCTATTATGAGTCTCGTGATACTGGAGAGATATGCACAACACAGAAAGCACGGAGTCGGAAGTTGATCCATTGGTCCTGTGCTAATAAGCGAACAGCCAATTACTCTACCCGCTCCGTATTTACCTGCCCATAATCAAGGCAGGCGCCAAGCGCAGGAGTGATACCAGACATTGAGCGTAAATAACATCGATTCAGGAGAAATGAAAAGATTACATAATATTACAAAGAATGATATAAAGGGACGCCCTGTTTTCCTATTTCAATCTCTTATATGAGCGTATAGTTGTCGTTGTTCGCTGCGCCGTTCCTCATCATCACTACCATCGTCACTAGCAGCAACTTGCAAGTTACCTTGCATCAACGCCACTCATCAACGTCACTGGCAAATTCAAGAATTTTTTGACCGACACACTAGACAACATGATCGCCCGCGTTCTGTCCCTAGTCCTCCTGTTGGCTCCGGCCGTGGCCGCCCACAGCACCTTGAACGTGGCCAGCACGAAACTGGCCGAGGATACCACGTATGAGTGGACGGTCAAAAACTGGGCGGCCTCGTACAGCGGTGGTTATGGTGAGTACACCCTTTCAATCTATCTGCACTCTGCGTTCATTACTGATTGCCAGAATTCAACATCTCTGCCCCGTACTCGGCCGGCCAGCTCCCCGTGCCCGCTTTTGCTGCCCACTGCGCCGGCACTGCTGCCACGACCTATTACTCGCTCTGCAACATCAGCGATATCCGCAACACGACGCACCGCCGTCAGGTTGTGGCTAAGCTGATGCCTGCCACCAACGCATCGTTTGCCAGCATCGCTGTCAGCTACAAGTTTGACGACCTCGCCGAGACCAATGCGTGGTGGAACTACACGTCGTATGCCACGCAGCCGTACACGCTCAATACCACCAGCAACTTTGCCATGAAGCCGAGCGAAGTGGTCGGTGCCGCTTGATCTGTCTATTCGAATTTCTTTTTTAAAGTCGGGGTTTACTTAGTTCTTGAAGTACATCAGCTCCTCATCTCTCACTTCTTACGCTTTTTATTTCTGCCCCTGTATCCTGCGTGCCAGCTTCCCGCGCCCGCCCACAGTCTGGATTGACTGCAAAATGACAAAATAACCACTCTGAGAATTACTGCCCCAGTGCGGTGGAAACAGCTCAGGCGTACCATGCCACTCTGCACGGCAAATGTCGTGACAAGCAGCAGCTCCGTGCCACTACTGATCACCACCACGGGCACAAAGTTGCACCGCATGAATCAGTAGACATGCTTTCGCCTCACTAGAAGAGGCTGCATTGATTGATTTTATTTAACGTCAGGATAACTACACATGGAGCATAAGACGCCGGATTGGTTACCGGACAGAAGTTCATGCAATTTTTGATTGATTGATTGATTTTATTTAACGTCACGATAACTACACATGGAGCATAAGACGCCGGATTGGTTACCGGACAGAAGTTTAGAGCCCTCTGCGGAGGCAACACGCTATGGGTTCAGTGCACGGGACTGCTAGTCCCCAGGCCCCCAGTGTTCTGTACCCCTAGGGGGACAGACCTCTAGGGGACTGTAGCGCACCTCTGCCGCAGCATGCAAATAAAAGAATCAAAAAAAAAAAGAAATAAAAGAATGAAAGGAAATGCACAAACAGAAAATCAAAACAGTAAACAGACATACACTCCCTCTTCTAGCTCTCCTCACCAACTCCCCTCCCTGTCCCGGGTTGCCCTTCAACCCGTTGCTGCGGTCGCCGGCGGAGCGGCAGCCGCTGGCGCTCTGTCGACACCCGAATTGTAGTGCCGCCACTTTGCTTCCATCTTGCCCGCTAGATATTTGCAAGACTTGTTCTTCAGTAGCAGCTTCTTCACAAAGCGGGGTGTTGGACGCCAGTGGTTGGTCCTGCATGTCCAGGGGTGGACGGGGCTCTTCTCTTCCTGCTCACAGAGCGGGCATAGGAGCTCGGCATCCTGATGTTTGAACCGTCGATGGTAGACCGCGAAGTCTCCGTGTCCCACTCGTGCTGTGAGGATGCGGGCCACGGTTGCGCGATGGAAGTCGCGCAGCCATCTTAGCTTATAGGGCGTGGGGATCTCGAACTCCTTTCCCAGGTGTTCTCGTGGCTCACCCTCAGCCATCCATTCTTTGAAGTCATTCTTCAAAGCACTGGTCCTCCATCGACGTGCGGAAGAGAGCGACATGGAGTCAGCAAAAACAAGCAGGTTGTCACTGGTGCATCCCAGCTTCGCCAGCCTGTCCACCTCCTCGTTGCCCGGGATCTCGGTGTGTCCTGGGACCCATCGGACTCGGGCCTCTGCCACCTCAAGAGCAAAGTTCCTATTACCCCCCTTCCACTTATGCAAAAGTAGACGGGTCGCGTCGATTTCCTTCTGGGACGTACCCACCTTGTGTCCGGTGTTGGCCAGACGTTGCGCGACACTGCTGTTGTCCAGGCACAGATACAATGAACCTGCGCTCGGAAGGTTGAGATCCGTAGCAGCTTTCATGGCATGTAGAGCTGCTATTGCCTCTGCGTCGGGGACCTCCCGATATTTCCCGCACGCACCAAAGCCTTTGCAGATCATGTTGTCACCTTGGTACACGGCCCAGCCTGCGCCCGTGTTGCCCTCTTCGTCACGGGACCCGTCCGAGTATACCCAAATGGTGTCCGGGTCGGCGGCGGCCCGCTCTGCCAAGCGCAGCTTCGCCGCAGTCTCCTTGTCTGTCCGCTCTGGCAGCGGCGTCCTGGGACCCCGTGGCTCGGGTAGAAGGTTTCTTGAGTCCCGTATTTTCCGTGGGAGCATGTCCATGAAATCATAGATCGTGCCTTCAATCTCGGGGATGATGAGAGGGTGGTCCCAGTGTACAGTGGCTGCACGAATCCCGGCTGCTTGTTCTTGGTCCTTCAGCATGAGCCGTATGCTTGGCATGGCAGAGAACATGTGTAGGAGCCTAATCGGGGACGTGCGGTAGACTGGCAGTGCTGCACGCAATGCAGCTCTGAGCACCAGCTCTAGTCGATTGACACCGTGAGTCTTGGTCATGGTCGGGGACCAGGTGGCAGATGCGTAGAGTAGCTGTGGCAAAACGCACCCTCTGACAATGTGCAGCATGCTCGTGACTGGTGTGCCATGGAAGACGCCTGCCAGTGCTCTCATTGCATTGACGGAACGTCTCGCCTTGTCCGCTGCCTGCTTGGCATGTGCGGTGAATTTCAGAGCCGTGTCCCACCACACACCGAGCCATCGTAGCGAGGAGGACGGTTTCACAATATCGCCATTAGGTAGGCATACTGGGTCTTCTGCCACGCATCCACCAGGTTTGCAGTGCAGCAGCCCAGTCTTGCTCCAATCCAACTCCAGCCCGTTTGCGTCGCACCACTCGCTGATGTCCCACATGGTGTCCGTGATAATGGCCACATTCGCGCTCACATCCACCGACGAGACGGCGAACAGTCCGTCGTCGGCATAGCCCAGAAGGCACTGTGAGTTGAACAGGTCTGCCATGAACAGCATGTACAAGATTGGCGAAGCAGGGGAGCCTTGGGGCAGACTGCCGCCCACCCTTCTCCTCACTTCCGCACTTCCCTCGAGCGACAGCACGACATCGCGCCCGGAGAGGAATGAGTTGACCCATTTGCAGATCCCATCCGGCCAGTTCTGCTGCCGAAGCCGCATCACCATGCGCTCGCGTCTCACTGCATCAAAAGCGCCCTTGATGTCAAAGGTGACGAATGAGGTTATTCTTGGTTGTCTGTTGTACAACTTGTGCTGACCTTTGATCTTGTCAGCCAAGTGCAGAGTGAGATCAGTGGCGGCGCGTCGGGGGACAGCCGCGGCATACAGCCGCGGCATGATCTTGAGCTCAACAGATTGCACAGCGAGCCGTCGGGCTACCAGGCGCTCCAGACCTTTGCCGAGGGTGGAGAGCAGGGAGATAAGTCGGTAGCTCCTAGGAATTGATTTGTCACGCCCAGGCTTGGGGATCACGATCAGATTGGCCGTTTTGAAAGGGGCTGGGTGGTGGCCCGTCTCTAAACATCTGGCGAATAGAGTGACAATGTGTTCGCCCAGTGCCTCCCACGCCCACTTCCATGCAAGATTGGGTATGCCGTCCTTGCCAGGCGCGGTGTTGCCAGGGCGGTAGATGGCGTCACGGACCTCCTTGTCTGTGACCTCGTCTAGCTGCCTTGCTGTTGAGCTCGCCACGTACGCCTCACCCGCCCCTTCGGCCTCTGCTGCCTGGGTGTGCGTGTCGAGGAGGACTCCTGCTTTCGCAGAAGCAGTGGTTGCCACGCCGGCATCCGTCTTCAGGGGTGGCATGCCCAGCGTGGTACCGCCCTTTACGCGCTTCAGCAGAGAGAACAATTCCCGTGTGTCCTTGACCGATTCGGCGGTCATCCTCCACCATTCCCGCTTGGCCCGGCGCACCTCCGCACGAAACTCCTTGCGCTTCTTCTTAAAGGCTTCGTACAGGGTGCGGTCATTGACGGATCGGTTGAATGCCTTGCGAGCCTGTCGCATCGCGCTCACAAATGGTTTCAGTCCTGCATCCCACCAAGGTTTGCCGGTCCCTTAGCCACCAGTCTGCTTCATAGATGTTTTCAGTGCCCGCTGCATGGCCGTGGTGATCTTGATGGCGGCCTCGTCTAGTGCGCATGGCTCGGTGCCATAATCCAGGGGCATACCGCGGGCCTCTCTCTCACACGCCTCCTCAAACTTCTCCCGCTCTTTTCTGTCCATCTTGAACTGAACACGTTTGACTGTCTTCAGCACGGGGGTGTTGCCGATTGTCGTGATCAGAACTTCATGGTCACTGCCGCAGTCCAGCTCATCATGTACCGTAGTGGTGCAGGTTTTGCCGAATGCGAGTTCTGGGGTGACAAACGCCAGGTCGATCACCGACCGGTACTCGTTGACGTGGAAAGTTGGTACGTCAGGGGTGTTGGTCAGAATGACGCCTGAGGTATCTATCCAGTCCGTCATGATCTTGCTGTCCTGGGACATCTCATGTGCACTGTCCCACACGTGTGAATGCGTGTTCCAGTCTCCGCACAGGAGTGCCTTTTCCCCAGCCGCATGCTTTTGGGCCATCTTGACCGCCTCCCACCGATTGTCTTTACCCTGGCAAGGGTTATAGACGTTATGGATATAGATATCCTCTCCAAGGAGTATCGATACCACGTCTCGATGGCCCGACTGGCCGGCCACCGCCACCTGCTCCGCTTGCAAATCGGACCGCACATACGTCATGGCTCTTGGTCGCTCCTCCCAGGCCGCGCACGGGGCAATGGGCCTGTAGAAACTGATGTTGGCTGTCACGTGTTTGGACAGATCTTTGATGGGGGCATACGGCTCTTGGACGCACACAACGTCGACGTTTTGCTCACGTGCAGTTTCCAGCACTGCGATATGGTTGACTTGGCCATAGTGAGCATTGAACTGAAGAATCTTCAGTTCTCGGGGACCATGAGGTGTTACCACACTCATGATCTGTCGTCGTTGTTGTTGGTATTGGGGCCGCTCGGCTCAGCCATGTCTGTTGCCACGTCCATGTCGTCGGTGTTCACCACCACGAGCTCCGTCGACATCGCCGGCTCGGACGTCGACGAGTCCTGCCGCTGTCTTTTCCGGGTGTGCACGGCTGGGGTGCTTGGGACAGCGACCAGTGTCATGCATGTGTCGGCCGCCTCCTCTGTTGCCTCTTGTTCGTGCGACGCCGTCTGCATCAGCGCTTCGCCGCAGATCTTAGCAACCGCTTCTGCGTGCAATTTCTGCTGGCTGCGGCGGATGGCCTTCTTCTGGTCTACGCCCAGACCCGTTCATGCAATTTTTTGATGTGATTTGATCTATATTAACCATACCCACTAAATATACGAACAACAAGAATATTGGGGAGCACAGTTTGGCCGAGGAGCTGCGGCATCTCAAGTCTCGGAGCACAGCTCCGGCTAGAGCGCCGCGGCAGAGGAAGGGGGAGCAGTGGTGGGGGAGCTCGGCCAATACTGGGGAGCTGCGGCATCTCACGCCTCCCCTGAAGCCGCAGGTCTTTAGTGGATTTTTCCGGAGGCTTATACCCTAAAAAACTCGGGTTCGTTTGTGCCCGGAGACGATTCGCGCTAGATAGCCATGATAGTCTATAATTTGAACAACAACAACAACAACAACAACAAGGTTTGGCTGAGGAGCTGCGGCATCTCAAGTCTCGGAGCACAGCTCCGGCTAGAGCGCCGCGGCAGAGGAAGGGGGAGCAGTGGCGGGGGAGCTCGGCCAATACTGGGGAGCTGCGGCATCTCACGCCTCCCCTGAAGCCGCAGGTCTTTAGTGGATTTTTCCGGAGGCTTATACCCTAGAAAACTCGGGTTTGTTTGTGCCCGGAGACGATTCGCGCTAGATAGCCATGATAGTCTATAAATTGAACAACAACAACAACAACAAGAATAACAACTCCGGGTGGTCTAGTTGGTTTATGGCATCGGACTGTAATTGACTTCAATAATATCCGAGAGTCGGGCGTTCGATTCGCCCCCTGGAGAATTTTTTGCCGCTCAGAGGCACTTTTTCTTTCTTTTTCTTCTCTTGGTGGTAAACAGACCGATAACAACCATATTCATCGCTTTAGGCTTCAGTTTATTAGGCTTATACTTATTGTAGTTTTCATCGTCACCAATTAAACTCATATAAATTCTGCTTGTATATGTAAACACTTCGCAGACTGCTGCCAGGAAGTCGATAGCGCTCGCATGTAGAGAATCACGCCGCGACGCGGCCGCTGGCTCTGCCGTTATAGCTTTATGTATGCTTAGCGACTGAGTTAGGTCCGACATGTAGGGGACGCTAGTGTCCCCACAGGTCGGATACCCTTAGGGAGGTGGTACTGTAGGGGCTACGTACGCCGACTTTAAAATACAATAACAATAACAATAACAATAGAGAATAAAACCGACGACTAGCTGTAACGGTCAATCTGCCTCGCTGATGCCCGGATATATATTCTGCCTAAAGACAATAGCACTGGCTGACTGCCACGAACTGAAGACTATTAGCCGAGAGCAAGTTAAAGAGTTTGCGACAACACAAAAAGAAACTAAAACAAACAACAAAGCATCTATGCTTACAAGTATGCTTACGGTTACATTACCCCGCCACCAATCTATTAGCAACAAACATGGATCCAGTCAAGATTGGCATCATCGGCTTTGGCTCGTCGGCCAACTGCTTCCATCTCCCGTTCATCCTACCGAACAAAGACATTGAAGTGTATGCCTTTCTGCAGCGCGCACCGGCATCGGCGGCCAAGACGCAAAAGTATGGCCACTGCACGGAAAAGTTCCCCCAGTCCAAGCACTACCAGACGGCTGAGACATTCTTCGCCGACCCAGCAATTGAGGTCGTCATTGTGGCGTCGATGAACCACGAGGCGTTCGCCAAGCAGGCACTTGAGGCCGGCAAGCATGTCGTTGTCGAGAAGCCGTTCACGACCACGACGGCCGTGGCCGACGAGCTCATCGCTCTGGCGAAAGCCAAGGGGAAGATTCTCACCGTCTACCAGAACCGCCGCCTCGACAGCGACTTCCGCACAGTCCAGCACCTGCTCGCGCGCAACGCACTCGGCGACGTTCTCGATGCCGAGATTCATTTTGACCCACCGAGCGCGCCGTGGGCGGACGCGTTTGCCAACCGGGCGTATGAGCCCGGCCTGGGCAGCATCTACGAGCTGGGTGCGCACACGCTGGACCAGGCGCTGACGCTGTTTGGAAAGCCGGCGTTTGTGACGGCGTTTATGAGGGCGTACCGGAGCGACGGCACGTTTGCCGATGCCGGCGTGCCCGACACCTTTACGCTGGTGCTCGAGTACGACGGCGCCGACAAGAACCGCGTGGTGACGGTCAAGACGAACATTGCGTCAGTCATGACTGACCAGCTGCGGTTCTCGTTGCGCGGCAAGACCGGCTCATTTCTCAAGTTCGGCTGCTGTCCGCAGGAAGACCGCGCTCTCGCAAGCCCAGGCGTGCCGGCGGACAACCCGCTGTATGGAACGGAAGACGCGCGCATCTGGGGCACGCTGACGACCAAGACCAGGGTGGACGACAGCCAGACGCAGGACGCGCAGACGGGCTTCTACACGGGTACGTTCCCGTCGCTGCCCGGCTACTACCGCGGGTACTATGAGAATCTGGTGGACACGGTGCGCGGCAAGGCCGAGATTGCGGTGAAGCCCGAGGAGTCGCGTGCAGGCATCCGGCTGATTGAGCTGGCGCGCAAGTCGCACTTGGCGCGGGCGACTGTAGCGTGGACGGAGAGCGACTGAAGGCGAGCACGGTAGAAGTGATCTCCGGCTTTTTTGAGCACTGATGAAGGATCTGTTGAATATCATCTAAGCATAACCATCAATAGCAAGCACACGACCTTGTAGCGCCTATTAAGAGACATGGATCGATTCTTGCGTTTCTGCTAGCATGTCTACATACATATATACACAATAGTCACGTCTATCTTTTATTGTGATCATAATTACTCCAGTTCACACCCGTGAATCTTACTCTTAAGTGCATTTTTTATTTTAATGTGTATTTTATTTCTTAGTGTCTGCGATGTGAGCCTCAGCATGGCCTCACCAGTAGCGTTACTCTAAAACAGGCCACATTCTGATCACATTTATCCCTGCACTGGCCTCTCGGATCTTTCGTCGGAGGGCAAGGGACTGTAAATATACGGTGTTAATTTACCAAGGGTAAAGCTGTGCCACACTAATATCACATGACCAAAAATAAGGTACATAGCAGTACTTTGGCGGTACTAGCAACATCCTAGAACCGTCTTCGCGCGTTCAAAACTATAGCTACATCTGTGACACTTGATTAACGGTATCAATCGGTCACTAGTTGTCATGCAGCAGGCTTGGGAATTGAGAATCTATGATACAATGACTGTGGTAGTGATTCGGTTTTTTTTCGAGTATGGCGCGCCGTGTGCACGGCGCGCCATATACATATAGTGGAGATGTTATGGGGCATATCCAGGTTACCCGAATCTGCTTCATGTTGGCATGTACCTGTACGTACCTTTTCAATTGTCATGTAGGCCAGGCTATCTAAAACAACAAAAAAACACGATGCTTTTCACGTACAAAAAGCTTCAAAAAAGAACTTTATGGTCTCTCCTACGCCAGATCACCAACAAGTACCACTACCGCCACTACCGCCCATTACTACAGACCTGTCAGCATTCGACGAGCTCTCCGACAGCGACATTTCTGTCTTTGTTTCTGATACTATCGAGCCAGCACGGGTGCTGACATCGACCTTTTCGACAACTACCCAGACACCATGTCGCCCGACCCATCTACGAACGGGCTAACCGCCGGCCAAACACCCTACGATTCAGATACCGCCAGCGATACAGTGTCCAACCCCGACATCGACGACGTCGACGACGAGAAGGACTACGTGCCAACGACACCTCGTATGATTACCCGCATCGAGCCACCGACTCTCCCCTCTCCCTTACGCACGCGTGGCCTCTACCACGTCTGAAATCGACACCGACACCGACACTCTACAACGACCACGCGATATCTTATCACCACCGGCCCTTCGGCTCACCTCTCTCTCCCCGGCCCGGTCTACCGCCACCGCCGCACGCTGCGTAGCTCGGTGGCCTAGAATATGCGAAAAAGACGAGTAGTTTATGCGCCGCGAGAAGATGTACGTCATCACCAAATGGCGTCCAGTGTAAGAGGTCGTAAAAGTGGCGTTTATGCACTCGAAAGAGGCCATAAAAACGAAATCTGGCTGGCGTAGAGTATCGCGAACAATCGAGCGATTGTGCCGGTGCCCCGGTGGTAGCGTGTGTGCTTGTGTACATTCGTACGCTGAATATAATGAAGAAACCAGAATCAACTGGTGTAGAAAGTTTATTGCTACAGTACGGCGTTCGTTGTCTGCCTTCTTTTTTTGGTGGTGAAGCCGTGTCGATCTTGGTGGTCCACTGCACGTCCCTAATAAGCATATGCTTACATAGCGTACGGAGTAAATAATTCCTGCCTCGAGAGGCTTGGCGACTATGCTTATTTGGTCGGTGTCTCTTGGGGATAGTGGATAGAGGCATGATCGCCTCCCAGTATGCTTATAAGCATATTCATGTAAATTCATATGCAAGCATGTGCCTAAGCATACACATAGCTTGTTCTGGCCCATACATACATATATATGCTTAATCACCCCATAACCTGCACAATACTTGTTACTCCGCAGGTAATCATATGTGGTTTGTATGCTTAGACATATACGTATGCTTATATGCTTATATTCTGGTATTTGTAACCAGGACCAGGCCTGATAACAGATACGGGACATCATTCAGCCAATGCCAAGAGGCTATGCAGATATAGGAAGTTATTCTACCACGACACAAACAACTACCGATGTTTTTACACTTTGACAACGGTCGAATTTCACCTGCTCCTTTTCAGACACTATTTTGAACATAAGCTTAATAAGCATAGATATACGTTAATATAAGCATACATAAATAAACGCGTTCGTCTTCTAAGCATATGTATATGTAAGCATACGGAGTAATGCCGGTTCATATGTACTTAATACATCATACCCTGTCCTCTTTACTCCGTAAGCTACGCGTATGCTTATTATGTATGTAGTATCTAAGCATAAGCATAAGCATAAGCATATCAACGCTTCTTTGACCCTTTCCTCAAAATATACTCCACCCTCCCTTATTCATCTCTTTTACGTTGTAATTCAACTCTCGTTTTCGGGTCATGCAGGTTCCGATCCTACCGCGCCCATCATTGCTTATTATAGCATGTAGTCACAGATTTCGTTTGGGGCTTATTAAGCACTCGGGCCTTGGGCAGATTTGATCTCGAAAGTTCTTTGTCGCCTTGTATGCTTACTATGCTTACGTACATATATGCTTATATACGGAGTAAGCATATGCTTTTGTATGCTATGTAAAGCGAAGGTTACGCATTGTTATGCTTAGATCGCCCTTGCACCCCCCCAACTACATCTGCAACGGCCTGCAACGGGTGTGTTGTATCCTACCCTTGGCTTCATGCCATCCCACCTAATAATATGCTTAGATGTCTCACCCTGTTGACGCGTTTGTCATACTAAGCATAAGTACTACGCCGCACACTGTGCATAGGCGGCTTCTGTCAGCCTGTCACGTAAAACATGTGTGTACATTTACATACATGTACGTATAAATTATGTAAGCTATGTAGATTATGCTTAGTCTTGGCTGGGGAAGGACACCCGGATGGTAGCATTGAGAATAAGATTATGAATAGCATGGGATGCAAGAAAGATATCTTGAAAATAAAAGGAACTGGAAAAAGAAACTAAGCATATGCTTACCACAACACACCACCAGAGAACCCAAGAAAAACACCCCTGGCGAACTGACGTATGCTTTTGCTTACTGCGGACGAGTAGACTTGCAGCAGAGTTGCCAGAAAAAATGTATGTGCCGATTTCCATTCTCTGCCTTGTGTCTTGCAACATCATTTTGAAGGATGGGAGACATCCGGATCTTTCGCTGCCGGGTCTTGCTGTTGCTGATGATCCACGAGTATATGAGCGTGTAAGCGCTTGTGAAAGCTGATATTGACGCAGCTAGTGGATGGCTGCGCCAGACCAGTGTTCGTCGTTGATTATCAAGTCGACAAACGTGCCGGTCGATGTATACATATATGTATGTATGATTAAGTATTATACATGTACATTAGTATGTAATGTGGCATTGGACACAACTAACACGACTGCCCAGCACCACAGACACGAGCAGTCGCGCTCAGCCCGTTCTCTCCGACCATGCTCTGCCACGACCAAACTGACCTCAAACCAGGAAAGTCCAAATTGCATGTCCCGACTGACCATGCCATGCAGCGGTCGCAGCCGAACTGGTAGTATTTACACACCTTGGTGGCAAGCATGGATCAGTAAGGGGGTCTTCTCTCTCAAGATGGCGTTAACGAAAAGGCGTGAAATCGGCACTGCAACAAAGTCCGACTGGGACGTGCATATAAGATCCGACATCTCTCACATCTTTCTCTACTGCTTTTCGTCTTCTCACCACCACTACCAGATCCTGGACTTTTGACTAGGAGTTGATAGGTAAGAAAGCTTTTCTTTCAGCCACTCTTTCAGCACTGCGTTCTTCTCGACACTCATTTATTATCTATTTTATTTTGATTTTCTTTTTTTTTCTTCAAATTTATACCTTGCATATTTTACAATGTTCATCCAGAACGCCATCCTCACCCTGCTGGCAAGCGGCGCTGCCCTGGCTGCTCCCTCTCTTAACAAGCCCTGCAAACTGGGCCAGCGCTACCCGACCGCGAACCTGGCCACTGGCGCCTCTGTTACTCCTACAGCGGCTGCCTCTCCCAGCGCTTCTGTGTCCATTTCCCTCCCCGCCGTCCCCTCGGCCTCTGGCTACCAGAATGCTGTATACTTTACCAACTGGTATGTGCTCCCTATTCACTTCTTCTGATCCATCTAACAAACAACTAGGGGTATATATGGCCGCAACTACACTGCGCAGGAACTGCCTGCCAGCAAGCTCAGTATGGTGCTGTACGCCTTTGCCCAGTTCGACTCGGAGGGCACCGTCTCGTCCTCGGACCCCTGGGCCGATGTTCAGATTAAGTACCCAACCGACTCCACGACAGAGACGGGCACCAACGCCTACGGCTGCGTGAAGCAGCTCTACCTGCAGAAGAAGGCCAACCGCAACATGCGCGTCATGCTCTCCATTGGCGGCTGGACTTACTCCCAGGATGGCAAGTTCGCGGCTGCCGTCGACACCGCTGCCAAGCGCGCCAACTTTGCCAAGACGTCTGTCGCGCTCATCAAGGACTGGGGATTTGATGGTGTCGACGTTGACTGGGAGTACCCGTCCAGCACCACCGAGGCCAACAACCTGGTGCTCCTGCTGAAGGCTATCCGCTCCGAGCTGGACAGCTACTCGGCTCAGTACGCTGACGGCTACCACTTCCTGCTGACCGTCGCATCCCCGGCCGGTCCCGACCACTACAACCAGCAGAACCTCGGCGAGATGGCCAAGGTCCTGGACTTCTTCAACTTTATGGGCTACGACTACGCTGGCTCAGCCTTTTCCAACGTCACGGGCCACATGGCGAACGTCTTCCCGAGCACCAAGAACCCCAAGTCCACTCCCTTCTCTACCGATGCCGCCCTCACCGACTACATTAAGGCTGGCGTCAAGCCCGCCCAGATTGTCCTGGGCATGCCCATCTATGGCCGTGCGTTCGACAAGACTGCCGGTCTCGGCAAGTCGTTCTCGGGCGGCGGCACCACGGGCTCGTGGGAGGTCGGCATTTGGGACTACAAGGTGCTGCCGCGCGCCAACGCCACTGAGTTTTATGACCCTGAAGTCATTGCCGCGTACTCTTACAGCCCGTCCACCAAGGAGCTGGTCACCTACGACACGCCCACGTCGGTCAAGTCCAAGATCGATTACGTCAAGAGCAACGGCTTCGGTGGCGGTATGTTCTGGGAGGCCTCGGCCGACCGCACCGACGGGCGTTCGCTGATCGGTACGTCGTTCAACGCGCTGGGCTCCATCGACACCACTCAGAACCTGCTGAGCTACCCCAACAGCACGTACGCCAACATTGCCGCCGGCATGCCCTAGATGGGAATAGCTGTCTTTTGAGTGATTGGTTGTTGATGGAGGATGGCAGGCGGCCTTGTACATATATATACCGACTCATGGCGTCGTACAGTGCTTTCACGTCTTGCACTCTTTTAAAGACTGTCTTCTGTTCTCCTGCTTTCAGTTTCTCTGTCGTGATTTTGTTCATTCCATGTATATTTTTCCAGACCTCTGAATTCACTGTATCTGCCGTGCATACTGCTTGCTATCTTATACATTACATCTTGCGCCTATTGTATTGACCTACTTGTGATATACTCCGTATAGGGAGGAGGGGTGCGCTCGTTCAAAAAGGAGCGATGACCCCCAGTGGCATTGATTGATCGATTGATTGAATATACTTAGGGAGGGTGCTTCGGCACACCGTTCTTTATCTATAGTCGTCAATGACAATGCAGTCTCCCATAGTGCCCCGGGCTGCGCGACCGGCACAATCTTCAGCTTGTCTTCCTGCTTCCTGCTCTGGATAAGTCTGGTTTTGCAACCCGGGGCCTTGTGCGCACCGGTGTTGCGGTGCCAGTCTGTGTCACGTGTTAGAATGCGACTGCTCAAAGAGAACGCTGTCATCCTGGCGCCGACGCTTTGCGGCAGAAGCACCACTGTCTTCAACATCGCGGTTTAGAGCACCATGAGGGCGTCTCCTTCCACGAATCATTATGGGTGCATGAGGTTGTACTCAATGCTGAACAGGAAAGGGTCGACAGTGCGATGATTCGTCGGCACAGCGCTAGAGTATGCCGCTAGTCCCGTTAGAGCGCTCTGCGGTATGTACCTCTTAAAAGTAGTGGGTTTGCGCTGTTGCAGTGTGACATGACTAGAGAACGGTGTGCCGAAGCACACCTCCCTGAATTTAACGTCACGAGAACTAAGCATACATATACTCCGTATACATTCCCTCAATGGCATGACCAGAAGTTGTCCATTTTCCAAAAGGAGCGCCCGATAGCAAATCCACTATTTCCAGAAGGCACTTCCAGGACGCTCTAGTGATATTAGCGGCTTTCTAGCGTCGTCTTAGTGCGCTCTACATATATGTATGCTTACATGTGTAATGTATGAAGTCGATATCAGGTGAGCAAGATATTGACTCAGAATGGCGGCGCGGCACCAGGGCGCATAACCCGGGCTGCAAAACCCGTTGACACCTTGCTGCTGCTGACGGACCCGTAAGTTCCCATAAGCAACGTCCGAGGGCCCATCGGCGAGTTACGAACTTGCTGTCGGGGCAGCGGGATAAAGGAGGACGAGCTGGTCACTAAGCATAGGGGATTGCAGTGCGCACGCAGTGTTTTTGAAGTTGACCCGTAGTGATATCACATGACCCAAAAAAGGTACATAGCAGTACTTTGGCAGTACTAGCAACATCCCACAACCGTCTTCGCATTCAAAATCATAACTACATCTGTGACGCTTGAGTATGGCAGCAATTGATTACTAGTCGTCGTGCAGTAGGCTTGGGATTGAGCAACTATGATACAAAGACTGTATGTTATTGATAGCTAATGAGTGAGAGCTATGTGAAAGTTCAAACACAAACAAGTAGATATCCTTGGGCTGGTCTTACCTCCGGCTTACTCCGAGTCGTCAATGACGATGCTGTCGCCCCCCCCAGACTGCGTGACCGTTGAAAGGTATGAAAAGAGAAGAATGTTGTTCTGTTAAATAGACACTGGAACGACGTGAAAATAGAAGATTGCTACCTCATACTCGTTTCTATGATATTAGCAAGTTGATGCTCGAGTCCGCTAATACTGCCAAAGTACCTCTTAGTACTCTTTTTGGGTCATGTGATATCACTACGGGTCAACTTCAAAAACACTGCGTGCGCACTGCAATCCCCTAAGCATATGCTTAAGATGCGTGTCTAAGAGATTGCGGGTGGTTCCGGTGCCGGTCACGCAACCCAGGGGCACTACGGGTGACTGCATTGCCATTGACGACTCAGAGTAGGCCGAGGGTGAGACCAGCCTGAGGATGTCTAATATTTTGTATTTGTACTTACATATTACATAGCTCTCACTCATTCGCTACTAATAACATACTCCGTACAGCCATCGTATCATAAGCATACTTGCGCAAGTCCTAACCCTGCTGCACCACGACTAGTGACCGGTTGATCAATTACACACTGACCGTCTCGCCAACCAACATAAAATCGACACTTCTCTGTTACCCAAACATCACAGATGTCTATATATGTATTTATTTGTTTGTGTTTATGTACTTATATATAATTCACGTGATATCGATTTGTCTGTTTACATATACGCCGGTATTTAGAGCGCATTAGTACGGCGCTAGTCCTAAATATGCCGCTAGTCCTGCTAGCGAGCCCTGAAAGTCGAGTAGGCTAATATGCTTACCTTGGAGTTGGAAGTCATCTACATATATATGTATTATGTACCCTCTGAAACAAGTGAATTTCTGTCGAGCGCTTGCACTTCTTGAACGGGCGCACCGCTCCTCCCCTGCTATGCTTAAGAGCTTCGTTTCATATATGGCTACGCCACAGACAATGCAGCAACGCCCCGTATTCATGCCTGTACATGTAAAAACGCAGCGTAAACACAAATCGTAAATGTACACGTGCCTTGACATCTGCGCAACCCCCCCCCCCCCCCCCCCAAACCAACCAACCAAAAAAAAAAACCGACATGTCGGAACTTCAGTCAATGTATGCTTATTATTATAGCCAAGGAAACGGATGGATGTCACGAAGGAATGTGGAACCCCCATGACATGTCAGAAGCGGTGACGGAGAACCCCCTCCAGCGGTGAAGGGAGAATACCGGATTGCCTTCCAGCAGATAAAGGAAGGCGAGAAGGATGGATCAGGGAGATACAAGTACACAATGTAGGGCAGGCGTCCTGCATCGCAAGATAGAGAAGAGAAGAGATCACCGACAAACTATGCTTATTTGTACAGTCTACTTCAATGAGTACCACCTATGCAAAGGTCAACCGTGATACTGCCAACTGCGTCAATCTCAATCCCATTGCCAACTTTTATCACCTGCTAAAAAAACCCACACGACATTCATTATCGTTCTCGTTATCATTTGCAGAAGCAGCAGCAGCAGCAGCAGAAGCAGCAGCAGCATGGATATCATTATCAGTGCTCTTCCTCCAGATACACACATAATATATGCCGTCTCTGGCCACAAACACCACAATTGATGCTTATCTGACCTGCCTGTGGCACTTTGACTACCCTATTCTTACCTACGGAGTACATATATTACAAGCCGTCCAAGCCAAGCCAATAACACCTCTGTAATAATAGATGTAATCATAGGCATATGTATTCATGGGAGTCAATCGATAGTATGCTTACATTACGTATGCTTAGAGTCGTAGGGGTTTTCTACTTTTACTACAAGTATATATACCGTGTAAAAGTCTGCAAAGCTGTGTTTTTATTTGCGCTCATTTCAATGACTGACTGTATATGTAGTGATCTGGTGATAATGAAATTTGCTGAGTTTTTCCAACACTGCCTTTTTTGGAACAAAGGATACCTCATTAATTCCAAGAGTAAACTATGAAGCTTCTGTTAATCAAGCCATTGAGCAGTTATTGCTCCGTTATCAAGGGTTCTGTCTTTGCATGAATTTATGGCTGCATCGACAATTCCTTTTATCTCAGAAATTCTGCTTCAGATATCAAAAAAATACCACTTAAGTCTCTACTAACTCAATCACTTGCAGGCCAGTAAAGCATGATGAGAGGGCCACGTCGACGGGCCCTGGTTTGAGGCATCTGCCTCGCATTGCCAGCTTCTCGATATCGCCCAACAGGTGCACCCCCGCCTGTTGTCGCCATTGCATGCGCTCGACAAAACGGTCGTTTCCATCCCTCTCCTGCCCCTCCGCCAATTGTATGAGCCGTCTGTAGACTTCTGATGGTGAATGGCACATAGAATTTCCCTCTTCCCCGCCCTCTTCTTGTGCTTCATAGCTGTCGTCGTCGTTGTAATTTCAGATGCAGCTTTCTCTGGCAAGAGAACTGCCTCCTTCTTTGTCTGTCTCGCTGGCCGGTGGTCGCTCTTATTTTGTTCATATGTTTGATCTTGGAAGCACGTATTACCAGAAAGAAGCCTCTTTGTACTGGGTTTTGTAGCAGAAAAGG
Organism: Ophiostoma triangulosporum; assembly: GCA_029298705.1. Taxonomy (NCBI): domain Eukaryota; kingdom Fungi; phylum Ascomycota; class Sordariomycetes; order Ophiostomatales; family Ophiostomataceae; genus Ophiostoma; species Ophiostoma triangulosporum. Next base: position 2,015,255 of record JANSLO010000003.1, on the reverse strand, counting down.
TAGCCGCCTGTTTTGCTGAGGGCATGTACCAGTGCATTAGTATTGGCCAGGTTAGTTTCTTCGTCAGGTCTTCGGAATTTCAGTGGCAAGAAGTCGAGGTCGAAACAATTATCGAACAAGACCAAGCTGCTGCCATCAGGTGTTAGAGAGACTAGGCAAGGCGAGCTAAGGAAAAAAAAGCCTTTTGCATCCCGCCAATACTCCGCGTCATCAAAGAGCTCCCGCCACTGCTTGAAGATATCTTCGAGGGCCCGTTTCTTCTGATGCTTTAGACACGCCTTTCTGCGATTCCCAAAAGTTGGACACTGGCAGAGTTTTGACGCAACGCGAACAAAACTGCACATCGTTAGCCGTGACGGCGCCGAATTGTCGCCCTCGAACACTAATTTAAAAAAAAAAAATACTATTACATAGGGTAAAGAGAAAACAATAGCTAACATTGAACGTACTCTCGCATGATTACTGCTGCTGAAAAACGATTGAGAAAAGGGACGTATCGACAAAATGATGCCATGGTCAAAAATCGTCAAAAAGAAGCAAGATTGTGAGGAAGAAAAAGGGGCTCGCCGTGAGGACGGGGCGTTTGATGGTAAAGTGCAGCCCGGGCTCGGCCCAATCATGCCAAGTAGCAACGAGCAGTGACCCAAATTCGGCATCGCGACACAAAACTTGGCATCGCGACACAAAATTCAGCATGGCGTCGGTAGCCACGATGCAATGGTATATACATACGAGTAGATTCGCAGTAAGCATAGAGCTGTCAGTATATATGTACGCAACTTAAAGTATGTGCCGATTTTCATTCTCTGCCGTGTGCCCTGCAGCATCATTTGGAGAATGGGCGGCAACCGTATCCTTTCGTTGCCTGGTCTTGCTGTTGCTGATGATCCGGGAGTGTGTAAGAGCGTGTAAGCATACGCGCTTGCGAGAGCTGATGCTTGTCGCAGCAAGTGGATGGATGCACTGTGGTGTTAGCCAGACCGGTGAACCGGTGTGTCAAGTCGACAAACGTATCGGTCGATGTAATGTAGTATTGGAATCAGCCAACACGACTGCCCAGCACCACAGACACGGACAGTTGCTCAGCCCGTCTTCTCCGGCCATGCCCTGCCACGACCACACTGACCGCAGACCAGAAAGCTCCAAGTTGCATGTCCCGACTGACCATGCCATGCAGCGATCGCAGCCGTACTGGTAGTATTTACACCTTGTTGGCAAGCATGGATCAGTAAAGGGGTCTGTTCTCTCACTCGTATACGAAAGGCGTGGAATCGACACAGCAACAGGTTTGTTTTCCCGAGAAGGCGTTCTCGTATACGAAAAGGCGTAGAATCGACAAAGCAACAAAGTCTGACTGGGACGTACATATAAGATCCGACGTTCCTCATCTTTTCTGTTGCCTTTTGTTTTCTCACCACCACTACTAGACTCTGGACTTTAGACCTAGGACTTGATAGACAAGAAAGTCTTCCTTCAGCCACTCTTTAAGCACTGCAGTCCTCTCGGCACTCCTTACAACATCGTCTACAATGTTCGTCCAGAACGCCATCTTCACCCTGCTGGCAAGCGGCGCTGCCCTTGCTGCTCCTTCTCTCAACAGCCCCTACAAACTGGCGGTTGCCTCTCCAAGCGATGCTGTGTCCAATTCCGTCCCCTCGGCCTCTGGCTACCAGAACGGCGTCTACTTTACCAACTGGTACGTGCTCCCCTTGTTCCCAATTCGGTTTTCTGACCCATCTAACAAACAAACAGGGGTATCTATGCCCGCAACTACACTGTCCAGGAGCTGCCTGGCAGCAAGCTCACTATGGTGATGTATGCCTTTGCCCAGTTCGACTCGGAGGGCACCGTCTCGTCCTCGGACCCCTGGGCCGATGTTCAGATTAAGTACCCAACCGACTCCACGACAGAGACGGGCACCAACGCCTACGGCTGCGTGAAGCAGCTCTACCTGCAGAAGAAGGCCAACCGCAACATGCGCGTCTCGCTTTCCATTGGCGGCTGGACCTACTCTCAGGAGGGCAAGTTCGCGGCTGCCGTCGACACCGCTGCCAAGCGCGCCAACTTTGCCAAGACATCTGTCGCGCTCGTCAAGGACTGGGGATTTGACGGTATCGACATTGCCTGGGATTACCCGCTCAGTACCACCGAGGCCGACAACCAGGTGCTTCTGCTGAAGGCTATCCGTTCCGAGCTGGACTGCTACTCGTCCCAGTACGCCGACGGCTACCACTTCCTGCTGACCGTCGCATCCCCGGCCGGTCCCGACCACTACAACCAGCAGCATCTCGGCGAGATGGCCAAGATCCTGGACTTCTTCAACTTTATGGGCTACGACTACGCTGGCTCAGCCTTCTCCAACCTCACGGCCCACCAGGCGAACGTCTTCTCGAGCACCAAGAACCCCAAGTCCACTCCCTTCTCTACCGATGCCGCCATCACCGACTACATCAAGGCTGGCGTCAACCCCGCCCAGATTGTTCTGAGCATGCCCACCTATGGTCGTGCGTTCGACAAGACTGACGGTCTCGGCATGTCGTTCACGGGCGGTGGTAGCGGCTCGTGGGAGGCTGGCGTCTGGGACTACAAGGTTCTGCCGCGCGCCAACGCCACTGAGTTTGTTGACACCGAGATCATTGCCGCGTACTCGTACAGCCCGTCCACCAAGGAGCTGATCTCCTACGATACGCCCGCGACGGTTAAGTCCAAGATGGAGTACGTCAAGACCAACGGCCTTGGTGGCGGCTCGTTCTGGGAGGCCTCAGGTGACGGCGCCGGCGAGCGTTCGCTGATCGGGGCGTCGTTCAGTGCGCTGGGCTCCATTGACACCACCCAGAACCTGCTGAGCTACCCCAACAGCACGTACGCCAACATTGCCGCCGGCATGCCCTAGATGGGACTAGCTGTCCTTTAAATATTTGACGATTGATGGAGGACGGCAGGCGGCCTTGTATACCGAGTCATGGCGTCGTACAGTACTTCACGTCCTACACTCTTTCAAGCGCCGCTTCTAGATATTTCCCCTAGTGATGGGGGCTTTTACTAGGACCCAACATACATCGCTGAATACTGTAATCATAGTCCACTAGCATACCAATAATAACTAATTTATAAATATATAAACAAAGACTGATTGCTGTTTTCTTGTTTTCTTTTACTCCCTAGCTAGGGACCGAACTGTCCGCAGACTTGCATTGGTGGCACTGGGTGCCAGCGTGGGCGTCGTGGGCAAAATGCACGATACAGTATACGTAGACATGTAAGCGGGCGAGACTTCTAAAAAGGCCTCAATGGCAACATTGTTTTTCTTCCTGGTGGCCGCTCGTCTGTGATCACACACACCAGTCGGCCCTCCTCTGCTAGAGCTTTGTTTCACATATGGCTACGCTGCAGACAACGCAGCCACAATACGAGCCACAATACAGAATTATAAACGACTAAATTCATGTGAATAGATCTTACGGCGTGACCGACGCCCCTGACGCCTCTATGCTACATCGCGGTCCATCCAAGGACTATATAACGATACAAAAAAGACAAGATACCAACGCCGGATATGTTAAAAGAAAATATAAATCAAATAGCATCAAACAAGTAGGCCGTACCGACAGCGGGCTACTCATTATCGCTGTCGTCGTCACTGCTGATGTCGACTACCTTTTTGTGCTCTTCCTCCTCTGCCATCTCCTTGTACGTGCTCCAGCTGAGCAGGACAAACGCAATAACGATCATGCTGCCGCCCGACAACGCGGCGCCGCTGGGCGGCACGCCTGTCAGCCACCAGTCCGACACAGCGACGATAAAAATGGTGAGCAGCGATGCGACACTGCTCAGCACAGGACTCGTGAGGCTGATGAGCACGAGGAACGAGCCGGCAAAGGTCGCGTTCATGACAACCGACAAGAACAGATACCAAGCAACACGGCCCGTTGGCAGTACAAACGGCTCAATGCCCGTAAAGTGCAGCACCGGCAGCGGCACCCACAGCACAGCCAGCGTAAACAGGCCTATACAGCTGCCAAATGTGTTGGCAAAGATCATGCCGCGGCCGGGGCTGCAGCCGTCGGGCGGACATGCGTAGCGCTTGTACAGCACCTCGTACAGACCATAGAGCACGCTGCCCACGCCAATGATCAGGTTGCCCATGAGCCGCTGGCTGCTCGAGGGGCTGTCGCCACTACCGCCGCCGTCCGCTGCTGCGTCACCATAGGCCACCACGAGCACGCCCGCGACAGCCACGAGCACGGCAAAGCTCTTGTCGAGCCGCAGCTTCTCCTTGAGCAGCGGAACGGAGAAGGCGTAAGCAAAGAAGGCGCTGCAGTTGTAGATCGCCGTCAGGTCGCTCGGGCTCGTCATGCTCACGGCAATGTACCAGCTCAGGCCGGCCACGGTCAGCGAGCACGTGACAAACGATGTCGTGCGCACCATGTAGCCCGTGCTCGGCCCAAAGATGCCGAGTAGCGACGCAAAACTTGGCATCGCGTCGGTGTCCACGATACGGTGGCTCGGTAGTGTCACGATGTCGAGGTCGCGCGACTCCACCATTGCCGCCGTCGTGCGAACAAGCCACACGTGCCGCCGCCAAAATGACGGCCATGGCAGGCCGCGCTTCTGGACGCGGATGATCAGAAGCTGGCACGGCCACAGCAGCGACCACGATCCGTGCGTGAGGTAGAGCATGCAGTAGGCCTTGTCCCATCCGGCGTGCTGCACCCATGAGGCAAGCTCCGTTTGCAGCGTGAACGAGATGAGCGACAGCACCAGAAACACCGAGGCGTACATGTACTTTTTGCGGGCAGCGGCCCGGCCGCTTTGTGCCGGGCTGCGCGACCGGAACGAGCTCTGGCGAGGGTGGGATAAATGGGCGGGCGATCGGGACCCGGACAGCAGAGGCGCTTCGTGGCTGTCTTCATCTCTGATGTGACGCGGGGTGCGGTGACCTGGACGGCCGCGGTCGAGGTCATGGCTGAGGCTGGGGGACACTGGATCGGCTGCCTGGCCGTGGAGCAGTGGCGTGCCCGAACGCGTGTCGGATGACATACTGATGTCTATTATCTGATGTCTGATGCTGAATGGGAATGGGGAGCGGTAGATTGTGGACGGGCTCGCGATGAAGAAAGGGATGCGCTGTAAATTATCGGGGGAGAAATTGGTGGCGCGCAGGAGATAAAGAAACAGTTGGTAGACAGGCTTCCGAAGCCATTGATCGGGGGTGTCAAGAGTAGCAGAGGCGTGTCACGGATGTCGATGTCGATGTCGGTGTCGATGTCGGTGTCGATGTCGGTGTCGATGTCGTGTCGATGTCGATGGCGAGGCTGCTGTTTGGGTGGTGACGTGGTCAGACGCGGTGCGAAAGTGGTAAAGCGAGATAGGATAGACCTTTAAAACGTAGTGCTGTAAGGTAATACGACATAAGCATATGGGTACTTGCTGGTGGCGCCGATGTTTATGTAAGCATCACGCCAAGCCGAGTTTAAACAATCTGCAGAGTACGACAGCCAAGAGCGAAATAAAATGACATTTTTAGAATACGTACGGAGTACATCATACATATATTTAGGACGGCGCATGGCTTGACAAGCCGGTATCTATTTATACGCAACGGCCCTTCATTCCTTCGCCAAGATACGATGGCGGTTCGCAATTAGATACCAGCCCACTGCCCCGGAATCTAGTGGGTTGGGTGAGAAGTGCTAAGATACACTGTATGTAATGCCACTGTGCAACAGCTGCAGCGGCCTAGGCACATACTATGATATAGAACTTAGCATGTAGCGCCTAGAACTCTTGTGTAATATGGCTCGTGCTATTAACACTGCTTTTACTATCGTGCCGTCTGACAAAACATGACGTTATTCCCAGCCGACCGAAATGCCTTTGTACTTGCTCGTTCTACCATGTCCTCAGATATTTCAGATTCTATATTCTGCTGACTGCTGCATGCTGCATTTACTCTACGATCAGCATGTCCCTTTCACTTCCCGTCAAGGCTGCTCGTCGCGCCGTTGAGCATCGCCGCCTCTTGGCCGATCGTTTTCCATGGACAAAGTCCCCTCTTCTTGTCGGTGCTCCGATGCGTGTTTTTTCAGGTCCGGCAATGGCCGTCGCTATTGCACGCGCTGGCGGACTCGGGTTTATTGGACCGGGCGAGAAAACCGGGGCGACGTCTGTCGATCTAGCCGTCGCCCGTGACCTCTTGAGGACAGTCTGTATGAAGACGCCAGACAGCCTCCTTCCCATCGGTGCCGGCTTCCAGGTATGGAATGGCGATTTGGAGTCGGCTGTGGATGCTGTGACGACGTACCGGCCGTGTGCGGTGTGGCTCTTTGCGCCGCGCGATGGACAGGAACAGCTGGCGGAGTGGACGCATCGGCTGCGCACTGCATCGGCCGGCACGCAGATCTGGGTGCAGGTCGGAAAGCTGAAGGAAGCAGTTGCATCTGGCACAGGAACAGATGGAGCGGATGTGCTGGTGCTCCAGGGAGCCGAGGCTGGCGGGCATGGACGCGCCACCGATGGCACCGGCCTTATTAGTTTGCTGCCCGAAGTTGCCGACGTGTTGGGCGACCGAGGCGTTCCGCTCATTGGCGCTGGCCGCATTGCCGATGGACGGGGCGCCTTGTCGACGTTGAATCTGGGCGCCGCAGGCGTCGCCATGGGCGCGCGCTTCTTGGCGTCGACAGAAGCGCGCATCGACCCGGCCTACCAGGCAGAAGTAGTGCGTGCCAAGGACGGGGCGCACAACACGGGGCGCACTCACCTGTACAACCATCTGCGCGGCACATTCGGGTGGCCGAAGCAGTACAGCCCGCGCGGGCTGCTGAACCAGAGTTGGGCCGACCAGCAAGCGGGCGCGTCGTTTAAAGAGCTGAAAGCGAGGCACGATGCAGCAGCAAAGAAAGGCGGAACGGCTGCATGGGGCCCAAACGGCCGTGTGGCGACGTATGCCAGTGCCAGTGTTGGGCTGGTGCGTGGCGTGCAGGGCGCAGGCGACATCATTTTACAGACACACGACGAGATTGCAGAGTTGCAAAGTATCCTGGCGTAGTATTGTACTTGCAAGGTTGCGTAGATTAAAGTCAGTATATAAATAGCAAGGATATATGGTATGCAGAGATGCTAACATACGCATATGTAGTGACTGTGGGGTGGCAGATGAGAAAATAGGATAAAATATGTGAATTTAATGAGATGGCCGCGAATGCCAGTGACCGTTACTTTGCCGGTGCATTGCCGACGGTCTTGTACAGCTCCCGCAGCTCAAAGGCCTCGTGGCCACCTTCTGGCAGCTCGCCAATGACGCGCGCGGGTTTTCCAGCCACAATGCTGAAGCTCGCAATCACCATGTTGGCTGGGACCACGGTGCCGTCGAGGATTTTGACGTAGTCCTTGATGATGACAAAATCGCCAACCACGACATTGGCGCCAATGTACACGTGGTTTCCAATCGACGCTGCCGACACCACCGTGTTAACACCCACAAACACATGGTCGCCCATCCGCAGAGGCATGTGCGAGAAGACACTGTAGGTCAGCCAGCATGTCAGACAAGTCTCGTGACGGCACAGCGAGAACCTACTCTTTCCACATCCGACCCGGGGGCCGCAGACAGGACCCTCTACTCATAAAACAGTACCGTCCAATCGACACAGCAGTGTTGGAGACGGGCCCGCTGGACGTTGACGGCGGCAGCGTGCGCACCAGGTCGCCACGGATCATGACATCCTGTTGGATGATGCTCTTGCCGCCGAGGATGATGTTCTGTGTGCCCACGAGGGTGGCCTTGCGGGACACCTTGTTTCCCGCGTCTGTTTCAATGTATTCTCCTTTCACGGGTCTTCGTGACATTGTGGCGTATTTGCTGACCTCATGGGGTCGACACTGAGACTGACAAAAGAGGTGGTGGTGATGTACGGTGAGAAGCGGGCCCCTGAGCCTGTGGGTCAGCGCGTCACGATCTGCGCTGCTGACTAATTACATGATTGGGACTCACGCTCTGTGAGATTCACTGGTTCATACTCTTCATTGATGTTGATTTGTTGATAGAACAAGTGATTGTATAAGCATTTTAAACCTATTTTATATTTGTTATCAAAGAGATATCACTTTATGTCACTGCGATGAGATCAAGAATGGGCTCAAGCTTAGGCTGACTCTTTCATAAATATATAAAAGTTACAGGACAACTATGTAAAAGAAAATAGCGTAAACGAAGCCCTTCTATTAAAATTAAGAGAGTCTGCCATTTGAGAAGAGCCGCTCAAATGGCAAATAAGAAAGAACTCCGGATTTTTGACCTCTAGATGGCATCTGTATCAACGAATGTCTTGGTGTGAACGGAGTTTAGGAGGGGGTTAGCAAAAAATGCGACCTGCTTAAAAGGCCAGGACAAAGGCAGCGCCGAAAGTGGCGGCACCGACCATGCCAACAGCAATGGAGCGCATGCTGGCACCGGCGGTGACAATGCCAGAGGAGCTGGTGGTAGCAGCACCGGTGCCGGAGGCGGCGTAGGTGGCGGTGGAGTTTCCGTAGGCGGTGGAGATAGTAGTGCCAGCAGCGACCGAGGCCGCAGCAGAGCTGGTGTCTACAGCAGCGGAAGTGGTGCCGGAAGCCGCACCGGAAGAGGCAGCAGCGGAAATGGCCGAGGTGGCGGCCGACGAGGTAGCAGCAGCCTCGGTGGTAGCAGCAACGGCAGCGGAGGTGCTGACGATGGCAGCGGCGGTCGAAGACGAGACAGCAGCGGCCTCGGTGGTGGCAGCGGCAGCGGTAGTGCTGGCAACAGCAGCAGCAGTGGAGGATGAGCCAGCGGCAGCCTCGCTGGTGGCGGCAGCCTCAGTGGTGGCGGCAGCAGTAGTCTCGGCGGCAGCGGTGGTGGCATCGCAGACCAGCGAGGAGGCCGCGGTGGCAGGACCAATGGAAGCAGCAGAGGCGGTTAGGGGGGTGGTGGACAGACCGCACTCGGCGGCAGCCGAGGTCAGGGATGAGCCGTAGTACTTCCAGATGTTGTCGTTGTCCGTGCCAGCGCAGATCAGGCAGTTGTCGTAATCTGACAGGAAGATGGAATCAGTGCAGACATCGCAGGCGTAGTCGATCTGGTAAATGGCGTTTCCTGAACAGTTAGATGTGCTGGAAGAGCAAAAGTCAGGAGAATAAGAGCATACCGCAGTTATCATGGCAGTTGTACAGGTCAGTGCCGGCAGCGACAGCGCGGGCGGCGAGGGCCTCGGCCAGACGGGGCGAGATGGAGGCGGTAGCGCCGGCAACAAGAACGCTGCTCACGATGACCTTGGAGGAAACCATTTTTAATGTGTTAAAACGAGTGTAGGAATGTTTCTGTAAAGCGAGAGTGATTTTGAAAAGCAGGACGTGTTGTTTGAGTGAATGTTTGAAAGAACGCTTGAGTGAAAGAACAGGATGAGGGACAGAGAGAAGAAAGATGAAGACAAGAAGGGTGCCGAGACGAGCTTATATCTGTGTGCAGGCGTGAGCGGGAGATAATGAACAGAGATGTAAGATGAACAGCTCGGAGGGCTCTAGACCATGACGCAGCCGATGTGGGACTGTTGAGGAACGAAGCGAGTGAGAGCGAAAGACGAGAGGGGGGGGGGGGGGGGGGGGTGGGCGGACGCGAGGAGAGATTGCAGCATACCAGGTTTTAGACATCAAGGACAAGGCGTGTGAGTCAATGCGTGGCAGGTGGCTCTACTCGTGGTAGCAGTGGCAGGTAAGCTCGAGAGTAAACATAAGATGGAGACTAGAGAATGGAGTTGTGGACGGAGCTCGAATCTGCAAAGTACAGTATACATATATGCCTCTATTCGAAAGAGACTTCTATGGATTGCCTTGGCGTATTCGTCATCATACTGTGTTGCTATTCCGCGTATTCCACCACTATCACCATGACACCCACATAGTTGAAAAGAGCAAAAAGGCTTATGGCAAGCCTGTACTGTGGAGGCAGCTCACAAGACTATGTAGTAGCAGATACAAAAGAACGAGAAGATGTGGGGGGCGGCTTGATCACCGGAAAATAGACTTACATCCGATGCCTTGTCATTTATGTCCAGACTATGTTGACATGACTTTACTCTGGCTGCATGATTTTATCAGATGTTTCCACCGCAGTGAATAGCATCTTGAATTTACTAACTTAACCAACCTTTCACTGCCAAGACAGGACTAACAAAAGCTCTATTCCCTGTTCGACTCGACGTAAGCGACCTAATCCGCTTTGCACCAGCTTGCAGAGCCAAGCAGCTAGCTTTGAGCTGGCTTATTGTATTCTACTCACAAATCTCTCAGATTCCTCTTCTCGGCCACGAGGAGCGTTCTACCTATGGACTCGTGTGCATTATCTGATGGTCTGCCCCATCCATGGACCGAAAGCTCGGCCAGTTTTATTGTGCAAGTCTCGAGTCTTTTCCACGACTCTCCGCTGTTTTCCGCATTTTTCCAGAGCCCAATGCAACCAAATGTCTGGGTATGAGAGCTACCCCCGGCTCATCAACACGACACCGGCATCACTGGGTAGCTCTGCTGATCCTGGAAGGTAACAGTAGAGATGCCAGTGTGAATGTGTTATCTAGTTAAATCACATGTGAATTCAGCCACTTGCTTCTACCTCTCTTTTCATTTCATCATTTTTCATTTCCTTCATCTTCTGCTTTTCGCTCTCTTTCTATTGAAAGACACTACAACAATAGTACCATACCAACCACAAGCGAATACGATAAGTTTTCTATTCAAATTTGGCTTTTTATCCCAATCACAATTCTACGAAATATTCTCTTGAATGGGGGCAGCTGTGGTGCGATGTCGGAAGCCGCGTAATGCCTAGCCGACCTCACGCTCCAAGTATAGTCGGACAACATCACTGAAGTAAAAAATAATATAAACACAGGTCACTAGAAATTCAAGAGAAGAATTCATGAAGACGAAATGGAAACTGCGTACTTTCATAAGGCCCGTCGTCCGTCTTTGATATGGGACCCACACAACCCACTGAAATGGTTCTCACTGATCATCTGATAAAATCTGATAAGATTAGATCAAGTCAAGTCAATGACTATCTACTCTATTCATCCATTTCCGTGGCGTTCACAAGCGAGAAAGTTCCGCAATTGCTTGCGATGATCGACGTTTGCTTTCATAATTTAATTCTTCTTGCGTAACGTGAGGCTTTCATGATTTGCTTCTTTTGTTTCTTTCTGTTTCATCTTCTTTTCTCATTAAAACATGGTTGTTTCTTCTCATCCTACCAAATAGACTGTTCTGATGAGGCGCCTTGGCTCTGTGACAAAGAAGGAACATTGTAAGACAGGAAATGCTTTGTAATAAGACGACCGGCTCCCTATCCTGCAGGTACCTGAAGGAGGGGAGTGTGACGGCTAAGTTTCCTTTTTTGTCTTCTTTTCCCACCGGGCTACCGAATATTGACTTGGCATCATAAATAATGCACCCAGTGGACGACTGCCAATATTTTTAGTACTTCCAGTATTTTTTATTGCTTTTTAGCAACTCTAGTACTGTTCGCATCTCCACTTCCGCTCCGTACTCGTGGGCCAGCTCTTCCCGCTCCCCTGCTCCACTCGTCGGATCTGATAACTGTATCACTCTAGCCTCGTACTCTCGCCTTACTTGTATACGCACTCTAGATCCTTTAATTCCATAGTCTATTCAATGTCTCGTTTGTTTGCAGCTAGCACTGAATCCACCCGTCTGCCGATCTCGGGCTTTTGTTAAAGCACATGAAAGCCACTATCACCAAGAAGTGGATGATTGAAAACGAGAAGAAAAAAAGCCCGTCACCTTCTTGTCGAGCCAGACCTGTTGGATGCACTGACACAATACGTACCCACCCGTCCGTGGTCTGTGGTTGGTGTCTTGGCATGGTAGGGCATCTACGGAGTACGCACTTGCCACTCTCATTCCATCCTCGTTGTCTTGGCAGAACCACCTGACGGTTGTCGACAGAGGACCTCCGCTCGCCGCCTAGTTGGCCGACAGCACGCTGGCGCGGCTGTTGACTTATCCTCAGTGGCCTGCTTTGATTATTATTTTTCAATTTTTTCTAGCTTTCCGACTATATACGCTCTCTCTCTTGAACCCAAGAACCAACCCAGTGACCCATGGAAGTTTGCAAGATTACACGGTTTTTTAACTTACGCCGTATCCCAAATACTAGGACGGCTTTCTTTTTTATCTGGTCGCCAAAGCATCATATTTTCTGGCAATTTGCTTGGTAACTGCCTCTTTGGGTCACTCCGAAGCCTGGCTATGAGTATGATTTTCTCTTGTCTTTATCTTCTAGACAATACAGCTATATCTATTAATCCGTACTTGTTTTTCACCATAGCCCGCAGTATGACGTTATAATACAAATAGAGGTAACATGAGGAGGGGATGGGGGTGAGGGGTGCATCGCGTGGAATTTTTCTTGTCTTGTCTATTCTGCTATCTTTTCTCTTCTATGCCTGTTAAGCGTGGCAACCAGTAGTCTTGAAGTTTCTATGTGTGACTTTCCCGTGACGGTTTTCCTTCCTCTTCCCTCCCAGCCCTTTACTTTGTGTTTGTGATATGACCCCATTATTACTTATTTCACATCCCATCTGTGGGCTACGTGCATAATTGTCTGGTTGGCTGTCTTATATATAACTGACGAGACTTGCTCATTGTCGACTCCCATTATTTCTCTCACCTCTTGATTATCTTCGTTTTGATACCCATACCCCCTAATCCTCACCCACCGCTTTATACTTAAGATGCGCTGCACAACAGTTCTTGCCGCCGCCACCGCCATGGTTGGCATTGTCACTGCCGCCCACGGTGACAGCTACGAGGGTACTGTCATGGGCCCCGTCGCTTTCCTATGGCCTGATGACCGTGTCTGGGACTCTGCCGACGACAACATTGGCCCTTGCGGTAGCTCCGACGGTCCGGCCAACCGCACCACGTTTCCTCTGGATGCCGGCCACGTTGCCCTGTCTATAGCTGACGAGGCCTACAAGGTTGCCTTTTACATTTCGTTTGACAACAGTGAGTATCATCTACGACAGACTTAATGCTACATTGTCGGTGTCTAACTGGTCAGACCCTACCGCACAGTCTGAGTTTGATGAACAGATTGTCAACAACGTCACTGAGCTGGCTCCCGGTCATCAGTGCTACCTGATCGATGACATCCCGGCCACAGTCGGCGCCGGCGACAACGCCACGATTCAGCTGCAGTACTGGGCCGTCTACGAGGGCGAGAACAACAATAACAACGAGACATTCTATGCCTGTGCCGATATTGTAAGTTGCTCAGCAGCTGTCTTTTGATTTTACGTAATCGGCTGTCTACTAACAGACCAGACGTTTGTTGAGGCTGACGACTTTGACACGTCTGTTCCCTGCTTCAACGTGACCGCCTCCACCTTTGACTCGGACACCACTACTACTGCTGCGGTCTCGACTGCAACTGCTACGTCCGCCGGCAGCGCGTCGTCGTCCAGCAGCAGCGGCTCGACGTCCGGCTCGGAGTCCGGTTCGACGTCGTCCAAATCGTCTGGCCTGTCCACGGGCGCCAAGGCCGGTATTGCTGTTGGCTCTGTCATTGGAGGCATTGCAATTGGTGTTGCTGCTGTGTTTCTGTACCTGCGCCGCCGCCGCTCGGGCTACCTTACACGCCGCCGCCAGTCCAAGATCAACGCACCCATCCCGATGAAGAAGCCCGACGGCTCGTTCACCTCGGCGTAAGCGCGATACATGCAGAGAGTATAGAGGGTATAAGAAGGAAAAGCGAACTACACTGCTAGTACTTTATGCTTCTGTCAATGTTTGGAGCTAGTAATACGGACGATAGTTACGCAGAAATGACAGAACTGGATGCGGAGGAGCGACATAGACGCAAGGCTGGCTCATATGGCTTTAATTGTCGTGCGTTTAAGGTAGATACATATTAGCTAATCTTATGAATTTTTCTCTGCTCTGCGCAAGTGATCTATTTGTCTGTTTTCTCGGTTATTAACGTATTCTTGGCTTGGTCACGCTAGCTGCAAACCGCCATCTCGACAATATTGCCCGTATCGTGTCTAGTCTGCGTTGTTAGCCTAGACAGCCTGTGCCAGGACTCAGATGAGCCATATCAAGCGATATCACAGTCACTTGGCGCAGCTGAGCATGGGACCATTTCGGTCTTGCTAGGAAGTCGGGCAGAGCCGGGTATGGCCAGTAGATGCCAAAATTATCACATTGCTTTCTGTCCAATAGCCCTCGATCCAGTTGCTATTGCATTATTGACAGGAAAGGAGTGTCGTATGTTAAGAGGGGGCTGGCCTCTCGTCCTGAGCGCTTCATGCGCATGTTGAAATGTCTACGGCGCCATAGTATCCATTTTTCAACAATCATACGATAGTTGTCTATTGTGAAATAAAAAACAAAAGACCTTACAAGTAAAGATTTTTATTTTAGTTTACAATAAGAATGCGAGAAATCCAGATATGAAAGCTCCTTCCAAGGGAAAACTATTTTGCTTTGATTTGATTTGATTTGCTTTTGTCTAACGTCGACCAAACTACGGAACACCGCAAATGGACGGTCAAAGACAAGGCAAACTCACAGAAGTACACCAGGACGGCGACCATTAGCCGGTACATTTCCAACATTGGCCGGCTCACCGTGAATCAGGCCATTCTGGTCGACGCCAGTGGCCTGCTGCCGGAATGGCCGGGCCAGCTCGGCTGGCGGGGAGGCCCCAATGCCGGGGACGACCTGACGCAGTCTGCCGATGCCGATGCCGATGCCGATGCCGTACAAGCGAAAGCGAGGCATGGATATGGGAGGATGCCGAGAGAGGACGGCGCAACGACATGGTCATTGCAGACCGATTTGCCGGACTTGATGCTGGGCTGCTCTTTAGTGGCGGCACGAATGGAGCTCTGGGCATCTTTGGCCCTGACCAGCAGCGTGCTTTCCTGACTGACTTGTTTTCCTAACCTACGCATCGACAAGTAGATTAGATATATCAGTAGACGGATCAGCAGGACACCAGTTCACCGGGATGGGAATGTAAGCAGACACTATGTAAAGACGGATAGATTTGAGAAAATGCAAATGCGCTCAAAGTCCGAAAAACATAACGGCGCTGACGTCCAATCTGCGCCTACACCAGATAAACGGGCTTTCTATATGTAGTTGTGGCCTCGACGCCATTGCGTAACAACCCGCGGTCTTGTAGTACCTTTTGGCACTTGTGCACTGTAATCATTGCGCACATTTTCCCGACGACGCAGCCTCCTGTACTTTGGCGAAGCTGCCACCCACAAGCACAGTTACTTTCGCGCCAAGTTTCCATTTCCGTCATGTATTGTTAACTTTCATTGGAAACAGTATCGGCTATGCATGCTGGAGGGGGTTGTCGGACAGAATCGCAATGATCTCATCCTGGATCTCCGGCCAGGCAGAGATGAGGGCGTGCCTGGTTTCAGGAAAGCGGCCATCAATGGGTCCCAAGCGCTTCCGGGCGGTTTCCGGAGTTACGCCAAAGAGACTTGGGCAATGCCATGGCATGAGCACGGTAGCCTCAGCGGCGCTGAGTTCTGGCAAGTAGTAGTGGCTTGAAAACGAGGCCAGCACAATAGTTTTCTTCGCCAGGCTCTTGGCGACCGGAGCTTGTCGACATTGGGGCGCCCTCTGCAATTTTCGGCATGTGATTGTTTGGGCTGTAGATGGTGGCTGTACTGAGTGTCAACTTGTTTGGAGTCTGTCGACTACGCAACGAGCTGCTGGTCCCTGGAGTTGTTAAGACGGCGACGAGTAATTTTGGGTGGTTGATGAGGTGAGGGAGGGGGGGTTCTCTTTCTATTGTCTAATTGAAAAAGGCGCGGGAGCACAACTATATCCTGTATTTGTGGTATACTTTGAACAGACTTGACTAGCAGTCGCACAGCAGACGAGTAGAAAGTAGACAGTAGACGAACTGACAATTGTTCAGGAGGCCATGTAATGGTACGAAAAGTTCGCCTAAGCCAATATTCACAAAGCTTACCTTCTTCACTACTCCCAGTGGTTCCTTGCTGCACTAATTCCTGCTTAAAGTGGTTGGTTGCACTCATCTAACTGTTTGTTAGATATTCAAGCATCCATGGTTAGGTTCGCGATAGTGGCATTGTGACATCCAATGATCAAAGAGTAAATGGTATGAGGCAAAATAAAATAAATAACTGAAATTGGATCAATCAACGTGCTTACAGTGGATGTGTGCACTAGTATAATTACATAATCGTGGCTAGTGTGGCCACGGGTTCAGAATTACCAAGGAAAAGGCTCTAGAAGCAGGAAAACCCCTCTTGTCTATCATAATGTGCTCAGAAGATTACCATCTGGCCAGTGTAGGCGTGGTGCTGGGCGCAGCCTCTTCGTGGCCAAGTACCACCTGATGACCTTTGGGCATCGTGCCAGGTCATTCAGCGCCTCTTCCAGGTTCCGTCTCTGTTCTCTAATTCGCAGTCCAGGATAATGAGCTGCCGTTTCCTGGATCTCATCGCCTCCTCTGCAGTTACACCAGGGTTGTATGTCTGGTATATTTACTTACTCCATGACAAATACTGCCGCAGTATGATGTGCCCCGATCTGACTTGCACTACATATAAGCATAAGCTTAGACACGAGGCCTTCCTTGTTTTCTGGCTTTGTGCCATGGCACTGGCAGTCGGGTCATTGGCCTTCTCTGGTGGGCCCCTTCCTCGGCGCGCAACTCCTTCCAGGCCTCTTCTGCTCTTGCTGCTGCCGATCTTTTCCCCCGCCAATGCCTCATTGGGTCGGGGACGTCAGTCGCTCTTCTTCCCCGGGATCGTCTGCTGGCGTCCGCGATCAGTTTCTTCAACTTGTCCCACGTCTATCCCCACTTTCCTCCTACTCCCGCTGCTCTCCCCTCAAACCTTGCCGCCTGCTTGGCCAGATCCAGACTGAGAGGCATGTATTTTATTAACTCCGCTTCCAGGACTCGGATGGGTGTGGGCACCCGTCGCCACGCGTAGACATTTGGTTTGCTCCGCGTTCAGCTGGCTATGATGGTTGTGTCCCCAACCTTGTCGCCCCTCAGGACATTCTCCCTTGTGGTGATGACAACAACAACATGGACAACAGCAGCAGCAGCAGCAGCAACAACAGCAGTAGCAACAACAACAACAACAACAACAACAACAACAACAACAACAACAACAACAACAACAACAACAACAACAACAACAACAACAACAACAACAACAACAGCAACAACAACAACAGCAACAACAACAACAGTAACAACAACAACGGGCGAATCACGTGATCACACGTCACACGGCCATGGTAAGCACATTTCTCGATCCGTCGTTCTTTCATTCGTTGGGCTCAGTCTGCCTCGTTACGTACTGTGTACGCCACAAGCCGTCCTGTGCTCACATATTAACTTTTAATTCGCCACCTGGAAAAGATAAGCCGGCTGTTTATTCTCTTCCATTTTTATTTTACAGATTTTATTACTTGCTTATCCTATTCAACCTCACAAGTTCCACTCTAAAAAGCATTTTCAGTGCAACGTTCCTTTGTGAGATGATGCATGCGGTGTGGTGGTGTGCTGTGACTGCTGCCTAGGACTTCTTCCACCAATCACAGTTTGACCTAAGCGCTGTCTCGGTTGGGCATCCACGGAAGGCGGTTTTCTTTGTTGGGCCACGCCACCCGTAATACGGTATGGTTAAAATAAACAATACCTGCCCTTCGACGACGACACTTTTCAAGCTTCTCACAACACGCCCTCACGCTCATCACATCCCTGAAATCAGCGACCATGCCACCAGCACGCTTTCGCAAAATTGTTGAAAGAGTAATGCATCTGAGAGCAGGTGGCCGACAGACGCAGCAGGATATTTCACCGGCACCCCCATCTGCCAATATCGCATCGAACGACACACCTACCACGGGTAGCAATCACGATCAACAAAATCGGTCTAGAGATAGAGCCCCATCTACATTTCACGCCTACCACCAACAGCCGCCCGCAGCACAGTCACTCTGGGACGAAGCTTACGAGGCTCTTGCAAAGGATGTGCCGGATCTGGTCAAAGACTACGACGAACTGCTTGCAAAGGAAGAGCAGATGGCGAGTGCGTACCCATGAACTCACATCTCCAAGCTGTTATACATGACAGACACTAACAGTGTTTTGCAGATTCTGTGCCAAACGAGACGTCTCCTTCACATCTCCCAGCACCGCATGGCCTTGACACTCGCTCCGATCGCTCACGTCGTCAAGACCAACTGAGTACCGTGATCCAAAATGGGCTACGACGAATGGAAGACATGGAAACAACGTATGATATTGGCGGCCATGAGTTTGTCTTGGCAAACCAGAGCACACAGGTCACCAATTTGCTGTTGTGGGGCAAAGACTGGATAGGCAACGCCGTCGACGAGGCACCCGAGGCTTCCATCGTGTGGTCTGGTGTCTGCGTCGTTATACCTCTCCTTACAAATCCCGCAATCGCAGCTGAAGCCAACCGAGATGGTTTTGCCTATGTCACTTCTCGTATGCGCTACTATGTCACACTGGAACCTCTGCTGCGCCGGCTTGGCCAGAACACCAGGGTCGATGCGGCGCTGATAACAGCAGTCAATGACCATATTGTCGACCTTTTCCAAGCCATACTCGAGTTCCAACTCAGCACCGTCCTTCGCTTTTATCGGAGTCGCCTCGACACCCCTGTCCATGACAATGTCCCACCGAAAGACTGGAGGGAGACTCGGCGTGAACTCAAGAGGCGGGAGGAGGCTGTCACTATCGACCTTGACAAGATCGAAGAGCTAACTGCAAGGCAAGAGGTCGAGCCTAGCGATGATACGCGTGCAACCTTGGAGAGTATCCTATCTGTCGCCACGCAGCAGCTGAATGTCATGAGTAGGCAGCTAGCCGCTGTGCTCGAGCAGGTAGCTGTTCAAGAAGACGTCGAACGAAAAGGGCTTGTTGCCAAGAAACAGAAATGTTTGCAGCTATTCTGCCTCACACGGAAGAGCAGTGACGCCATGTATGACTGGTACAAGGACCGCGTGGAACCTCGTGCTGAGGGCACGTGCAAGTGGTTTCTTCGTCACGAAAAGTTCCAGAAGTGGCTGTTGCAGGAGTCGGGTCCATTGCTGGTCTCAGCAGACCCCGGGTGTGGCAAATCGGTGCTGGCCAGGTACCTGGTTGACCATGGGCTAGCGCAGCAATCAGCCACCATCTGCTATTTTTTCTTCAAGGACCAAGACCAGAACACGATTCGCCAAGCACTATGCGCTCTACTCCACCAGCTGTTCCTCCAGAAGAGTGCCCTTATTCAACACGTCATGGAGCTCTATGGCATCTTGGGCCCAACTCTGGTCCAGTCTGAATCTTCGCTTTGGACAATCATGAAGAACGCTGTGCGCGATCCAGAGGCCGGGCCTGTCATCTTCGTCATCGATGCCCTTGACGAATGTGCCGAGTCGCAACTGAGCAGCTTTATAACGAATCTCGAAGACATCTTCTGCAACCAGCAGCAGGCACATGCCAAGCTCAAGGTTCTCATGACAAGCCGCCCATATGAACAAGTTGTCAGCGAGTTTTATAGCTTGCAGGACGTTTTCCCACAGCTCCACATTCCCGGGGAAGAGGACTTCGAAACGATCAGTGAGGAGATCAACAGCGTCATCCACCACCGAGTCGAGCAGCTAGCAGAAAAACATCAGCTTTCAGATCACATCAAGTCCACCCTGGCCAGCAAACTGCTTGCGATCGAACACCGCACATACCTTTGGGTCTATCTTATGTTCGACTATTTAGATAGAGGGTTCAAAAGAACAGCTGATGGGATCGAGACTGCCATTCAAACACTTCCCAAGAGCATCAACCAGGCATACGACCAGATCCTGAACAGGTCCCAGGATAATGCAACCGTCAAGACCGTCAGGAACGCTTTGAGCATCATTTTGGCAGCACGTCGGCCATTGTCAGTCTCGGAGATGAACATTGCCATGAATCTGGATGGCCGAGGCCGAGGACGGCCCATCTACGACCTCGATCTTGAGGAGGATGTGGACTTCAAGTCTCGTCTCCGATCTTTGTGTGGTCTGTTTGTCAATGTTCATCACGACAAGATTTATTTCCTTCACCAAAGTGCTCGGGAGTTTCTCATACAGTCATTGGCAGAAACAAGAGTCTCGTCCGATCTGCAATGGCATCATTCCATCACCACCCGTCACGCACAATCTGTTCTTGCTGAGATCTGCTTGTTCTATCTGAATATGCTTAACTCTACAGACGAAAAGACATTTCTCCAACATGACCGCTACGGCGCCTTTCTACAGTATTCGGTCGAGCACTGGGACGACCACTGCCGCGAGGCAAGGTTCGAAAAAGGCTCTGCCATGGTGGACCTTGCTTCTCGACTTTGTACTCCTGACTCGACAAGCCACTCAGTGTGGGCTAGCATCATTTCTAGGCGGTATCATCTTCGCCCTGAGTCTAACACGAATGTTTTGGTAGCATCTCATCTTGGGCTTACTCCTGTCGCAGAGTTACTTGTCAGCAGGCGTGCTGATATTGAGGCGAAGGATAGCCAAGGCAGGACAGCATTGATGCTTGCCACCAGATGTGGTCACGAAGATGTTATACAGCTACTGCTCGAGAATGGTGCCAATGTCGAGGCGAGGGATGACGATGGCACAACCGCTCTGATATATGCCGCTAGATCTGGCCACGAAGCTGTAAGACGGTTACTGGTCGAGAATGGTGCCGATATCGAGGCGAAGGATAAGTATGGCTGGACAGCGCTAAGTCATCCCCCCGAGACGGCTACTGACCAACAACGGCGTCCACATGTATGAACACTTTCTTTTCTGGTTCCCGTTGTCATCATTTGCATTTGTCAAAGTTTGTATCCGTCATTTTTTTTCATCGCTTGTACTTGTCACTTGGCAATTGTGATTGTTTGCATTTATCATTGTTATCATCGGCACCATTGCCTTTTCGGCACTTGTTACGTCTCGCTTGTTTGCGCTGAAGTAAAACAGCTTATAATGAGTCTTTTTCTTCTATCTGTAGAACTCTTCAGCTCGACAATTTACCTTTGTTTCCCCCTACCTTGCATGTTAATATCTCCTGGACTTACATCTGCTTATGCTCTTCCTAATATATCTCTCGTTATCCCCTCAGCTCTATTATCTTCTTCTTTATTACTTCGATTTGAGTACTCGTTCTTTGTTGATATATTGTTGAAGATCCTTGATCTCTCACCCACGTTCTAAGTGATTCCCAGTCCTTAAGCACAGCCTCTGAACCCCTCCTCTGACAAACTTTACAACGTGAAGGCGAGGTACGTCAAAAGGATGAATGGCGTCAATGCCGACCGCCACAATTGACTGCGGGATTTGTCAGACAGCTGCTGCTCGAGAAGGCAGGTGTACAAGCTCATTGATAAGGCCGAGTTGTATACATAGGCTGTAGTAGAAGGATTTTGCTACTTGATCTCGCAGTGATCATCTTGTAAGCAGAAGA
This sequence comes from Ophiostoma triangulosporum, assembly GCA_029298705.1. Taxonomy (NCBI): domain Eukaryota; kingdom Fungi; phylum Ascomycota; class Sordariomycetes; order Ophiostomatales; family Ophiostomataceae; genus Ophiostoma; species Ophiostoma triangulosporum. Next base: position 1,993,720 of record JANSLO010000003.1, on the reverse strand, counting down.
ACCAGATCCTATCTCAGACAGCATGGCTACGCAGTTAGACTGGGACTTTTTCATTTGTATGTACCGTGACAAGTTCACATAGAAGCAAAGTCGTCAGACACCGCATATCATGGAATAGTATCAAGTCAAGTTGCAAGTGGTATATCGAAAGTATATCATTAAGTAGATCGCCGCAGCACTAAAGCATATACAGCAATATAGTCAGTATACGGCCGCCGCACAAGGAAGAAGGGTTGATGTGGTGCCCAGGCCGTGTGAGATGTCTTATTCGATTTATTTGATTGCCTTTAATCGTCGACCAAAGTACACTATAAGCACAGGATGTTGGACTGGTTACCGGACAGATGTTAAGGCCTTATGCAAGGCTATACCATGGACCTAATGCGCCGAGGTCGATAGCTCCCAGACACCAATTGGGGTCTGTTGCGCTCCTCCGGAAAGACACCAAAATCGGCAAGAAAAATGCAAACACAAACAAACAAGTAAAAGCACTCCAATAGCCCCCTCCCATGACTCTCAGCATCATCTCTCCTCCCTGCCACACAAGCAAAAAATACTGCTGAGCGTGCCCATGATCCCGATACCGTACTCGCCAGACTTGCCGGCGTAGGAACCTCTGGCGCTCTCGCAACCCTCGTATTGTGATGTCTCCAATTTGATTGACTGATTGATTGATTGATTTTATTTAACGTCACGATAACTACACATGGAGCATAAGACGCCGGATTGGTTACCGGACAGAAGTTTAGAGCCCTCTGCGGAGGCAACACGCTATGGGTTCAGTGCACGGGACTGCTAGTCGCCAGGCCCCCAGTGTTCTGTACCCCTAGGGGGACAGACCTCTAGGGGACTGTAGCGCACCTCTGCCGCAGCATGCATCACAGTGACAGAATATTTTACAAAAATCGGCTCAGCATATAGGTATTAATACAACTTCCAAAAATATGAAACAGGCAAGATGGCCGAGCGGTCTAAGGCGCTAGCTTCAGGAACAACTTCTTCGGACGGTTAACTTGTACATGCTAGTCTTGAAAAAGGCGTGGGTTCGAATCCCACTCTTGTCATTAATTTTTGACGTTTCTGTCTCCCACTTGGGAGGAGGTTCGTTTAGTTTTTGATCGTATTACTTTTTTTTATCAAGGCAATGAGTGATGTATGGCGCTGACTGATTCAGATAGCATAACGGTAAGGTACATCAAACAACAGAGATATACACGATGATCTTCAGGCAATGCAACCATAGACTGATTTCTATCACCCCCGTTTCACTTCTTTTTCTTCTGGTCCATCGGATAGTCCTTTAGTACCTTGTCGATGGCCCAAATACTAGCCCCGACGATGACCGCATCCATGGCGACCTTGCTTAGTGAATGAACTTTGGGGTCCTTCGGGCTTGATTTCTGAATATTTTGGTTGCTTTTCGGCATTGTTGTGATGTATGGGTTTGAATTTTTGAATATTATCGATGGATAAAGACGTTCTGAGTGGAAAGTCTGATAGGAATGCTGAGTGGTTCAGTTTGGGTCAAGCTGCCAGTGATGATAGATATGTTGATACACGCAGAAGCTCGCCTTTTATACTTTTTAGGGACAAGTGACGACGCTAGGAGCTGGAGAGTGACGAGCTAGACATACGTAGACCATGTCACGGCTTTACGGTAAGGCAGACAGTGACCTGCAGTGACATACTGGTGGCAGCTTCCGTGTGCGGTTTCACAGAATGGTGACAAGATGAAACCGGCTGCAGTTCGGCGCACAGAGACAGAGGAGCCGGGCTGGATGGAAGCGGTAGTGAAGCACGACGAACGTGAGCAAAAATATGGATTGGGTATCAATGCGAGCTTGGATAAGAGGGACAGCAACAAATTTGACAATTACTACAACAAACGCTCGCTCAAGGCTTCAAGGAATAGAAGCTCTTCTGGCTGCAAGTCGACACCGGCTGAAACAATGACTGCATTCCTCGAGATGACAACCTGCCCTCTTCCTGCCCCGTCGACCGGTGGCGCACCCAGACCAGAGGACAGCGTGTGTGACTGCTGGCTACTGCTTCCGGCCTTGGCCATGCCGCTCTCAATGTCAGTGTCAGGCACCGGTGTCGATCCGAACAGCGACTCGTCGCGGCTAGACGGCTCGGCTGGCCTGCATTTGTCTGCCGGCTCGCTTTGTGGCGCGCGGGGGACAGATCGTCTGTAGATCTGGCCGACATCGCCGGGCGACCACCAGTACGTCGGGTAACGCCGCTGAATGTTGTTGATAACGAGTGCGATGCATTGCATCAGGACCGAGCCGAGGAGCACGGCCGGCACGAGGTACCAGCCAATGTCGTAAATGTTTTCGTCCGCCACCGCAATAAGCGCGGTCGCGCCAGCGGGAGGGTGGACAGTGCCCGTCAAAGCCATGACGGCCGTCGCCGCGGCACAGGCAATCGACCCGGCCAGCCAGCGCAGGCTATGGAACTGTGTAGGGCCGGCCAGCGAAAACAGGCGCGCGACGGCGACGCCGACAAGCGACGACAGCACCTGACCGAAGACGGCATTGCGTGGCTGTGCAAGGGGTGACTCGATGGCGTAGAACTCGAGCACAGCGGCAGCGCCGAAACTGCCGACTGTAATGACAGTGTTGCCGGCATCGGCACGGAACGCATTGATGTGGGCGACGACAACATTGACGACGCTAACGCCGCAGAAGACGCCGACAAAGGCCCAGGCGATGACGATGAGGTTACCGATCGGCTGTGGCGGCGCCGCGCGGTGTCCCATGAAATGCGCGACGGGGGCCGGCAGGTGCTTGGTAAACGAGGGCGCGACGAAGCGGTTCAGGTACCTATCGATGTTGAACTGCCAAGCAGTCGCCGAGCGATAGTCGGGCATGGTGGTGTGGCGTGTCCGTCTATGGCATCGGCATAGTATGTGTGTTGGCTGGCGGCGCTGTGGTTGACAAGACCGTTCGCTGCCAAGACGTCGCTACACTAAAGTCGTCGCGGAGGTGATTCTGTAGTAAGCTATTTGTAGATTCAAGCAATTTGTCGATATGGACAAAACTCGGCATTCGGTCGGCAAAAGGCGGGTATAAGCTCTGCGGGAGTGTCGCGCCGTGACAGCTGCAATTTGTATTGAATACCAATGAACACAAGAAAGAAGAAAAGGACGAGAGGGAAAGCAAAACAAGCGGGAGCTAGGAGACATGTTATGAATATCTAGGAGCCATCGAGGTGTCATCAGTAACACTGACGATTTGCCATTGCGCATCTCCGCGGAAACTCTTCTCAACAGCTGTGCCAATCCGACAGGCAGATCCCGTAATAGCCTACGAGTAGTCCGGAACCGCATCAGTATGCTTACCCCAGATTGCCTGGGTAAAATAGCCACAGACCAGATGATCTTTTCGATTCGGAAGAGTGGTGCCGACAGATTTATTGAGTTAGTTGGATGGAATAGGATATTTGTTTATACGGAGTGGTTGACGCAGACAGAACTTTCTAAAGAATATGCCAATGTGAAGAAAGAACATTTTATTAGCGTGCTTCTCCGCACGTTGCTTCGGGCCGCCGGAAATCGAACAACAGAAACGCGGAGAAGAGATGCGCTACACTACAGGGTTTAAGTACTAGCTGGTGTTCTCACCAGGTCAATCAGGTGATCTGCGTGCATATGCTTACAAACAGTCAAAAAGAAACACTGTCAAAGTCTGTCAATAAACCAGCACAAGTAGATCAGAAGTGCAACCTCAACAAGCAAAAATGAATGCCCAGACGCGGGATCGAACCGCGGACCTCCTGCTTACTAGGCAGGCGCAGCTACCACTGTGCTACCCGGGCCTATTGTCGGTGTTTCTGACAACGGCTTGGGAACAGAAGTTATATAGACAGAGCATGACGTCGCGAAGAAGAACATGTCGCTCTCTTCCGCACGACGATGGAGGTCGAGTGCCTTGAAGAAAGCGTACAAGGAATGGATGGCACAGGGTGAGCCACAAGAACACCTGGGCAAGGAGTTCGAGATCCCCACGCCCCATAAATTAAGATGGCTGCACGACTTCCATCGCGCAACTGTGGCCCGCATCCTCACGGCAAGAACGGGACACGGAGACTTCGCGGACTACCATAGACGGGTCAAGCACCACGACGCCGAGCTCCTATGCCCACTCTGTGAGCAGGAAGTAAAGAGCCCTGTCCATCCCTGGACACGCAGGACCAACCACTGGCGTCCAACACCCCGCTTTGTGAAGAAGCTGCTGCTGAAGAACAAGTCTTGCAAGTTTCTAGCGGGCAAGATGGAAGCAAAGTGGCGGCACTACAATTCGGGTGTCGAGAGAGCGCCAGCGGTTGCTGCTCCGCGGCGACCGCAGCAACGGGTTGAAGGGCAACCCGGGACAGAGAGAGGAGTTGATGAGGAGAGCTAGAAGTGGGAGTGTATGTCTGCTTACTGTTTTGATTTTCTGTTTGTGCATTTCTTTTCTTTCTTTTATTTCTTCTTTTTTTGATTATTTTATTTGCATGCTGTGGCAGAGGTGCGCTACAGTCCCCTAGAGGTCTGTTCCCCTCGGGGTACAGAACACTGGGGGCCTGGCGACTAGCAGTCCCGTGCACTAAACCCATAGCGCGTTGCCTCCGCAGAGGGCTCTAAACTTCTGTCCAGTAACCAATCCGGCGTCTTATGCTCCTTGTGTAGTTATCGTGACGTTAAATAAAATCAAATCAAGTCAAATCGAGCGACGAAGAACTGTCGGGTTCTTTTTTCTCCTCTTCAACAAAGGGCCGTGCTTGTTGTCATCGTCAGAAATATCATCGATGTTCAGGGTGGCCACATGGGCCTGGCCATCAGACCACTGACAGCGCCGTGACTAGTATCTAGTTGCCAAACTTCTGAGAGAACATTGGGAGACCATGGACATCAGCGTGTCCATTGTGGACATCAAAATGGCCATGCGTGGCGCCGCAGGTACTGCTGTTGCCTGCAGCAGTGTAGATGGAGCTTCTGCACAGCCGCTGTGATGGGAAGATGTACATGCAGTACTGCCTCCATCGCGAGACTGGTGTATGGTCATGAATGAACCCAGCATGGGCAACGAGTAGAATATATAGGAGCAGGAGAAGTACGCGAGCCGGCAAGACCGTGGCTCAATTAAGGTACATAAGTATCCGACATCAGCCCAGCACGAGTAATGCTATTAAAGCGGTGAAGGTGATGATCAGAGATGCAAGGAAAGGGAAAAAAAAGAAAACCGATACACATGACAAGCCGAGAAAGGCAGCCTTGTGCTTTCAGGATGAAGGGAATATCTCCAGTACTCCAAAAAGAAACATCAGCAACCCGCAGACGCGATATTCGTAGACTCGACTATCATCAACGATGCGGTACGTGATATTTGCAGACATCAGAGCAAGTCTGGCTTATTTAAAAGGACTCAACACCACACTGATGGGCATTACGCATACATGGTACATAGCACATGGTACACAGTGACCTCATGGCATGGCATGGGCATCACTTCAAAACGAGACGACTCCTTCACAGCTCCCAGCACCGCACGGCCTTGACATTCATGTCGCCAAGTCCAACAAATCACTGTGATTGTGGGTTCACAGCAGGGTGGTTGACAGCAATGAATAAACTGTAGACGGAAGTGATTGTATTGAACGCTGTCGACACTGTTACCGTGATCGAGGCACAGTCAAAAGGGGTCTCCTAAAGCTATGCTGTAATCTGGTGGTAATCTGGTCTTCTCTCTCTTCTATCTTGAGGTGCAGGGCGCCGAGCGCCCTGCTACTTATACCTGAGGAGGGGCACCCAGTCTCCCTCTCTACAGCCGGAAGGTGGGATGATCCGTCCTCAGTCCTAACACGTTGCAACGACGTTGCAACTCCTCGCTCCTCCTCGTCCTAAGAGCTCCGCACCACTCCGTGGTGCTCCGTCCATCGCAGTCACGTGAATATTGCTGAATTACGTTCCGACAGTGATCCAATATGGGCTACGACGAATAGAAGACATGGAAGCGACGTACGATATTGGCGGCCGTGAGTTTATCCTGGCAAACGAGAGCACACAGGTTGGCTATATTTCGACGTACTGTTGCCGCCCGTCGAGTAGACCAGACAGACTCACCCCGTTGTGTGGTGTACGGTTACGGCAGGACTGACATGCTGCTGTCTACGTCCTCCTTCTTGTCTGGGAATCTCATAATGTAATGCAACCAGACGATCGTCGACAGCAATGGGTATGGTTTTGGCTGCCTTGGTTTACTCAATTGTAAGTACTGAAACTGGACAAGACCGGATCCAAAGCACATGGAAATATATCAAGTTGCGGAATACGTTATGGGCGTGAGGGGCAGATGCAGTGGCTGATAACATAGCGAGTGAATGAAGAAGTCAAAAACAGAAGCAGGATAGAGCAATACAGACGGACATATCTGCCAAGGTGTCTTGCTTATATTAGAAATATTGATCCGTTCAACTGTTTGTATCTATGGCCCCTAAGTCGTGCTGAAGACAAGCTTGACAAACGGGCTGGTAGATCTGCACTGCGGCATAGATATCTCATTTTATTCTATTTATTCTTTTGTTTTCGTAGTCGTTGTTATGTCATTTACAGTTTTTGCTTGGTAGACCACAGTCGAAAAGTGCCTCCTCGACGTCCGCACAGAGGTGCGGCTGATAGTACTCAAATACCACAACCGAATCGCCAGCCATTCATGGACAGGGGATGTAAATAGATATTGATGACAAAATACAACAGGCAGAAGAAACTGATATGGTACCACAAAGTGCAGACCCAAAAGACTCCCCGAAATCTTCATGCATGACTTAGTAAAATAGAAACAGACCCCTTCAACGCCATCAAACGCACGCCGAGCCACGGGTCTGGTGTCGTACCTGTCTCTTCGAAACGTCTCTTTGCTTAACCGAGTGAGAACAGCCGCCAGCAGCCCCTCACCTGCTCACTTCTTTGTACGCCGGCAGCTTTGGTTTATGTCTGCCTTGGTTCGTATTGCTCCCTGTTTATGCCTCGATATGACCATATGCACGAGTATCAGATTGACGCAGGTACCTGTCAATTATCTTTGCTAGGGTGGTAACCGTAGAGTATATAACAATAGCACAATATAAATAATTAAGAAGGATAAAAATAACACACAGAAAGCATCATATAAGGGGGCATGGCCCGCAGACCCATGCATACACTTCACAGCCAGGATAGCTGACGTCGGAGCATGTGCATCGCCATGGAGGATGCAATAGCAAAATTTGTCCTTGTTGATCGTCGCTTGACGGACCACTCTCGACGAACCGTACCATCTCACTCTCACTCCTATTCAAACTGGCATCGCCTTCTAGCCATGGTGTATCGTCTGCAGACGTGATTCGACCTCTTTCATACGGAAAATCTATAGTCGCCTGTCGGTGCTATCTTTAGCCGGGAGATACTCTCCAGAGTCTGCCTCGACCGTCTTCGGGCTCCTGGCCATAAGATGCCGACTTGCTCTCGGGTACCAAGCTATGATATGGCATCCTCCCCACACCCATCCTCGTACACCCACTCGTATCCATCATATTCATCTCATTCGCTCATCACCCATCACACAAAATGCCTCTCCCTCTACAAGCCGGTCCCACGGCTTTGATGACTGAGCTTGCCGCCTCTTCCCCCACCAACTTCCACAGCCGTAGTAGCGACTACTTTGGCGCAGGCCTTAGCACCGACAGCGGGACCGCCAGCAGCGACCGCAACTCCATTGACAAGGAGAAGAATGCAATCACTGTCATTCCCGTCCTGGTAGAGGAAGACGAAGCGCCGCTACCAATCCCGGACAAGGCCGGCAGCCGCGCCTACCGCTACCTCCGCTGGAATTTTGGCTCCGTCTACCGCCGCATCTTCACGATCGCCTTTGTCGGCAACATGGCCACACTGGCCGTGCTAGCCGGACGTGCCTTTGCCGGCCTCGGCGGCTTGTCCTACAGAGGCTCCAACAACGCCGTCACGGCCAACCTGCTGGCTGCGCTCGTTGTGCGCAACGAACACGTGGTCAACGCCCTGTTCCACGTCTTTGCATCGCCGCACCTGGCCACGCGCCTCCCGCTGCGCGCGCGCCACCTGATGGCCAAGGTCTACTCGTACGGCGGCATCCACAGCGGGTGTGCGGTCGCGGCCACCTTTTGGTACATTGTTTTCTTGGTGCAGCTGTCGCAAAGCTATGCCGCTTTCCATACCGACCCGCGCAACAACTGGACGGGCGTCAAGACGGCCGCCATGTGCGTGAGCTATGGCGTTATATTGCTGCTGATCACGATCCTCGTCTTTGCACACCCGCGGTGCCGAATTGTCGCGCACAACTGGTTCGAGTGCGTCCACAGGTTCATCGGCTGGTCCGTCGTTGTCTTCTTCTGGGCCGAGATCCTGCTCATTACGGCCGATGTGGCCGCTGGCACGCAGCGCAGCTACGTCACTTTTCTGGCTGCGAACCCGTCGTTCTGGATGCTCGCTGCCACCACGGGCCTGGTCGTCTACCCATGGACACGACTGCGCTTGCGCATAGTCGAGGCCGAGCCGCTGTCGGACCACTGCATCAAGCTCAATTTTGACTACTGCCATGCTCACTTTGGCCAGGCCGTGCGCCTTGCCGACCAGCCGCTGCGCGAGACGCATGCGTTTGCCACGATCCCAAACCCGGCCGTGCCGACGGCCGCCGACATGGAGCGCGGCATGGTCCCGTCGAGCATGTCCCATGCCGGCGCGCAGGGCTTTTCGGTCGTCATCTCCAACGCCGGCGACTGGACCAAAAAGATCATCCAGAACCCGCCCACCAAGATGTATACGCGCGGCGTGCCGCAGTACGGCGTCATGCGCGTCGCTGGCATGTTCGACCCCGTCATCGTCATGGCCACGGGCTCAGGCATTGCACCGTGCCTATCGCTGTTTGTTGAGAAGCCCGGGCACCCAGTGCGCATCATCTGGTCGACGCCCAACCCGCTCGCGACGTTTGGCCAGGCCATCATCGACGCAGTTTACACAGCCGACCCCGAGGCCGTCATCCACGACACCAGACAGGACGGCCGCCCCGATCTCGTCAAGATGGCATACACCATCTGGCGCGACTCGCGCGCCGCGCATCACCTGGCCGGCACCACTGAGAAAGCGGCGGGCGCCATCGAGGCAGTTGTCATTATCTCCAACCAGAAGGTCACGCGCAAAGTCGTATACGGCCTCGAGAGCCGTGGTGTCGCCGCATACGGTGCGCTATTTGACTCATAGATATCACTGGCTGCTTTGTCTATGCTCTGTAGTCGCTTAATTTGTGGGATTTCCAAGATGAGTGCGATGTCGATGATGGCCACGGTGATGCCGCTGGTACGGTGGCGTGTGTCGGGCTGTTAGGATGGATTGACGATATATGATAGACGATAGATGATAGATGATACAGAGAGATTCGATATACTGCAGATTAACCCAACTTGTATAGCTCAGTCAAAGTGCGTAGAGACATGGTGGGAGACAGCTGCCTCGTCGCCCTCAAAGTCGCCGCAGACAGGGCATGTCATTGCTGCTGTCGGTGTTGGTATAGACGCCGGTCGTGGTGGCGTTCTTGGCCTGGTGACCTCCGTAGCTGCACACTTTTTGTTTTGTTTTGATGTCGCAGGCTTGATATACGCGTCTAGGCTAATATGTTCTCGTGGCGTGTCGTCATCGAAGCCCACTGGCGATGCTGATGAGAACGGGAAGGACGACGCAGACGGAATCGATTGGCTGAGGATCGCAGACAGTGGCTGGGAGCTGCTACCGCCGCCGTCACACATTGTTTGCACACGCCCGACACGTCCGTCGCTCAGCCGCACCTTGATGCCGCGCGGATGATTGCCTCGTGTCAGCACGTTTTGCACCGTTCCCTGGACTGTACGTCCCGTCCGCTGGTCCTGCTTGAGCACAATACTGACGTGTGCGCCTGGCACCACCATTGAGATGGTCGGTACACGGTTGAAGTTTGGTCGTGGCGGCATTTTCTGTAATTTTAAATGTTGGTATTGTATGAAGCGTCGTCTGGTATCGAGTTGTGATCTAAAAAGCGGTATCCTTACAGTAGGCCGTAGGGTCCTGCAGGAGGACAGGAACAGAAGTGACGTAGGACAGGAACGGACCCACACCCTTTCAGAAAGATACAAAGTGTACCTTTTGGCGCTCTAGAAAAAAAGAAGACATAACAAAAGAGAGAAGGACAGCTAATATATAATTAATACGAATAGCTGAGTCAACCCAAATAGGAAAAAAGAGGCAATGCAGCAGGGTCATATCGGGAACAATATAAAGTATTATCACGGTTTGGAGTCACACAGAGTCGGAGTATATGCACAGGCTGAGGGTGTGGTAGAGTCGTGGTAGACGAAGCTGACAGATGTCATGTGATATAAAGTGCTGTGCAGTGAGATCTATTGCGTGGTTGTTGCGTGATGCTGTTTGTCGAGGACATGCCAATGATGAGTTCTTTGATTTCCTTGCTATTGTTTTCAACTATGTCCATGTACTTTTGATTAGTAGGGCTTGTTTCTATTTTATTTTTGATATTCAATGGGAGATCTCAGTTTGATCTTACTTGCGGTTTCTGTTCCTGGTATCAATGGTCTTGATGGGAAAAGCTCACAAGAACAAAATCATTGTATTGTTTTCTTCAAAATAAGGAACCGATTAAACAAACACTGTTAAATCAAAGTTGTCCTTTTCATATTTTTTTTTTAGAAAATACCAAACAGAATTACATATCTACTACTCTTACCTCTCGAAACCTTAGTAAGCAACCAAGGAAGAGAACAACCCTCAAACATGCAACAATGAGATAGAGACTCAGGATACGTCAGAACCGGCAAGAGAACCTCCTCCAGCGCCAAGAAGGGCAATACCGGAAGGGAAGGATGAAACAGGTAGATATAAGCAAGCGGCGCGCTGACACCCTTCACCATACTTGTGCCACGCGCTAGTGCCGCTGACCATTGGCGGTGGCAGTCTTCGGCAAGGTGCGCAGGGCACCTCCCTTGGCGGCGGCATACAGCATGGAAGCACATGGCGAACCGGCCCAAGACGGAGAGCCAAGAGTGTTGGTGACTCGCTTAGGGAGCGATTTCATCGAGGTGCGGCTTGAGATGGAAAGGGAGAGAGGAGAGAGATTTTGATTTGATTTGATTTGATTATATTTAACGTCATGTTAACTAAGCATACACAAGGAGCATAAGACGCCGGATTTATTACCGGACAGAAGTTTATGCTTAAGCCCTCTGCGGAGGCAACACGCTATGGATTTAGTGCACGGGACTGCTAGTCCCCAGGCCCCCAGTGTTCTGAGAGAGGAGAGAGAGGAGTGCGTGGCAGCAAAGATGTACAGAGGGTACGCAGTCAAATTAGAACTCAGGAATTAATCGTGCCACGCTCCCACTTAGCCGTGCTAAGTAGGGCTAAGTGGGAGCGTGGCACGATTAATTATCTTTATATTCACACTGTATTTTAGTAGTTATATTGGGTTCTCCACTTCTTTCTTCTGGCTTTTATCATCACTTAGCGGGGTAAGCATAATGTGCGGCTTTGATGCGGCTGCCCAACACGTACATATGCATGAAGAGGAAAGAACAGAGACTGCTCATTCTCTCTTATCTTTCCTGCTTACCCAATCGCACCTTCCCATTGCCGTCTCACCCAGTGCACCTGCCATTACCATCGTTCTTTGTTATGCACTAGCACATCTCACCTACCCTTTCTGTTGCTTTCTATTATGCCCCGCCCTGTCCTCGCACTCCTGCCACCTTCCCGATCGATAAGGTCGCACCTTCCACATCGGTTGACGCTGCCCCGGTTGAGCTCTTGCCTTGGACCGACTAGCGATATCTGTTCCGACTCAAATTTAAACCTACGTTTGCATCCTTCAATCTCTCACTACGCCTCCTTTTCTTCTGCTTCAGTTTCTTCCTCACATTCTCAACCACCACTCACAGCAAGCACCACGACACCCGCCCGTTGTGCCGCCCGCGTACTGCCCCTCATCTCTCGTCCATACCTTACCGACGCCTACCGCGCCCACCAAGCTCGCAAGATGGCTCCCCAGCTTGACGGCTACTTCAAGCAGGTCGATGACCTGACCAACCACTTTATCGACCGCCTCAGCAAGGCCGTCGCTATCCCTTCGGTGTCTTCGGATGCTGCGCGCCGTCCGGATGTGGTGCGCATGGCCCATTTCCTCGAGGACGAGCTGAAGGCTCTCGGTGCCGAGGTTGAGCTGCGCGCTCTCGGCAAGCAGCCGGACAACCCGGATCTGGACCTGCCTCCTGTTGTGCTCGCCCGTTATGGCCGCGACACCAAGAAGCGCACCATTCTGGTGTACGGCCACTACGACGTGCAGCCCGCCGAGAAGTCGGACGGCTGGAACACGGAGCCCTTTGAGCTGACCGTTGGCGAGGACGGCCGTATGCTGGGCCGTGGCTCCACCGACGACAAGGGCCCCGTGCTGGGCTGGTTGAACGCCATCGAGGCCCACCAGAAGGCTGGCGTTGACTTCCCCGTGAACCTGCTAATGTGCTTTGAGGGCATGGAAGAGTATGGCTCCGAGGGTCTGGACGACTTGATCATGGAGGAGGCCAAGAAGTTCTTTGCCGACGCCGAGGCCGTCTGCATTTCCGACAACTACTGGCTGGGCACAGAGAAGCCCTGCCTGACCTATGGTCTGCGCGGCTGCAACTACTACTCGGTCGAGGTCTCGGGCCCCGGTGCTGATCTGCACAGTGGTGTTTTTGGCGGCACAGCACAGGAGCCCATGACGGACCTGACGCGCGTGCTGGGCTCGCTGGTGGACACCAACGGTGTGATTCAGATCCCCGGCATTGCCGAGCAGGTTGCGCCCGTGACACAGGAGGAGGATTCTCTGTACGACGGCATCTCGTTCACGATGGATACGCTGTACGAGTCGCTCGGCAGCAAGACGACCATTTTCGATGACAAGAAGAAGACGCTGATGGCACGCTGGCGCATGCCGTCGCTGTCGATCCACGGCGTCGAGGGCGCGTTCTCGGCACCTGGTGCCAAGACGGTGATCCCCGCCAAGGTCATTGGCAAGTTTTCGATCCGCACTGTGCCCAACATGGAGGTGGACAAGACCAACGCGCTTGTGTACAAGTACGTCGAGGAGCAGTTTGCCAAACTGGGCAGCAAGAACACGCTCAAGGTGTACGCGCAGCACACGGGCAACTGGTGGGTTGCGAGCCCGAAGCACTGGAACTTCTCGGCGGCGGCCAAGGCGGTCGAGCGCGTGTGGGGTGTTGAGCCCGACTTTACGCGCGAGGGCGGCAGTATCCCGGTGACGCTCACGTTTGAGCAGGCGACGGGCAAGAACGTGCTGCTGCTGCCGATGGGCAGCTCGACGGATGGCGCGCACTCGATCAACGAGAAGCTGGACAAGAAGAACTACATTGAGGGCATCAAGCTGCTGGGTGCGTACCTGCACTACGTTGCGGTTGAGCCGACCAGCGAGTAGAGGCTTTAGTCTAGTATCAATAGTAAATGAAGTTTTATCGTGCAATGGTGATTAAATGACGTGGTTTAAATAGTGGCTCAAGCTAAAGGGAACAGCCGTATTGCATGAAATGCCTGTACTAGGAAGACTCACTTTATCATATTTTGATTTGATATTTGTTTGCTTATTCAGTAATTAAAGTAAAACGAAATAAATGGTCACTACCCATGAGACTACCGACTAAAACACGAATCCTACGAAAAGAATTGAAAAACAAAGCGCCATAAATGGGACTCTTAGAAGCCAAACAAATCAAACAAAAACATACATCCTGGAGATTTCCCAGAAGCCAGAACATGAGGACAGGCAAGACAAAAGGCCATATAGACAACTACCAGCCACAACACTTCCTCCTCGAGATCGTTGTACATCAAGATGTAACTTGGCTCTCTGAGTTCCTGTGACACCTAGTTCCAGTGGAATTTGCGTATTGTCCGGGCGAAGCAACTCGGAGAATGCTGCAGAAGGGCCATTATAGCCCATGCAAGAACCAGGCACGCGACGAAAGCACCGTGGCCTAGCAGACCGAGACCGACCAGCACTGCAGCCATCAGGGGGAATAAGAGCACAAGGCCAACTGAGACTCGACGGACCTTGTTGGCAAACCTGGAAAGTTAGTAACAAAGCGTAAAAGAAAAACAAAAAAAACAGAAACCAGGTAGGGAGACTTACTGTCGGCGCTCCTGCCTCGATTTTCTCACGGCGGCCTTCTTGTAGCTGATTGCCTTTAAGAAGGTCCGGTGCAGTCTCGCCGGCTCGTCCTGCTCCTTTTTGGCGCGATGGATGGCCATCTCACGCGAGCACCACCGACCGCTAAACAGCGCTTCACACTCGTCCTCGTCCTCGTCGTCCGAGTCAAACTTGATTGTCTGCGGTGCAATCGCACAGCGGCGTTCGCGCAGGGCCCAGGTATCGTTGTGGAGATGTTCTGAGCCGCGGGCTTCCAGTTTGGCGCGAAGCAATTCCGGCTGCCGTGGCGACAGCTCAAAGTCATCTTCGACGTCTATCTCTAGAAAGGACTCAAACATCTTGGCCTCGGCCTTGTCGAAATAACGCGCGCCTTACGTGCGAACCTCCTTGTCGTTCGAGGAAAAGCACCGCGCGGGAATGTGGGCTGCGTCGTCCTTGTTGGGATTCCACCTGACAGGACGCGGCGGTGCAATCTTCTGCTTCATACCCTGGTTTCGTTGGTGACGGCGAGTCACTTCCCCGTTGGGTTTTGCTTCCAGTGCTTGGCATTGCTTGCCAGCGGCTAGGCGGTACTGGGCCGTGTGCCCAACCACGCACAGGCGGTGGTTACGCTGGGCTTGCAGCGAGCGGACCGCACCGTGCGGATTGGCATCGGCGAGGCTGAACGTGCCGCCGCTCCGGCTTCCCCATGTTGCAACGTCTGGCGGTGGCGGTGTTAAAAGTCCGGAAACCTGAACACCGTGGGTGTTGTCAAGGTAGCGCAGGGTGGATTCTTCTTGATTGAGACCGCGCATGAGATTCCGGTCCATGCCGGCGACGGTTGCGTCGCTGACAGACGCATAGCTGCGCTGGGTGAAAAGCCGAGATGAGGTGAGATGGAACATGCCGATTCTGTGCATGAGCTCTGGATCCTCAATATCAGTGTATTAGAAGCCCAGATCCCAGCCGCACCTGGCGCATATGGCCATGCAGATGATGACCTTGCTGAGGCCAGCTGGCGCACATAAATGTGGATTGTCAAGGACAACGTTGTGCAGATTGTCCCGGCGGCGACGGATCATATACTCGGCATTGCCGCGGTACTGGAATTTGCCACGGATAAGATTGCGCTTGACCGGGCCGTCGTCGTTGACTTTCTCGTTGTCAACTGGCTCTGGGTCAAATACCGGCCCGTACGTGTGGCCGATATTGTGCGGGGGTGGCGCCACAATGTACGCGTTGGCTTCCTCCGAATCACAAAACGTCTCATGGTCGATCTGTGACGCAAAGGCAATCTGAGCGCGACAGTGAATGCAACACAGGACGTCCGGAAGGAGGCGGCGGATCTCAGCGTGTTCAGCGCCCGAATCAGCTACGGGCGTACTTTCATGGACCCGATTGGCTTCTAGCGCAAGTAGTCTCGCGCTCCTTGCTTAGCGACTCTGCTCATCCTGGCTCTGCTGGAGATAGTCATCCAGGAAGGGGGTGAGGTAAGGATATTCGGGACGGAACACGCTAAGAGCTTCGGCCACTCTGCGTTTATTCTGCTTACTGTTGGATGATGATTCGGACATTATGACTGATGTGTTGTTGATAGTTGCCGGATAGGTGTGAGACTGAGACGCGGTTGAACTGGTTGTTGATGCGTGACGTGCAGTGAAGTGGCTGCTGTTGCGTGAAGTTAGATTGATGATGCGAGAAGTGGTTAGGAAGAGAGGATAGTGAATAGGAAGACTAGAAAGGTATTCTCGGGGAGGAAATGCTTCATTATATATACCTGCCGTGACAAGTCTACTAACATACTAGTAGGCTGCTGGTAATACCTGCCATTTCAGCGTCTACTAGTAGACTGCTGGTAGTGCACTTGACGATCGTGAAAGTCTACTATCCAATGTGCTAATGTGGGAGTAACCACGGCACCATTGCCTACTTAATATTATTTTCTATTATATTATTTTCTATTAGAAAATCACGCCAAAGTGAATCACTAATATTCGGATGAAATACAGTATGCCAGTAAGTTCTACACCGTATGGATGTGTATGTCAGTCTCCGAAGTTGTAAGTGAGGTCGTTGTACGTTGTTAAATAAGGTGGAGAGCAATACCCTCGTAGACTTGCTTTCTGCCAGTAAAACTAAGCGGTGTAGAGCGGTATAGAGAGGGCGGTGAGTCGTGCATGTGATAGCGCACCTGACAAGAATGCGTATCTCTCTTTACAGAAAACCAAACGGCATAAAATTCCATTTCCATAATAATACATACCTCAGTCAGCAGAGACGGAGAATGGCCGGATTGGGCCTATCTCGTTCCAGTTCACAGATTGACTGGTCCAGCGACGCTTTGATCAAGGCATACATACACATAGTATGATGGACTGCCGGAAGCTATGCTATGCTTACATACAGTGATAAGGGACGGTCGTTACATCGCTATTTGCTTGATCCTGCTTACCAACACAACATATCTGCATACCTATTTAGACAAATCACACTCATTGGGCATTGAAGCATTCGCGATTTATTACTTGCTCAATTGATACCGCACTCACTTCACCCACCCACTGAACGACCTCGGCCTGATAAGCATACATTATTGCCCACCGCTTCTTGTGGAATCCGCTAGCACACTCGGCAGACCCACTTCCATTACCCAATTCGGGGCCAATCTCAACCCACACATGAGCTTTTATGACCCATCATGCTCAACTCAGTTGGCCAATCATATCTATCACCTTTGGACAAAAGAGGGTCTTCTGCACGGAAACAGGCTAGTGTGCAGACACTGACTCCTCATTTGCCACTGGGCATTTTCGCCCATAAGAGTGTCTTCTCGCCCTCTTGAGTATCTCAACTCTCGACATCAAACATCACGACTTCATCCAAATCGATCGATATCACGATATCAACAATATCGCTCCCCAAAATCTAACAAATCACAACAACTGCTTGAATCACCAGATTTCGCCAACTCAACCACACTACCAAATCTTCCAAACCAACTCTTATCGGCCTCGTCGACCTCGCTTCGTCTTTATCACTTCTGCCGTTCTACACCCTTGACCCCCTTTACAGAGTCAGAAACTCCTCTCTAGCAAACAACCCCGAGACAGATCAAATGGCTTCAACAAAACCTTCCAGTTTAAATAATAGTAGTAGTAGTTGGGGTAGCAGCGACCCCCGTCAGGCCGGCATCAACGTCATGGCCAGCTGCTACCTCATCGACAACTCTGCTACGCTCGTCAAGGGCTTCCACTACTGCACTACCACGCTCACAGGGGCAGAGTGGTATTCCTGAGGTCCCTTCGATGGGACTGCCTTCACCACCTTCAAGCCCCCCCCTCGCCGCCATCTCTGCCAACAACGAGGTCATCGTTCTTCCCAAGCACAAGAACGCTGTCTCGTCCCATCATCAGAGACGGGATGGCGCTGGCAGAGGGGGGGCAGCATCGCGGCTCAGGGAAGAGTGTGAGAGACTCTTTTGCGAGACCATGAAGACCGTATTCCTTGGTGAGAGGACCGCGGCCAAGCATGGCTCCCTCCTGACCGGTGCTTCTGCTCGGCAACACAGCCTGGACTACCCCAGCTACCAGGGCGTCCAGAGCCACCAGGGCCTGCGGGACTACTCGCGCAGAGACTCGCCGTCGCCGCCAAGTGACGACGAGTTTGGTTGTATGCGCCGTGCGTCCGTCAGCAGCGGCTTCTCTGCAGCCTCGGTCGCGTCGTCGGCCTCGTCGTGTGCTTCGGCGTCGGCATTTGCGTCGGTCGACGAACCGTTCAACCACGCTGCGCCGACGGCTTGGCTTGAGATCTGGGACTACGCCGGCGGCGCCAGCTTCCGTGGGTTCCTGAGCGAAGACGTCACAGGCAACGAGCTGACGCTGTTTGCCTTTTTTGACGCGCACATGCTCGTGACCAACGGCGATCTCAAGAAATCGCTCATGGCTCTCATCGAGCTCGCCGACTCCGCGCTCGAGTGTGCCCACCTTGTCGTCTGTGTCGACCGCCACGCACTGCCGTTGCTCGATGATGCGGCATCGCTGATGAAGGGTATGCAGTGGGCCGGCTTTTCACTCACCACGCTGGATGCCTGGACCGGTGGCGAGGGCGTCGATGTTACGAGCCAGGACTGGGTCTTTATGGGCATGGAACTGTAGATGAGGCGCCGGGTCTGATGTAGCCGCGCTCCAAGTCTGAATTATTAGCATCCAATCTGGCTGTTGAAATACGCCAGACCTGAATTTTGCGAGCTCTTTTCTTTGTCGTTTACGTCTTCAGATTGGATTTTCAGTATTATCGTGTACTGTATTATTTTTTCTCTTCTTCATTCTTCCTCCTTTCTTCTCCTGCAGTCCATGTACGTGGCCTCAATTTCTGTTGCTCACTGGTAGCTATAAATTTAAGTTGTCTATTCATTCACTCTAATTTATATTTACTTTGATTGGGGAATTATGCCATTACAGCGCGCCCTCAAACTGCCGTACGACCAGCTCTTGGCCTGCCAGGTAGTCTTTGACCTCTGTCACCGTGTACTCGCTGCGGTGGAAAATGCCCGCTCCCAGTGCTGCGTCGGTCGTCGTCTCGCGGAACACTTGTGCAAAGTGCTCTGGCCTGCCGGCGCCGCTCGATGCAATCACCGGGATATGCACGGCCGCCTTGACCTGGCGGATCAGTTCCAGGTCGTAGCCGCTGTTGGTGCCGTCCTTGTCGATGCAGTTGAGCAGAATCTCGCCCGTGCCCATGGCCTCAACGGCCTGGCACAGCTGCACGACGTCAAAGTCGCGCGTCTCGCGGCCGCCGCGGATCGTGCACGCGTACCAGCAGTACGCCTCGCCGTTGGGGCCGGGAAAGGCCGTGCTAATCGTGTTGTGCGTCGTTTCGGCGCGCGCATGGACGTACACGCGCTTGGGATCGACGCTGACAACGACGGCCTGGTTGCCGTACGCGCCGGCAATCTGCTCAATGGCCGTCGTGCCCGACAGTGTCTTGCCGGCCGCGTAGTAGGCCTCGGCAGCCGTGACGGCGTCGGAGCCAATCGATACCTTGTCTGCGCCCGACTTGAAGTACATCTTGGCAATCTGGAGCGCGGACACCTTGGTGCCGTCAGTGTCGACGGTGTCGCGGATGCCGCCGCCAATGGTCAGCGGCACAAACACCGTCTTGGACGTCAGCCGCAGAATTTCGAGCATGGGCAAGTCGGCCAGCGGGCAGTCACGGAACGAGGTGATGTTGAGGAACGTGACCTCGTCGGCGCCCTGTGCATAGTAGCGCTCGGCCAGCTCGACGGGCTTGCCGAGGTTGCGCACGCCGCGGCCGTCGGTCTTTTCGCGGACGTCGTACTGGTCGCCCTTTGTGACGACGAGATCGCCCGCGTCATTGGTGCGTACATCGAGGCACGCAATCACACGGCGTGTCAGGCCAGGGGTCACGGGTGCAGAAGTAGCAGCGGCAGCGGGCACGGGCTGACCGAGGGTGGCCGCGCCAGTGCCGTCTAGAAAGGCCTTGATGACACGCAGGCCGGCGACGCCGCTCTTCTCGGGGTGGAACTGTGTAGCCAGGACATTGCCACGCGCGACAGCACCGACAAACGTCTCGCCGCCGTAGGTGCCAGTGGCCACCGTCCAGCCGTCGGACTCGAGCGCTCCGGGCGTGTAGGGGTATTTGAATGAGTGCACATAGTAGTATTTGGACGACGGGCGCAGACCGTAAAAAGAGACTTGTGTTGCGGCCGCCGTCTCGATCTTGGCGTCGTTCCAGCCAATGTGGGGGACAGCCTTGCTGGCGTCGTCGAAGCGGTCGAGCGCGCCGTCAATGACGCCAAGGCCTGCGCAGCCGGTGTCCTCGCTGGAGCCCTGGAAGAGAGCCTGCAGGCCGACACAAATGCCCATGAAAGGCTTTCCATCGTCAATGTGTTTGCGGATGGCCGGTAGGTAACCGGCCGCGGCGAGCTGGGACAGGCAGTGGCCAAAGTGGCCTACACCAGGCAGGATGAGGCGCTCGGCATGGGCAACCTGGTCGGGCGACGTGATCCACTCGACTTCGTAGCCAACCTTTTCAATGGCGTTGACCAGGCTGCGGATGTTGCCGGCGACGTAGTCGAGGAGGTGGACGGTAGGCATGGTGGCCGCAGCGGAGGTTGTGTTGTTGTGGGGGTCTGAGGAGGACAAGATGCCAACAAGTTGGTCGTTTTGCGATGAATTGAAGAGGCTGATGCAAAGTCAATTGCTCAGAGACTCGAGTGGCCAGTATATACCGCCAGAAACAGGCTGGTTGGTGTCAGTGGCTCGTCGGCGCAAAGTGGTGTAGTGACGGATGACTCAATCGGCTGGTGACGATTGTGATCATGATAATGAATTTTTGTTGCACTATTCTGCACTAGACTACGGCGTTCATGGGCGTCTCTACAGGGCGTGGCCATTCTGTCAATCGGAACCCCGCAAAGCAATGTTGATTCTCTTTCTGCCGCGTTTCTCCGCCAAATTTTATCCAGCGATTCATCGATAACACCTTTGGGTAGATAAGCAGACGCCGATTCATCTGGACACTACTTGTGCTACTTCAGTTGACCGTTTTGGCCCGTATTGATGCATTCGTGCCCACGGCAGCTTCAACTACTCCACCACTCCCTCAATGGCTGAGGCGCCGTCGTTTGAGCGCGTCGCGGCCGCACACGCGCCGGCACCGGTCGACGACGACGACGAGTATGAGTATGAGTACTCGACAATTGAGACCGAGGTGCGTTTCTGTTTCCGAACCGCTTATTGCCTGTCATGCTAATGGAAGACTCACCTGATCACTCTCGACCTCTCCCTGCCCGAGTTTGTGCATCGCGACGACGATATGGTCGTCCACAACACGCGCGGCGGCTTCCGGTCGTGGCTCAATCCGATTAACCTTGACGCCAACGACGGCGCGGCGGCCAAGACCGAAGCCAAGAAGAGCGATGGCGGCGACCAAGCGCGAGACATCCAGGTGCTCGACCTACACGGCGAGCCACTCATTGCGTACCGCGGCATGCTCTTCCGTGGCGCATGGGCAGACACGATTGGTACAGAGATGCTGTTTGGTGACACGGAATCCAGTGCCAGCGCCAAGTCAAAAAAGGCGAAAGGCGAGTTGGTCGGCGCGGCGTCGGCGCGCATTACGTGCTCACCGGTCGAGCTGCGCGACTACAAGGCTACAGAGCGTGCTGCCGCGATGAAGCGGGCACGAAATCGGCTCGGGTTTGTGATCCCCGTGGCCAACGGCTCGACGGCACAGCGGCAGAAGCAGGCGGCGTTCCTGGAGTCGCTGATGGCCGTCAAGCACCGGAAAAGCGAGGACGACGTTGTGACGGTTCTGGCTGTCGACACCAAGCATAATACGGTCTACGACGACCCCGACGAGGTCAAGCGGCAGCAGCGGCCGACTGTTGCGAAGCGGCCCAGCAGGCGTGACAGCATACAGCAGGACGACCTGCAGGACGACCTGCAGGACGACCAGCAAGATGATAAAGACGAGGACGAGGACGAAAACCCAGACGGCATCATGGAAGTAGACGACGACTTTGACGAGGACTCGCCGCAGGCCCGCAAGAAGGCCAGGATCGAAGCCGACGAGGCCAGCTCGCAGGCGAGTCCGTCCAGGGGTCAGGGGATGCAGTAAGCCATGTCCATGGTATGTAAGATAGCGTAGTCATCTGTACACATAATGATACGAAGTTATGACTTGACTGTATTCTCTCTCTCTATTACGTCATCGGCTTTGTCATCTTTTCAAAATAGCGCCCGTCGCGCACCACGGACGGGACAAGATCGGCGAGCGAGTAAGCATAGTCTCGTTTGTATCACGGACGACTTACCCGGCCTGTTCCTTAAATCATAACAACTCATTGTTTCATGTTTCACACCAGCTTTTGAGACCGCCTGCATAATGTCAGTCGCCGATACACCGCCAGTCCAGCCAAAGTCACGCCGCACAGCTATTCCATGTTGACATGCGAGAGATGGCATTCATTACCCGGATTGACTGACTATTCCATCACCATCGCGTGACACACCAACTCGCGTCAAGTGCCGTGCCGAAGCTCGTGTGTATTTCCGCGCAGCTGATGGTTCGCTGGCCGAGCGCCACCAAACTCTCTATTATTGCCCAAATGCTGGCTTTAGTGATCGTTTTTAGTGGGTCCTTCAGCGTCACAACTCCGTGTCGCCCGATGGCTGGCTCCTGCCGAGTGTAAGGTACTGTAAAAAGTGGAGATGTGAGTATGCTTAGGCATGTACGTCCGATACTTTGATTGTGACACGTTCGCTGTGGCTGCACAAGTACCTGTACCTGATCAGCGCCACCGCATTTGGCCAGTCTCGCTCTTTCCGCGCTTTCTCTTGTCTCGGGTTGTTTCCAGTCCGCACCTTCCTGTGCGAATACGGCGCTGTCAGTTACGACGTTGTTCTCCGTCTTCGTGCATATTCACTCTTTTCATCTTCTCTACTTTGACAAGCAAATATAAACGACATCTAAATTCTCTCTCCTTGTTATTCTCACTGCTGACGGTACCTGTTCCACCATTCACTCATTCTTCGGCCGGAACAGCTTCACCCATCAACCTCACACTCGCTCTTGCCCGCCTTGGCGTCTCCGCCCATCCCGGTGACGTCGACATCGCCATAATACGACCTCGGTCGACAATCGGCCTCATTCTACCACAGCAGCATGGCGGACGCTGAGCCACCGGCCGTCGTGGTGGTCGTGCCGCCACGGCCATCATTACTTCGCCGCACATCCGCACAGCTGCGGCGCCTCACCAAATTGTACCACATCCGTCGCCTCGTCTTCCTCGTGGTGTCCTTTTTCGTGGTCGTCTTCATCATTTGGCTGCTGCCCAACATGCTCAACCCGACACCACCGACTCGCACAGAGAAGAAGCGCGACAAGAAATGGATTAGCTCAAGTCCGTACTGGATCGACCGCCAGGCCTGCCGCTGGTTCAGCCTGTGCGGCGTCCACCACCTCCGATGGGACGACCCGTCCAAGCCGCGGCCGAACAGCACCGGCAAGCACGACGACGAACTCAAGTTCAGTAACGCCATTAACGTCGAGCTGCGGTCACTGGCAGCAGAAGACTACTCCGACTACACATGGCTGTCGCGTGAGTCCGTCGGCCAGGAGAGCTGGGAGATTGCCGCGGCAGAGCCGTCCTCGGATGCCTCGGAACAGCTGAAGGGGCAAGAGCAGAAGCGCAATGCAGCTCCCGCACACCCCGATGTGCCCAGTTATGTTCTTGACTACGCACCTCTGGTCCACCTATTCTCTGGCGAAAACTTTTGGCCGTCACACATTGCCGAGCATGTGAAGCACATGGTTCCTTATACGGGTGGTGAGCCGGTCAAGCAGTACGATGACGAACACATCAACCTGGACAACCTCTACCAGAAACTCAACAACATCTCGACGCCCCTCTACCTCACCAGCGAAGTCGATGTGGAGTCGCGGCCCGAGTGGCTGCATAGCCACGAAGGCATTCCGTTCCCCTTTGGCAGCAACACAACCAACGGCGGGACCAACGGCGGCGGCAGTCCGGACGCCAAGAACGGTCACGACTATGAATTACCGCCGCAAGAGTTTAGTGACGACACGACGTGGCACAGTGTTGACAGAGACCACCCACTCGAGCGCATCTCGGACCCGCGCAAGCTGCCCAGCCCGGTCTGGGGTCCTGGCATGGGCGAGCTGAAGAAGCGCTCCATGGGCCCGGAGGCGATGCGTGTGCGCAACATCCGCAAGGCTGCTGCGAGCCAGATCCGCCTGGGCGCGGACGAAGGCGTCACCGACGACGGCGACAAGTTCTCAGTGCATGGCCACAAGCCCGACGACAGCGGCTACTCCAAGGCACCCGCCATCCTCGTCCTGGTGGACAAGGGCTCTGGCATTCTGGACGCGTTCTGGTTCTACTTTTACAGCTTTAATCTGGGACAGACCGTGCTCAAGGTGCGGTATGGCAACCACGTCGGCGACTGGGAGCATAGCATGATTCGCTTTGAGAATGGCGTGCCGCGCGCTCTTTTCCTCAGCGAGCACGCCGGAGGCCAAGCGTACGCGTGGGATGCGCTGGAGAAGATGAACACTACGTCGTCGAGCGGCCAAATGGTTGAGCGCCCGGTTATCTACTCGGCGGTCGGTAGCCATGCCATGTATGCGCTGCCCGGCACGCACCCGTACGTGCTGCCGTTCAAGATGCTGCGTGACGAGACGGACCGTGGCCCGCTCTGGGACCCGGCCAAGAACAACCTGGCCTACTTTTACGACTACAAGCACGACAAGAACGGTGGCGGCAGCGTCGAGGCTGACACGTTTGTGGCATCGCCCGAAAACGAGGGCGACGGATTGGTCGGGCGCAAGAAGCCCGGCTCGGCGCCGCCGTCGTCACTTGTCGCGGCGTCCAAGAATGCCGATGCTGCGACGTCGTGGTTCCACTTCCGCAGTCCGTGGGGCGACGAGACGTACGAGCTGGGCGATTCGCGGCAGTGGCGGCTGTTTGGGCAGTACCACTACATTTTCGGGCCGCAGGGTCCCAAGTTTAAGAACTTGGGCCGCAGTAAGGTGTGCCAGACAGACCGGTGCCGGATCCTGTACAGTCTCGATGCCGGCAAGAAGGCGTCATGGTACAGCTAGGCTGGTTGGCTGTGTGCGGTGGCGGCGAGATGACATTGTTCATGCATATCATGATACCCATACGTTCCTTTTGTTTTTTTTTTCGTTTCTGCCGCCTTCTTTGTTTTCCCAATTTTATAGATACATCCATCCGGTGTACTAGAGGTCACTGGTCATAGAATTTACAGTTTCACCATCTCATCTCGTCGTCGTCATCGGCCACTGACCTGCCACGAGAGTTTATAAGAGGATGCTACGCTTGCAGCTGCTGAGGTTGGGGCCAGCCCCCAAAAGCGGGAAAGACAATGAAATACTACGGCAGTCATATCTAGCGCCGCAGTAGTAGATCCGGCCATGTTCATCAGCTCTAATACAAAATAAAATGACAAATCAAACATAACAGCAACAAGCAGTTAACGGGGCTGCTCTACGATACTCCCTCCAGAGGCGGAAACGCGAGCACACGCTCTGTGTATTACAGCTCCCAGACACAACAACGCTCTACCTTAAGCGTCAGGAAAATTATTGAAGGCAGAGCATCCACCGGGTTTGCAATGCAGCGAATCCAACTCTACCCTGTTTGTGACGCATCACTGGTTGACCTGCCTCAAGGTCTTCGTGATACAGGCCACTCACCTTCTCCGCCGAAACGGCATACAGTCCGTCGTCATCATAGTCCAGAAAGCTGTCTAAACTGATAAGTCGGCCTTGAAGAGCATGTACACATACATACAGTATTGGCGAAGCAGGAGACCTGTGGGGCAGACTGCCCCCCACCCGTCTCCTCCCGCATTTCCCTCGATCGACACCTCGACCTCGCGCCCAGAGAAATGAGCTGACCTATTTGCAGATACCATCCGACCAGCTCTGCTGCCGAAGCCGCATCACCATGCGCTCTCGCCTCACCGCGTCAAAGGCCCCCTAATGTCAAAGGTGACAAACGAGGTTGTTTGTGGATGTCCTGGGCTCCACTTCTGCTAACCTTGGACCTAGTCTGCCAAGAGCACGGTCAGTGGCAGCGCTTCGAGGGACAGCTGCGGATTACTTCCAGAGCATGATGCTCCACAGCTTGCACAGCAAGCCATCGGACGACTAGGCGCTCCAGACCTTTGTCGAGAATGGATAGCAGGGAGCTGAGCCGGTAGCTCCTAGGCTTTGATTTGCGGTTTGGTGATCACGACTACGGAGTAGGTTGGCTGGTTTGAAAGAGGCCGGGTGCGAGCCCGTCTCCAGACATCTGGCGTACAAGGTGACAATGTTCTCGCCCAGTGCGAGATTGAGCAAACCAGATGAGCATGTAGAATGGTGATACTGTGTCGGTATCGGTCGTCTCACGCCGGCGTCGGTAACCTCTTAAATTCCCTGGCTAGACGGTACTGCGGAAGCTTTTCAGTTTACATAGGCCAGCGGAGAAGCGGCCGGGCCGTGAGGCCGGCTGTAGGCGGCGGTCCAAGTCCGTTGATATTGTAGCCAGCCCGGCGGATTTTGGGGTGTCTCCGGGCATAATCGGAGGGCATGGGCCGGGGTCTCGTCCTCGGCGCCACATGCGCGTGTCCGCGGAGCCCTGCCGATAGAGGTACGCGCGCAGGCCGGTATGGCCGGTCCGGATTGGCGTTAGGAGACTGCGTTCGGCTTTAGTGAGGTGAACGTGGCGGCGCCGTACGGCCCGATCTGTCCAACGCGGCGTCCGCTCTACAGAAGACTATGCAGAGATACCGGTGCCGACGTCCTGTTGCCAACGGGCCTTCCAGCTGTCGGTAATGTTGATTTAGTCCGGCTCTTTATGGTTGAGGGTGGGGCGGGTTGGGCGCCTAGGACATCCAATTGCAGGGGATTGCCGTACCTTTGTCGACCCACGCGCCCCGTACAGCGTCAGTGAGAAGAGGCGGGGCCGCGACTTCGATCGACCGGCCCCGTCTACCACCCATCTGGCCTTCGGGGAGGTGTTTTTTCAGCTGTCTCGATAAGCCAGCGGGCTAAGATAGACTTGATATTCTTGCTGACTGTATCGAGGAGGGCGATGAAGCGCCACCGCTTTGCTTCTTGTCTCTGCTGCGCAGTCTCGCCGGTATGGTGATTGTGCAGGGTCCCTTGAAGTGCGACGGCCAGTAGCTGAGGTGGAGGCTGGCGGCGGCAATGCTGCGGAGCCACGGGTGGAGGAAGTGCTGCAGGCCCGGAGAAGTGCGTTTGATATCTGGTCTGGTCCAGTGGTATCTCGCGCGGCGGTGTCATAGACAGCTGCGGAGACCTCGTCCAGAGAGACGTTTGGCTCATGAAATTACGGCGTGTAGCGCTGCAGGTAGTTGTGGAGATGGTGCGGCGTTTGGGCATCAGGAAAAAGCAATGGTACAGGATGTGCATAAGGGTGGCATTGGTCTGCGGGGACTATCAAGTCATGATTTGATACGTGCTGTGATATATAAGTCTCATGATCTTTTGAGATTTGGCAATAAAAAACATAAGAGTCCAAAAGAAGCTTCTTCCTCGAGGAAGAATAAGACGGCATCACATCACGACTTGCTCGATAAGAAAGCTACACAGCACCGTGTAGCACATAACAAGATGAGACTCCTGAATGCAACATCGCTCGAATTTAGGGACTTCTCCGACGAGTCTTATTTTCCACCCTATGTGATCCTGTCACACACATGGGAAGACCAGCAAGAGGTCACGCTGAAGGACATGACGTCGCCCTACTTGGGCAACAAGAAGGGCTACTCCAAGATCACCAACACGTGCCGTCTCGCGCGCGACCGCGGCATCGAGTGGGTGTGGATCGACACCTGCTGCATCGACAAGACCAACAACACGGAGCTGACCGAGTCCATTAACTCCATGTACCGCTGGTATGAGCTCGCGTACGTGTGCATCGTCTACCTCGTCGACTTTACTAAGACGCCGCCGCCCGCGAGACATGATGCCGGTGCCGCCCGCGTTGCCAGCTTATCGCAGCAGGACATGGATAGCATGGGCCACTGCGTATGGTTCCAGCGCGGCTGGACGCTGCAGGAGCTTCTGGCTCCCGCCGATGTCGAGTTCTACGATGCTACGTGGACACACTTTGGCAGCAAGAAGCACCTGTACCCTCTCTTGTCACTCATCACGCGCATCCCCGAGCAAGCCATCCAGGGCACGATCGCCATTGACGATTACTCGACGGCGCAGCGCATGGCGTGGGCGTCGAGCCGCGTCACGACCAAGTTGGAGGATGCTGCATACAGCCTGCTCGGCCTGTTCGACGTCAACCTGCCGCTCATCTACGGCGAGGGCCCCCGCGCCTTTCAGCGCCTACAGGAGGCAATCCTGAAAACCACGACCGACATGACGCTCTTTGGCTGGATACCGGCTCAGACCGACGGTGAGATAGAACAGGGGCAGCAGGCGGCGCCCGGCGACGGCCGACTCACAGACATGCCACTGCTGGCGTCGTCGCCGCGCCACTTCCAAAACTGCTACGACCTCAAGCGGTTCCCCGATCACGACATAGAATTCAGCATAACGAACCGCGGCCTGCGGCTGCTAACCTACCTAATCCTGATACCCGTGTACAACACGGATGTCGACCGCTCGACAAGCACCAAGGGCAGCCCGCCCGGCCTCGCGACAGTGCCGAACAAATCTCGATTCATGCAGGATACCCTGGGTGGGGCCGATGTCCGTGTCCATTTCGGTGCTGGTGCCGGTTTGAGTGGCTACGGCCACGACCATTCGACATTGTCGCGTTCGGAAGGCTTCCGCTATGTGCTATCAATTGGCCGGCGGCACACCAAGCGGTCTGGCACCAATAATGCCGACGAGATTGGCATCTTTCTGCGCAAAACGGGGCCGGGCCAATTTATCCGCGAATGCAACCCGGCACTGGTGACCATGCAGCGAACATATCTACAGGACTATCTGAACACAACGGAGGTACACTCCTTTTGCATCGCATTGCAGCCCAGGGGCCACAACAACATGGCTGTGCGGCCGTTAGTGACTGCGTCTCCTGGCAAATCGTTGCGGATGCCGAGACTAAGTGGCCATAAACCACCGCAGAAGCAAACACTGGGCATGTTCTACCACCAGCGCATGCTGCAAGGCTTGTACATTCCGTCGCTGGCTGACCGCCAGATCGAGTACGGTAACTTGCCGCTGCAGCTGTTTGACGAACGACTGCGCATAATGTGCCTCCCGGAGTCGACGTCGGAGGTGATTGCACTGCCATGCAAGTCGTCGCAGTACAGCGACAATCTGCTATTCAGCGTGCTCATGGACTTCCGCCACGGGCACATGCATCCGCAGTGCAAGGTGGTGGACCGGTCGTCGAACCAGTTCTTCTTTGCGCTTTCGATGCGCAGCAAGGTTGAGCCGATTCAGTGGTACTTGCTGGAGACACAGCTGCCGGACATTGAAAGCAGCTCAAACACGCTGTGGATGAGGCCAGCGGGCACAGGGCACACGTACAGGATTGTGGCGACGGCAGACATCAGGCCGGTATGGATTCATGGCAACCTGCTGCAGATGCCAACGCTGGACATTACAATTACGAAAGCGACACAGTCGGTACGGTAGTGCGCTGTTTAGGATGAGCTTGATGCATCAGATGAGCACGGTGTGGGGCGTTTATTATGAATTTAAAGTTTAAAGCAGTCCGCTATCATTACCTGCTACTATCGACTACTCTATCAACCTGCTATAAAGAAACTCTGCAACATTACACTATGGTAGAACACCAACAACTTCCTGCTTTAAAAAAAAAGGGGATTAGTTATAAGAATAGAGCAATAGCCTGGCCGGCTAGATCATCAGAGCAGCGGCAGCAATGGCGCCGACACCGGCAATGATGGATGGCGCCTTGTGCAGGGCAGCACCGGCCGTGGCCACGGTCGTGGGTGACGACGTGGGCGTGCTAAGAACGACACTAGGGATCGACGATGCCATCGATGCCGAGCGCTTCTGGGGGGGCAGGTCACGGCGCATCACAGCAGGTTCCGTCGGAGCGGGTGGGTTAGGAAAGATGACATCAGCAGCAGCAGCCTCCTCACTGTCGTCCTCGTTGTCAAACTCCTCATCTTCCTCGCCATCCTCCTGGTTGACCTGGAGGTTGACCTCCGCGTTAGGTGGCGGCGGCCCATTCTGGACGTCGGGGTTGCGCACGCCATCGGCGACGGCCTTGCAGATCTTGTTGGTGAGTCGGTGGGCGATGCGGGTCTGGCCCTGGTTGCACGACTTGGCGAGGCAGCTCTCAGTCAGGGTGCGCAACTGCAGGCGCTTGCTGGAGCACTGGCACTGGTAGTCGCTGGTGTCGCAGCCGACGGCGACGGCGGCCTGGAAGATGCAGATGTTGGCGCAGACGGGGACCTGAGTGGCGTACTTGAGGATGCGGTTGTTGTCGCCATTGTAGTTCTGGACAACAAGGCTGTCGTAGGCAGCGGTAGCGGCGCCGGTAAGGGCGAGGAGGGAGATAAGTTTCATGGTGGTAAGGAAGGGATGGGATGCAGTGAGATGGGATAAGGAAAAAGTTGAGATACTGGGAGATGAGATGCTGGCATGAAGGGTATAAAACGATGAAAAACGAGAGTAGGGAAGGCGGGTTTAAGAGAGAATGAATTACTGGTGAGTAATAGAGAGAAAGAAAGAAATAGTCCACAGCGTAATAGAGAGAAAGAGAGAAATAGTCTACAGCAAGAGTACCCAACTGTCTTTGTCAGTCGAGGTTGTAAGTGGTTTGTACTGGTACTTGTGTAAGTGTGATGCTTCGCGGGGTAAGATGTAAAAGTACGACAGGGGTGTCGCATCGGTAGAGTAATAGAAAGCAAGTCGAAAGCAAATACATCGTGTCGTAAAAGAAGAGGAGAGAATAAAAACCAGATACGAGGATGAGCTGCAGATGCAAAGGTCTGTATGAACAGGTTTTGATATAAGACGACTGTGGGTGTAACGTTCCG
Organism: Ophiostoma triangulosporum; assembly: GCA_029298705.1. NCBI lineage: Eukaryota > Fungi > Ascomycota > Sordariomycetes > Ophiostomatales > Ophiostomataceae > Ophiostoma > Ophiostoma triangulosporum. The sequence goes on along the minus strand of JANSLO010000003.1, from coordinate 1,962,954 downwards.
ACAACGACCATAGATCTCTCTGACTGATTCTGTATTAGTATATTTCGGCGTGTATCAATGATGCATATTATATTTGTATTCTGATTCAGATTCTCTCGAGATTTGCTTTATTTTATGTCATAAAATTATTCTTGTCTCTATCGTCTTTTATTTCACTTCTTTTCAAGGACATCATATGACCGTGATAGTCCCAGTACTTTTGAAGACTGTCTAGCTCCGGGGAAGTACAGCGCACAGCTGGAAAGGTACACAGACAAAGACGAGATTGGCAGACTACCCCAGGTGTTATTGATTCTTGTTTTATTTTCTTACACGAAATAAATGATATATTCCTTGTTGGCAGGTATGCTTATTCTAATATCCAACTAGCACTGTAGCACTGTTCATGGCACTGTATCCACTGTTAGTATCGGAAATCTCTGACGTATGTGTGTCTTACTAAATTTCCAGTTTTTTCTTCTCTAACGTCTTTACCATATTCTATACCCGTCTCTCATAACAGTTATACTCGTTCGTTTTATTCCCGTTTAAATCATCTACGTTATAATGACATCCTGTTTTCCCTCTGTTTGTACGATACCTCTAGCATGCTTTCTTCTTCCTTCTTTATTTTCCTCGCCCGTTTCTTTTCTTCCGTCTCGATTGTACCTGAAGCACCATCTACTCCTCTTTCTATCCTTAGCCTACACACTCTCCCCTCTTCTCTCGGTGTTTTGAGTTCATCTACTCTTGCATGTGATGAAAAGCTTAACAATGAGTGCCGAGCAATACCACCTGATTGGAGATCATCATACTAAACACAGAACCATGATGCAACCAATGCACAAATAAGCTTTTGAAGCCAGGGACTCCGTACACGGCCCTGTATTACTAATAGCAGCTACAGGACTTCAGAGCTCTCGGTGGCAAGAAAACGACACCCATCTGACATGTGCAGAATAGAGATATTCGGTGCTCATAAAGTCTCTTCTCTAGAGTACTGTTCTACGACTGTCATGGCAGCCACTTTCAAATACAGAGTGAAGCCAGTCAGTGAAAGCTTGCAGTAGTCTTCTATTGATCTCAGCCAGTCTCCCATTGATCTTAGAGAGCACTTCGCAAACCGGTATCCAGAGATACAGGTAAGGATTGCCGATCATCTCGGTCCTTTTCCATTTCTCCGCCTTCATTGTTGTACCCCTCCCGGGCCGCCTCGAGGTGGGCATATTTTAGACTCTGCTAAGTTGAAGTAAACGTAATAGTTTCGTGTTGGTGTGCGATGCCATATATACGCGGGTCATCTACCCGGATTCATGACTGTCTTGAATTGAAGGCCAACAGATATGTAGACCATTCACAAAGGAGAGCGTTGGTCCCTGTCACCATTAGTTACTGACGCACTATGTCATTTCCGAGTGTTGTATTATGAAAACAGACGTAAAAACTACTGTGTAACATCTTATTATGCTCGGTACGGCTGCGGCTGTGTCCCGCTCGACATGCTGCACTGCCAAAACAGCCGCTTCTGAGGGTCGTCGTCTGCGTCCGGGTTCGTCAGCTCGCCAGTGACGGAGTGCACAACGCCGCGGTTGTGGAAGATGACCAGATCACCCTCCTGCCAGCGGTGGACATAGAGCGTCTGCGGCTGGTAGACCTTGCTTGTGAATTTGTGGCATGTCTTGCGGACCTGCTCAAGGTCGCTCATGACCGTGACCTTGCCGGTTGCCGGGTCCTTGGTGTGCAGTGCGTAGACGCAGCAGCCGAGGACCTGCAGATGCGGTTCGCCATTACCTGCATTGCGCCAGACCATCTGTTCGTCAGTTGGGACTCGAGTTAGTATTGGTCAATGTAGCAAGAAACGTACCGGGAACGCGTGCACGTTGTCCCATGTCCATGCGGGCAGCGCGTCTAGGCTCTGCTCGGTGCCTGCGCCCGCGATCGTGAGGCCGTCGTCGGTGGCCTTACAGTTGAGGATCCACTCGTAGGCGCGCGGCGCGTACTGCACCGTGGTGTTGAGGGCAAACTCCTTTTCGTCGTCGGACAGCAGCTGGAAGGCGCGCGCACCCGAGTAGACTGGCCGTCAGCATTCAGCACCAGCAGTTCTTTCTTCGGCGTTTTCGTGGTGACCTACAAGCAGTGCCGCCAGCGGGAATATCCATCACCTCGCCAGACGGGAAACGTATTCTCTGGTCCGGCAGCGTTGGGTTCTTGAGCGAGAACAGCGATGTCACAAACCCGGGAAGCCGCTCGTAGAGCGGCGCATCCATATGCCAGCGGTACGGCCGCGTGAAGCCGGCGTCGATGTCGCTCGGGTCGAGCGGGTTGGCATGAAACGTTTTGTGGCTCTAACGTCGTCAGCATTGGTCAATAAATATATTAGTTTTAAAAAGCTTACGAGGTGCTTCAGGTTAAGCTCGGGGATGCCCTCGTGTCCGAGCCACTGGCCTTTGCCAATGACCGTCACCTGGGGCGCGCGCGGTACGCGCGATCCGTTGTTCTGCGCAAGAATGTTCTTCTTGTCCGTAACGACCTTGTCGCCGCCCGAGTGGACGTGTCCGGCCGTGGCGTCAAAGATGTGCGCAAGCCGGGGCATGACGGAAGGGTCGAGGCCCTGCTGATTGCGGATGACGATAACGCCGTGGTTGAATAGGCCATCGCGCAGTGTCTGCTGGTCCTTATCGGAGAGCGCGCCGGGGTTGAGGTGCTGCATGCCCTGCGGGAGTGTGACCTCAGCACCGACGAGCGTGTCTTTGCGCAGCTCCGCCGGCAGCGGCTTAACCTGAAGAGCTTCTTCGAAATGCGGCATCGTCTTGGACTCGAGTTGCGTTTACAGAAAATGAAAATGATACGCCAACAATGACAGGGCGCAATTTGGACGTGTCGCCAAGCAGCATCGTGCGTAAAGAAGGCCGCATCGATCGGCCGTCGCCGGCCTACAGCTCTCTGATTGGTGGAGCAGCTAAATCGTATGAATGTCATTTGTACATAGAGTGCGGTTATCGGACAGCCATCCTATCTGTACTGCGTCTGCAAAATCCCAGCGCTCGAAATTGGCTGATTGCGACGATCACGGATATCTGCGATAGCGACGATTACGGATATGTGTTATATGCACAACGCACAATGATGGCGACGATACATAAACAGGACGCGCCCGGGCGACAGAGGTCCAATGTAGAGCAAATTAAAATTAAGCATAATCATGGCGAGCTACAACGAGAAGCTGGAGCCTGGCCCGGACGTGGTGGACGTTGCTGTCGGTAGTTCGTCGGATGTCGAGCCCGTGCCGGATACCTGGTCAGGCCGATTCAAGGCGAAACTGCAGGTCGCACAGGCCGGTACAGGCGCCGCGAGTCGATGGAGCAATGCAGGTGCGCACAATGGCCTCAGGTCAGGCATGACAGCAGTGTGCCAGACGGCTAACGCGACCAGATCTTGATCCGACACCGCCTGAGCAGCAGACATGGAGCACCATCAACTGTACGTACCGCCCCGCAGGCGTCCCCGACAGTGACACGGTCTAACCTAGAAAACAGTCATCTTCTACTGGCTCAATGACGCGGTGGCGCCCGGTAATCTGCGTCTCGGCTCGTCACTCTACACCACAGGCCTGTCGTGGAAGCTGTGCCTCGTGATCATCGCGCTCGGCCACTTCCTGATGGCCATTGGCCTGACGCTCAACGGTGCCGTCGGCTCGCGTTTCCACATCCCTTACACGATCCAGAGCCGCGCGCCGTTTGGCATGTACTTTTCCTTTGTCGTCGTCATCATCCGCATGGTCGTGTCGGCGTTCTGGTATGGCATCAACACGTACACGGGGGCGCAGTGTGTGCACGTCATCCTCGTCGCACTGTGGCCCAAGTTTGCCACACTGCACAACACGATCCCGACGTCGCAAAACATCACAACGCAAATGATGGTATCGTACGTCATCTACTTTATTTTTGTACTGCCGTTCCACGCCATCCACCCGCGCCGCCTGCGCTGGTTCTTCACGCTGAAGTCGATACTCTGCATCCCGGCCATCTTTGGCATGCTGATCTGGGCATGCGTCAAGACGGGCAACGGCGTCGACAACGCTGTCTTCCACCGCGGCAGCACGTTGCACGGCAGCGAGCTCGGGTGGGCCTTTATGAGCGGCCTCAACGCCATGATGGGGAACTATGGCACGCTCGCAGTCAACATCAACGACTTTACGCGCTATGCGCGTCGCGAGCGCCAGACGTACGTGCAGCTCATTGTCATCCCCGCGTCCTTTATGCTCATGGCGCTGTTCGGGCTCATCATTGTCGGCTCCGCTGAGCGCATCTATGGCGAGCTGCAGTGGGACGTGCTCAGCATCATGAACAGCTGGACGGATACGACAAAGGGCCGCGTCGGCGCCGTGTTTGCCGCCGGCGCCATGATGATGGCGCAGATGGGCTCGAATCTGGGCGCCAACTGCGTGTCAGCCGCCAACGACCTTAACGCAATGTTGCCGCGCTACATCAACCTGCGCCGCGGCTCGCTACTGGTGGCCTTTGTCGGTGCCTGGGTGCTCACGCCGTGGAACATTCTGGCGTCGGCCGACGCGTTGCTGTCCTTTATGGACGGCTACATTGTGTGGCTCGCGCCCATCTCGGGCGTGTTGCTGGCCGACTTCTACCTCGTGCACAAGCAGTTCTACGATACGCACGCGCTCTACGACCCCAAGGGCCGCTATCGCTACAACCGCTTCGGCACCAACTGGCGCGCCGTCGTCGCATGGAGCATTGGCTGGATCCCCCTGCTCGCCGGACTGGCAAACTCGGTACGTTTGTGTGTTTGCGTGTGTGTTATGTGCCCTATGCTAACTTCTAGATCGACTCGTCCAACACCATCAGTGCCGGCGCCGGCCACTTTTACCACTTGGGGTACATTTACGGCCTGCTGGTGAGTTTTGTGGTTTATGCTGGCCTGAACTACGCTTTCCCGCCCATTTCAACCATGGCATCCGAAGGGGAGCGCAACTTCTGATGTAGTTTAGTTTAAAGTACTGCATGAAAGGAGATACCGGTATACAGCCTCTTGGTGCACTGACGATCCGAACATGCTGATTAGGATCCGTGAAGTGATTCATCGTAATTATTTGACTATAAAGTAGTAATCAACGACTTCTGGTTATGTGACAACTCGCATTACGGTGCATCGCCAGATCGAACCAAGATCTTGATATGTAGGTACTTAGGCCCCACTGCTGCCTATGCTTCTCCGTACATAGTGTCAGTAGAGGTTTAAGTGTCTCACGTGAACGCGTGACACTGCGTCGAAGCAGACCCGCTTTTTCCGAGAACCTTTAACACGACATCCGAGCGCGTCACGTACGTACTATTACGTGTCGCGCGAATTCTGTCGCGTAGTTGGATGACATAATAGACTCGATTTGGCGCTCATGGCTATCTCCAGCACATCGTCAGTCCTTTCCGATGCAGCCAAGACCATAATACTACCTGGACAAAGATAGCTACGTTCTATTCTTTGTCATCTCTCTGATTCAGTCGTGTTATTTCTCGCGTTCACGTTTCACCTTTCTTTGGCTTCCTTCAGTCTACAATTACTGCAGCGACATCTCGACAACTCAACCCCGCGACAACTCTCAATGGCATAATAAAACACCATGCCTTTCCCGTTTAGCCACGTATGCGACCTCCTCCAGCAAATTGCCGACTTGCCGGCGGCACGACGGAACCAGGTGACCGTCGTCAACCAGCTGATTTATACCTGGTTCGGCAAACATCGCCAGGCGGTTGATGAGCTGATTGCTGCAGACGACCAGAAACCCGCCGTCACGCTCCTATCCACTCTCTTGCCAGAACGCCGCCCTGACCGCGTCTATGGCCTCCAGGCACGCGGCCTGCAGCGCATCCTCGTTCCCATTTTGGGCCTCGGCCACTCGCGCGCGGCCGAGCTAAAACGCTGGGAGCGACCTGTCGAGTATGGCGGGGCTGTTGATCTGGCCGACTGTCTGCATGCGATCCTGGAGAGAACGCCGAACCCGGCAACAAAAAAGCCGGTGACGGTGGAGGAGATCGACGCCGTCTTGGACGTCGTTGCAGCGCGGTGCCGGTTCAGTGCGCCGTCTGTCCGCCAGACCAAGGACGCGGCGTACATCGCATCACCGACACAGGCGGCACTCGGCAGCCTGTACTTGCGACTGGATGCGTGCGGGGCCCGGTGGCTGACGCGCCTGATCCTCAAGGACTACCGGCCGGTCGTGCTGAACGAGAATGCTGTAGCGCGCGCATTCAACGCGTCGCTGCCAATGGCGCTGCAGGTGCACGCAAGCTTAGATGCCGCTGTGGTGTCGCTGCAGGCGGCAAGCAGCAGCGATGGGTTCGCGATCAAGCCGCGATTGGGCGTCAAGGTTGGCCGGCAGCAGTGGCTCAAGGGCCGCAGCATTGAGAACTGCATCAAGATGGGCGGGTCGCGGCGCATGAGTTGCGAGCGCAAGATGGACGGCGAGTACGTGCAGGTGCACGTGGACCTGTCCAAGGGCGAAAAGGCGTGTCTGCAGCTGTTCAGCAAGAGCGGCAAGGACAGCACGCGCGACCGATCGCGGCTGCACGGCGCCATCCGCGACGCCCTGCGTATCGGGCGCAGCGACTGCCGTCTGACAACAGGCTGCATCCTTGAGGGCGAGATGCTTGCATACGACGACCGCACAGGCACGATTCTGGACTTTGACACGATCCGCAAGCACGTCAACCGCAGCGGATCCAGAATCTTCAACACAAAAGAGGAGTGCGTTTGATGAGCATTTTATGAGCAATAAAAGGACAGCACTAACCGGACAGGTCGCAAGGTCAAGAACACTTGATGATTGTGTGGTACGATGCCATGCTGATCGACGACGAGTCACTGCTGGATACGCCGCACGCAGACAGGTTCCGGCGCCTCGAAGCGCTCGTGGAATGTCGACAGGGATACTCTGAGATGGTGCAGCGCGAAGTGATTGACTTTGGCAGCCGCGGCGCGGCATCGCAGCTGCGGCAGGCATTCTCCAAGTGCATCACGGCCCGGCTCGAGGGGCTCGTGATCAAGCCGGAAGACGACCCATACTTTGACTTTACGCCGCAGCCAAACCTGCAACACCCATACCGGTCGCAGTGCATCAAGCTCAAGAAGGAGTACATTGGCACGTTTGGCGAAGTCGGCGACTTTGCCGTCATCGGCGCACGCTACGACGCGGCCAAGGCCATGGAGTACGCTCCCGAACGGTTGCCGGGGCGTGTGCGCTGGACGCACTTCTTTATCGGCTGCCTGGACAAGACAAAATCAACGCCGCAGCGGCCGTACTTTGTCGTGACCAACGTCGTGACGCTTACAAGTGCGCAGATGGCGACGTTTTTGACGCACTGCCGGCCGATGGTCGTGCCGTTCAACGCCAAGCGTGCCGACGTGACCGGCATCATCGACGGCTGTCCGTACGACATGGCGCGCATCGAACCCGGCATCGACAACTGCAAGGGCGGCCCGACGGAGCTGTTTGCGGACCCGCCAGTGGTGGACATTCGCTGCTTCTCGTTTCACCGACAGGGCTACGGCCAATTCTGGGGCCCACGGTTCCCATGCGTGGTCAAGTTCCACTTTGACCGCACATTCCGCGACGTCATGACCTTTGACGCGCTGCAGACGATGGGCGACGAAGATTCAGCGCGGCGCATGACAGCCAGCACGGCCGAGCTTGCGTCGGACGGCGGCAACGGCGGCAACGATGATGACGACGAGCATTACGGCGAGGAGGCGCACTGGGTGGACCGGCTCAAGAAAGCAGACCGGCGCAGCATTGCGGTGGATGCGGAGACGAGCCAGTCGTCTGGGCCGACGACACAGCGCAGCCAATCATCGGCCGGCGCGAGCCAAGTCGCACTACATCACGATACACAACAAAATACACAGCACGATACGCAGAATCACGGCATCTACGAAACAGAAGAGACGAAAGAGACGAAAGAGACGAAAGAGACCAAGGAAGAAGAGGCGGGCAGAGACGCGCTGCCACCTGCGCACCAGCCGACAGTGACCGTCATCGACCTGACGGAGGAGTCTGCACGGGACATTGATACTGGGTATGGCAACGACACGGGCTACGACAGCGACAGCGACGAGAGCCAGCTGGGAATTGCGTTGTTGTTTGCACAGGAAGATGCGCGTTTGTCACAGCCTGTAGTGTCGTCGCCGGCAACGACGCCGCCGCGATCGTCGCCGCGTGGAGCCCAACCGTCGTCGCCGCTCCGGCCGCCTTTGGCGTTTACGACGTCGTGCCCCAACCTGGGCCAGGCGTCTGTGGATACGCGCACGTGCCAGCGGACACCAGGGCAAAAGAGGCTGCGGACATGGGACGTGGCGAGCATGCCGGCGATCTCGCCGCCGGCGCTGAAGAGAGCTCGGAGTGGTATCTGATGTAGTTTTGATGAAACGCGCCACGCAATAGTAGCGGGCAGTAGTCAAACGCACATGAAGCCAGGGGCTAGTTGTTAATGGACGATTACAAGTAAATATACGCATATATATACATACTACTTCTCCTGGTGCACTGCCTACTTATCGCCATCTACATACACATAGTTTGCGGAGGGGATAGATGGGAAACGAAACAATGAGTACCTTGAGTTATGTACAGTCCGTGGCAAGTGGGCAAATTACAGGCGGATAGGACCGAAACTACGGGGTGCATTAGTTGTTTAGACCAGGCAGCGGGCCAATAGAGGGCCTATGCGTAGAAAAGCGGGACGGATAGCAACTGTAAATACTACAAAAGATAAGCATTTCTAGGGGTTGATATGACGTCTGTGCAGGATATTCTGCTAAGCATACAGCACGATGCATTTTTGTCAAGATATATGTAGAGAACAGCAATACCATGCAGACTTGTCCGTTTTTTCCATCGTGCTCTACCTAAGCATACTCTAGGCCGCTCTGTAAAATGAGTCTTAAGCAACATTGATAGAAATCACCTCGCCGAGAAACATGCTGCAAGACGGCGACGAGATTCTCACTTACAATGGGGGCATTTTTACATTGCCTTTCCCTTTCCCTTCTGCCGGGCTCCGCGTCATTATCTCACGCGGGACTATGTCTTTTGTTGTCTGCGCCATCGTTGAACTGTTCTCTCACTAATGCTGCTCCCTTCCAGGCGATGCGCGATGGCATGATACAGGTTGAAACTCGTTGCCGCCGACGTACATATATAGACGACTTCCTAAGTTGCAATCGTTAATGTAGGCAGAAATACTGTTGCAAGCGTCGGTCGTAAATTGGACGTAGAGGCTCGCTTAGTGCTGATGGTACGTGAAAGTGGCACTGGAAAAGGTTGACCTGGCGATGGTTCGGTTCGACAAAGGTGTGACTGTTCTGGGCCAGCAGCGACTGCATGGGGCACTTGCAGCGGCTCTCCTGTGGTGTTTCATTCATTGATGCTGCATCAGTAGGCGTGCATGTGACGACGGAATTAAGACCAACTACATCTGTGCTTTGGAGAGTCAGTCAATAATCAGAAGAGCAGATTCAGTCCGGAATAGGCACGCAAGTCCTATGTAATAGAATCAGACTCCGCTTTATGCACTATCAGGCGAGGCAGGTATATTACCGGCCATTATAATATGCATGTATGTTGTATTGATTAGGACTCGAAGTGTTAAGGCCGCGTTGTTGGAGCAAATGCAATATTACTGAAAGCAGTCACCTGGTCGGTATTTTGTTTGCACCTCTGTCTGTGATCATGAGCGTGGCATAATGTAATGTGTTGTTCGTAACGATGTCGTCGGTTGACAGCCGATGTTGTGCATCTGTGCGTGTCTGGAACTTGTCACGCATCGTGCCGTGCCTTTTTTTATGAAGCACCAATGATGCCGCCTCAGTAGCCGGTCTATGCTACTAGTTAAACTCTACCATCGATCAATAGCATCTTCGCACATGACTGTCTTTCAAATGTTACAATGACCAACACTGAGTTGGTGCTGGCTATCGCCCATGCCAGGGGTGATGGGAGGTGTCAATAAATGCAGGGTCCCAAATGTATTGAAGGAATATTTCAGTTACGGAGTATCTTAATTTGCACCGCTCTTATTTCTTTTGTCTTTTAGACTGCAACATACGCTATTAGTATAATGTATGTTTTAAGCTGGTACTACATAATGTATGTATGTGTACTTACTACATCCTAAATGTTTAAGGCCACGGGAAGACGCTTTTCCCGCGAGCTGTCGCCCCTAGATTTTCCCCCTATCCCCCTAGTGATGGAGGATTTTACCAGAGGTCGTTCAACCCTGTAATCAAATACTCTACTTCATACATATAGACGTTCCAAGAATAAGGCTTAGATCCGCGCAACCTGGGTATGTAGATCCAGCGGCTATCAACTTCCTCTTAACGGTCTCTTGTTTGGTGACTCTGGGCAGGGGCATCTTCCCGCATCAATGCACCGCGCTTGTTTGTTCACAGCCCCCGGTACCAAGAAAGGTACTTGGGATGCTTCGTACGTACATATGTATACGTAGTATGCTTTTACTTGACGAGGACTCCGCTCTTGTGCATACCAACTTCTTGTTGCAGCTAGGGTAAGACCCTTCAATTTGAATAGTCTGTTTGAGCACCAACAGTGTTGGTGATAATGAAGTCCAAGCAAAGAAAGAAAGAAGAAAGAGTGATGATAAATCAACTGGTTTGAGAAATATACAGAATGAAATAAGAAATAGACCGTGTTTGGCACGTGTATGCAACCCTGCACTATTATCTCAAAGATCAGCCGCTATAGTTCGTCTGTTGTGCATCATTCCACATGAAGCTTGTCTTCTATTTCCATGACTTTGGTTTCCGTTCTTCTTTCTACTTCTTTTCGATATGTACTTCATTTTCTGTATCAGTACGTATATCAAAATATCGGCCATATCATGACTCCAGCACAAAGCAAGATGCTTATCAAACAAGTAAACTAAACAAAAGCATAAGCATATGCATACAAGCAACAAACAACAAACACCAGCTCACCAACCACACTCTCCACTACCGCCACCCCCTTGCGTGTCTGTTGTACATGTGTATCCTCGCCATCTCCTCGAAAGCATACCGTATCATTCTCTTCGAGTCGTTTGTTTCCGTTGCTCGGATCCCCTGGCTCTGCAAATACACCGTGCGCTGGTTCACCTCCACATCCAGTCAATACGACGCTTCGCTCGTCCTCGGGCCGGCTCCCACGTCTCTCCAGCTCTCATCCCATACACATGCCTGCTCTTGACTCCTGGATCCCATCGTCTGCTATCTTTTCTGCTTCGATCACTCACTAGCTCGATTTGCTTCGTCTCTCGTCCCATGACTATAAATCTTCTGCTGTCCTCAACTTTTGTACTTTAACTCACCCTCTCCCATCAACTTCATTTTTCCATTTCCTTATACTCTGGTCAGCCTTATTACTATTTACTCTACTTCACCGTCGGCTAGCCGCGCTTCTCCCGTCAAGTTGTTTTATTCACTTCTTTTCCCGCTGTGAGCCGCTTTGAAAGTCGCCTAACTTGTCATTACTCTTTGCTTCACCTTCATCCTCCTCTCTACACCTGTGTACATACCCTGTACTATTTATATTACTGTCTTACTCAAGGTGTGTTCCACTCTCCTTCCCCCCCGCTTCAGCTGGTCTTTGTGTAATACAAATCGGCCTTGATCCCGGCCGGCGCTTAATTGTCTATTCTCGTCCTCTGCGTCTCAATCGCTTCGTACTTCTTTTGCTCATATACTAACTATTCAGCCGCTCTTTTTCCACTGCTGATCTTTCCTCTGTTTTTTTTTGGTTCTGCATTATACTTCCCGCATACGCTGTGCCGTTGCCTATCACCACCACAATGTCAAAAACACTTGTTGCTCTCACCACCTTTTTGGCTGTTGCCTCAGCTGCCTGCAAGCCCCCCAAGACGACCTTGAACTACACCCTGCCCAGTGCCGGCTCTGGCCACGAACTCGCGGCGCCGCCGGCCGACGTCAAGCTGCTGAAGATTGCCCTCGGCCATGGCCTGCAGAACTACACGTGTGCCAGCGCTACGGCGTCGGCCGTCGCCACCGGTGCGCTCGCCGTGCTATACGACATCACTGGCGTCTACCCCGGCACGGCTTCCGGCCTGTCGCAGGACGACTTCGACTCGCTCGCGCATGATGCGCTGTGGCTCGCGGACCTGCCACTGGCCCTCGACGATGCCGCCATGGCGCTCGTTGACTCAACGCCCAGCAGCTACACGGCGTACGACGTGAGCACGACGAACCCGTTTGGTGGCAACGCGCCGCTAAGTCTCGCCGCGATCACGGGCAACGTGCGGTTGCCGGCGGCGCCCGTACTGGGCCACCACTACTTTGACCAGAGCGGCATCCCGACGTTTGACCTCTTTGGCGCCGGTGGGCTGTTCGGCAGCATGAGCAAGACGGACGTGACGGCGTCGACGTACCATGGTGACGCGGGCCCGATGAACACCGGCAACGTCCCATGGCTTCTGCTGTCGGCTAACGCAAACGGCCTGTCGAGCGGCATTAAGTACGTCTACCGCGTCGTGACGGCCGGCGGCAATGCGGTGTCGTGCTCACTGGTGCAGAACGGCACGAGCAATGTACCGTACGCTGCACAGTACTGGTTCTATGGCTAGAGCCATTTTATCCCTTTTTTTTCTTTCCTCATTTTTCTTCTTAGTGCCTTTATTTTTTTCTTCTGATCTTCTTCTCTTCTTTTGTACCACGCATAGAGCTGGGTCTGTTGTATTTTTCTTCCATTTACATTTGTCTCTTTTCTGTTTCTTACTTAATTTCCGGCCACAGACCGATGATACCACAGGCACATTAAAAATGTATATTGTCTTGCAATACTGATACACGTTGCTGTTCATTTGATGCATTTATAACTTCTTACGCGGCCTCGCATGAATGACACACGAGCAAATCATAAAACTCCAATTAAAACCAGTGTCGGCGGCTAACGATTGGCCAGCAAGACTACACGCGCTCTTCTGCAACTGATAGCTGTGCTACTACATGTGTACTGCATAACCAGTAGCTGATGATGAGGACCGACTCAAAATTAAATGCCAGACACCAGTATCACAAAGAGCACAATCTACAACTTGTCCAACATGGACAGGCCGCTGCTACGGCCACCTCTTCCGACAGACTCGGCGAATACACCAGCATTAGGACGTGTGCACACGCTGTCTTAAGCATGGTGTGGCACGCTATTCCGTGGTGAGAAGTTGATGATGGATGACAAATCCACCTGATGAGTTGGTATTGATGTAACGCTGCATCGATTCCCATTGTATTCGATGTCGTTTGACGATAGCTTACTCGTTGTATCACCATCACAACTTCATTTAACGGTATCATCATTATATTGTACTGTCTAAGGAGATAGCTGCTTTTCGGTGGCAAATACTATGCTTGCTTGCTTTGCTATCGCCTATCTTCTCCATAGCCGATCCTGCGCAACAGTAAATCCGCTCCATGGCAAATGATCGCCTAGAATACACAGTATGACGCGGACTGGCGCGTCAAATGGAGGGTACTCGCATTCAACACGCCGTTAACTGTCCATCGTCTAGACGAGTGTCGTTTGTCGGTTTATTATCCTTCCGGAGCCGTCTGCTGGCCGTGCTGCCGCACCCCATCGTGTCGTTGGTATCGTTGCAAGAAAGAAATACGTCACGGACAGTTGCTTATGCCGTGGGGTTGGCGTTCATCTGCAAAGTTAGTCGGTACTCTACATCGCCTTTTGTCGCCTTCATCCTTCATCGCTGCTTACCTTGCGCTTGCCACCAGGGGCCGTCGTCACGTTGACAAAGCGGCGCGTGTACAGATCGCGCTTGTGGGCGCGGCCCTTGGGGACCTTGGGCTTCTCCTGGGGCTCAACCTTGGGGGTCTGCGACTTGACCTTGCCGGCACGTGCCAGGGAACCGTGAACCTTGCCCATGTTGATGGATTGTGTGAAAGACTTTGTTGTTTAAGAAAGTGTGTAGAGGTGGTTGGTGATGCGAGAGGAGATGGTGGTGGTGATGGTGATGGTGATGGTTATGATTGATGATGGATGGTGATGATGAGCAAGGCATGGCGAGGCTAGGATTTTGAATGCGAATGAAGACGGTCACGTGTTTGCCACAAGTGGATTCTCCGCCACAAGTGGACCTTCCTCTCCGTATGACTAACATTTGCCGGAGTCTACAGTGTATTCAGCCGTTCTTATCTTATCGCCCCGCCATGTCCATACTCTGAAGTACGTAGTGATGACGGAGTCTGGTATTCGTGCTCGCGAGCTCGTCACGCCACCACAATGCCCGACCAAGTCTCCGTCCTCTTCTGCTGCATGGGAAACATCTGTCGGTCAACCATGGCCGAGGGTGTCTTCCAGCACATGGTTAAGGCCGAACCCTACAAGAGCCGCATTGGCAAGGTCGACTCGTGCGGCACAAGTAAGTTGTCGCTGTCGTCGCTGTCGTCGCCGACGTCATCTCTGAGCAGATACTGACCGCGCAGTTGGCTACCACACGGGGGATCCACCTGACGAGCGGACCATGGAGACGCTTGCGGCACATGGCATCACGGATTACGAGCACCGCGCACGCAAGATCCTGGCGGCCGACTTTGACCGCTTCGACTACATCTTCGCCATGGACCGGCAGAACCTGAGCGACCTCACGTCGTACAAGTCGAAAAAGCCCGACAGCAAGGCCAAGGTGCTGTTGTTTGGCGAGTACGCCGGGACAGGGTCGGCCAAGGCCGAGATTGTGACGGATCCGTACTACGGCGGGCGCGACGGATTTACTAAGGCGTACGAGCAGACGACGCGCTTTAGTAGGAACTTTTTGGCCGACCTAATTGGGGAGGCCAAGTGAGGACGTGCTCAGAGCAGAGGGAAGTGATGCGCACGGGCAGGACAAGCGCGTTTGCCGCTGCCGAGTGGCACATCGGACCAACCAAACTCCATCGATTGCTCTACATATCCACCGATTTGATCTACATCTAGACCGGCATGAAATACATTTCGATACACACATGGCATATCTACTGGCTTGCTGGCTGCTGTCTCTATGAGTCGGTATTGTGCTTCACGCTTCATAAGTATCGGGTCCGCGGCAAACAAGATGCTTTCAGAGATCGGGCAGAAGAGGGCGAAAGGAGAATGAAAAGAAGGAGGACAGAAGAATGAGAGGCAAACTAGAATATAAGAACGAGGCCAGACAGCTGGATAAACGCGCTGACTGGTGGCTGGCCCTCCCACCCTCATAAATACTGCATCACACCACGTTGAGCACCACATCGCGTCTTACGGGGTTTTGGAGATACAGACGCGCCAACCTAAGCAACAGCAGGCCGCCGTCACGGTGCCCATTGTCTTGGCCCGCCACCCTGCTTGCTATGCAACCGGCCATGCTCCCGTCGACCTATTCAGCTGCCCGTCCCCTGCCTCTGTGACTGCCACGTTGCCACGTTTATCCACACTAGGCGCGTCTGTTCCTGATCGTCTGGCAAGCGTCTAGGGACGGTCGCATACTGGCCGCACGGATATTGGCGATCCCGTTGGGCACTTGGCTGTGTATGGCAAAGACAAATGTCATATACCGGCTGGGTATGGCAATTTATTATTAAGTCAACAGCATTGCGGAGCTAGGCCGTTCCTTCTTCTGCGTCTTTCGGCGCTCATGTTTCGTATTTCGTATGTCATATTTTGATTTCAATTTTCGTCTTTTTCCTCTCTATCGCGCGCGGCTACAGATAAGTCCCGGCCAATCCTGCACTCTCATAGGGCAAAACAACGGCTTATAAGATATAAATGATAGTTTGTGCATTGACAATCCCGTGTAATCTGTTCTACCCTGTTTTCATAGTCGTGCAGCTAGTACTTTAGTATTTACTTATTTCTTACGTAATCGATTGTCCATATTTACTTTGGCGCCCACGACAGTTTGACTGACGCTGGTTGACCATTGCCCCTCTCTATGAATAGGAGGCTGTCAGGATCCGACCAGTGCCTGGTGCTTGATGCATAGCAGTCTTCATGTATTCGGGTCTTCTAACCCACACGGCATTTCATCACAATAAGTGTGAATTTTGAATAAAATTAAATACGAATAAGTAAGAAACCGCTCTTTCCGCAATCATAAATAGTCGACGTTGGTTCCGTCCCTTTCTGTTATTTCGTTCCGCCTTACCTTGCTGCATCCGTCTCTAAAAGCTCTTTCATATCTCATTCACCTCATACAATACTCATATTTGCCTTTCTTCTTATTGACACCTCCTGCAAGGATATCCCAAATAAGCTCGCTTTGTTGATTATATTCTATTTTTACGCTGGACTCTTTGTCTTTCGTCTCGATCGACTCTGATCCATCGCTCCTTTTAGTTTGGTACTTACTGCTAGCTATTGGCTGCCTTCTTGTCGCACCTTCCTCTGTTGCAGTATATCCAACTACGGCTGCCTCATTCATCGTTCGTTCCTTTTCAAATATACACCTTGCCGTCAGCTGACTTCGATGCTCACACCCTCTCCCGCTCTTACTCTTCCCCAGTCACACTAGCCGCTGACATATACACTTTCGTCACTTTGCCCACATCCCGGCCGTTTCAGCCCCGCCATAGCCTTCTTGTGCCTCGACCCCACCACCACCACCGCCTCGTGCCCGCTTAGCCCAGCTTCACCACCTCGACCTCTTATATCTGCCATACGACGTCTTTGTCTGTCTGTCATTTTGACGTCTACACCAACGGCGTCTTTCTACCTGCACCGCTATCCATTTAACAACACAGTAACATGGCCGATCTACAGGGACGCAAGGTCTTCAAGGTCTTCAACCAGGACTTTGCCGTCGACGAGCGCTATGTCGTTACCAAGGAGCTGGGCCAGGGCGCATACGGCATTGTTTGCGCTGCTGTGAATAGCCAGACCAACGAAGGCGTCGCCATTAAGAAGGTCACCAACGTGTTCAGCAAGAAGATTCTCGCCAAGCGTGCCCTGCGCGAGATCAAGCTGCTGCAGCACTTCCGTGGCCACAGGAACGTGAGTGCTCTGTGGACCTTGCTGCCAGCCTGGACAGAGACACAGCTAACTGGCTAGATCACCTGCCTCTACGATATGGATATTCCGCGGCCCCAAAACTTCAACGAGACCTACCTCTACGAGGGTAAGCTTCCGACCGACCTTGTCGCTTGGTCGACCACGATCTAGAAGCTAACAGCAGCCAGAACTCATGGAGTGCGATCTGGCGGCCATCATCCGCTCCGGTCAACCCCTCACCGACGCGCACTTCCAGTCTTTTATCTACCAGATCCTCTGCGGCCTCAAGTATATCCACTCCGCAAACGTCCTCCACCGCGATCTGAAGCCCGGCAACCTGCTCGTCAATGCCGACTGCGAGCTCAAGATTTGCGATTTTGGCCTCGCACGTGGCTTTTCCGTCGACCCCGAGGAGAATGCTGGCTACATGACAGAGTATGTGGCGACGCGCTGGTACCGGGCGCCTGAGATCATGCTCAGCTTCCAGAGCTACACAAAGGCCATCGACGTCTGGTCTGTCGGCTGCATCCTGGCCGAGTTGCTGGGCAGCCGTCCGTTCTTCAAGGGCCGCGACTACGTCGACCAGCTGAACCAGATCCTAGAGATTTTGGGCACGCCAAACGAGGTCACGCTAGCGCGCATCGGCTCGTCGCGCGCCCAGGAGTACGTGCGCAACCTGCCGTTCAAGCCGAAGCAGCCCTTCCCCGCGCTCTTCCCGCATGCCAACACTGACGCGCTCGACCTGCTGGACCGCATGCTCGCCTTTGACCCAAGCAGCCGCATTTCCGTCGAGGAGGCCCTTGAGCACCCGTACCTGCACATCTGGCACGACGCCAGCGACGAACCCGATTGCCCGACGACGTTCAACTTTGACTTTGAGGTGGTCGACGATGTTGAGGATATGCGCAAGATGATCCTGGACGAGGTGTACCGCTTCCGCCAACAGGTCCGCACCGTGCCAGACCCCAACAGTCAGGCCGCCGCCCAGGCAGCAGCTCAGCAGGCGGGCCAGGTGCCGATCCCCGCGGGCGCCGGCCAGTGGACGTCTGAGGACCCGCGGCCACAAGAGTACGGCATGCACCAGGGCGGTCTGGAGCAGGAGCTTGCCGGCGGCCTTGATCGGAGGTAAAGGGTAGCCTTTGTAGACTGACCGGGTCTGCAGTACAAACTATCCATGCTTGTTTTGAATATCTAAGCTTTATCTTGTTTGGACTACCGCTTTTTTGTCATCTCGATCATTTTGCCTTTTCTTTACTTATTGCATGCTATTAGAAAATCTATGTAGGCTTGATGATGTCTAAAATTCGCGATACTGACCTAAATTAAAAGTTCTTTTCTTCACATGGCGGTGTTCAGCAGTGTCATATGATGATGTGTGGCGTGTAGCATTTGTGGCGTCTGCTTATGTCATGATGGGATCCAAATTAGGAAAGAGCGTTTTGACGTTCGTCAATGCACAATCTGAGCTAATATTGGTCGTTGAATTTTCGGTTAATCCAGCAAAAGCTTCAGACTGATATAACTCGGTCAATGATTACTTGTGCGAACTGCGAACCATCCCCTAGTGCCTTACCATCCGCTTCCTTTCTCGAGGCACTGACAAAACTGTTGGGAATGGATCCTCACCAGTCACGTCGTTTCGGCCGTGACTGCTCCATTAGGCAATTGCCTCGGCACCGTCTCTGCTGACTACGTTTGGAGCTTGGCAGCGTCCCTGAACTGTACTTTCAGCGGCTTTAGTGGCACTCAGGGCTCGATTGATTGCCTTTTAGCGCCTGGTTGGAAATGTGTCCCGGGCTCTCTGAGATTGCAATGTGATCCGGCCATCCGTTTTGCAGTTTTGCGTAAGAAAAACTTCCCCTTGATTTTATTCCCGTGTTATTTTATGGTGTTTTTGCCGGTGAACAGATCACTGCACTCGGTCGTTTTCGTTTTCGTTAGGTGATGATGTAATCAGTGCCAGGTGCTAGTTTCCTCTTGCAGTTCCACCTGCCAGTCTACTTACGGAGGTGCCTGGGATAAGAAACCACTCCCTTCCCATGTACTCTGTGGATATCTTTTTATCCACAAGTATCTAGAAAAGGCATAGTATCTGCTTTCACCCCTTGTGGCATTGCCCCTGTCGTGTTATTGATACCTGGTCGAGGAGTGGTTTCTTACCCATCCTACCTCCGTACGTATATATCCATCACGGCCCGCCCTATCTCTCGGCCGCCTCCCTCCTCACCTGCGGCTTACTCTCCCATTCACTCCTCCGTTTCATCTCGCACCTCGTGTTGCAACCGTCCAACCGCCCAACCGTCCAACCGTTCGCGGTGACCACTCTACCCCCCAGCCACCGTCATGGGCTCCTCGAAAGCCCCCCCACCCGACAAAAGGGCCAAGTCCTCGTCGCTCACCAACATGTCCACGGTCATGTCGCTCATCGGTGCAGTTACAGCTGCGTCCGCTGTGTATGCCGGCCACTCACTCATGTCGCGCGGCGACTTACAGTCGCTCGCCACGCGATTCTTGACGGGTCCGGGCCGCACGTCACGCATCCTGCTCACCCTCTTTGTCGTGTGCAATCTCAAGAGCATGCCTTTTGTCTGGACGCTGCGCATCTTTGGCGCCATGCTGCGCCACACGTACTGGCCGCGCAAGCCACTACCGCCCTCCGCTCTCTTCCACTACAGCATCACGCAGAGCCACACGTCGCTGATGGAGACGGACTACAACATGCACAAGTCCAACAGCACTTATTTCTCTGATCTCGATACAAGCCGCACGCACCTTGTCATGTTTCTCTTGGGGCCCGGCGTGGCGGCGGCCGGCCGCAATAAGCAGACGCGGCTGGTGTGCGCGCCCGACGACGAGACCAAGGCGATGCCGGGCAGTTTCGGCGTCGGACTCGGCGGAGTGTTCTGCTCGTTCCGCAAAGAAATTGCGCCGTACCAGGCGTACGAGATGTGGAGCCGCGTACTGTCGTGGGACCGCAAGTGGCTGTACATTGTGACGCACTTTGTGGTCAAGGGAAAAGTGAAGCCACCAGTGTACGACAGCGCCAGTGCCGGCGGCGGCTCAGCGGAACGCCGCGAATGGACGGCCGAGGATGAGGAAAAGCTGCAAAAGTACGTCATTGCGACGGCCATCAGCCGGTACGTGTTCAAGATGGGCCGGTTCACCGTGCAGCCGGCCATTCTGATCGACGCGAGTGGTCTACTGCCAGAACGGCCAGGCCCCCTCGGCTGGCGCGGCGGCCCCGATGCTGTGGGCGACCTGACGCAGTCTGTCGATGCCGATGCTGAGACTACGAGCGAAAGCGAAGAATGGACGTGGAAGGATGCCGAGAGAGGACGGCGCAACGGTATGGTCATTGCAGACCGGTTTGCCGGGCTTGACGATGCCGGGATGCTCTTTGACGGCGGCAAGAATGGAGCTCTTGGTGTCTTTGGTCCTGGATGAGAGGCAGTAGGCCGAACAAAGTTTTATTTCTCTCCCCACTTCCTATTTCCTAATATCACGCATTGACAAGTAGAATAGATAGATCAATAGACGGATCAATTGGACACCAGTTTACCGGGATGGGAGTGTAAACACAAAGTATGGAAAGACAGGTAAAACCGATAAATCAGACAAAACGCAAACATATCAAACACCGATAGACGACGTCCAGCTTCTTTGTTAAGCACCACAACGCAAGCAAGCAGCAGCTCCTCAAATCCACAACCCAGGTACAGGCAAACTTGCAACGATCAAACCAGCGGCAGTTCTCCTTCTCCAACTACATGTCCCACACCCCACCGAAACAAGTACCTTCAGCAGGAACCAAACCAAGTGGTTCAGCCTTCATTTGCCGACGTTTTGGCAAGGCGCACGTTAACCAAACAAACACGTTTGTCAATCTTATGACCGGTGGTGGGCAGACTACGGGTGGCAATATGCACTCTGGCAATATGATTCAGATACCGCAGCCGCAGTCAGACACACCAGCACTCTTCTTTGTGCCCCTGCAGACAGCAGCAGTGGCGGTCTAGATATTGATGTGAATTACTACAGATAAAGCGTCTGCGGCGGCTCAATGGACTATTCTGGTGACAGCTGGGGTAGCAACTACTAAATGATTCATCTTTTTGGATTTATCTATCTCATTCACTTCTGCTACCTCTTCCCATTCAATTAACTCTTTGTTGTTTTGATGTCACCGCTGAATAAGAAGTAACACATGAGTCCGCTCAATCACAACCCGTCACTTACAGCCGTGGACCCACTTAATACATGCTGCTCACTGGATTGATGATTCACATTGACTTATCCTTTGTATTGTGTCTCACCGGATGCCACGCTGTGCACCGCCGTTATATTGCAATGAATGAATCAGTCAATAGCAAGAATTCAACCATGGATGCTTTGAATGGCAACCAAACAGCCAGATGAGTGCATCCACATTAAGCATCAATTGGTGCAGCAATGGGATCCTTGAGCGAGTAACGCAGCAGGGAAGAAGATGTAGTTTTTTTCTTAATATATTTTGGCTCGGACGCATTACTTTGAGGGCAATCTTTCTTGACATTTCATCACCTCTTAAACAACCGTCTTCACGTCTTCTTTCTTTTCTCTACAATCTTCACAACTTACTTCTTCTCTCTACAATCTTCACATCTTCTATCTTTTCTCAACTGTCGACACAGCTTCTTTCTCTCAACTGTCTACACATCATTTTTCTTCTCTCTACTGCCGATTCGGCTTCTCTCTTCTCTCTACTATCTTCACATCTTCTGTCCTTTCTCTACCGTCGACACATCTTCTTTCTCTCTACTATCTTCACATCTTCTCTCTATTCTCGCTACTGTCTGCACGTATTCTCTCTTCTCTCTACCGTCGACACGGCTTCTCTCGTCCCTCTACTATTTACACGTCTGCTGTGCCACTCACTCACTCGAGTCTGCAAAAAACTCACACAATATAGCCGTGCATCTGCGCTCATCAAGATGGACAAAAAAGAGAAACCTTCCTCCTCCCTCTCCCCTAGTCAAAAGCGAAAGTTTGACGCCAGAGCTCGTCGCCGGCTGAATAACTCCAGTGAGACAAGCAGCTCGTCGGCCACTACACTAGAGACGAATACATCCACGCCAGCCACCATCTTCAGCCCAAGCGAACGCATGTCGAGCATAGCAGAGGGCGTCACAGCGTTGACAGCTTCCGGTCGCCAAGAGCCGCGAGAAGATGAGATCAGTCACTATTATGCCGGCCTTCCGTCCAAGCCACGACTACTTGCTAGGACTGGCACTGACAGCTGGCCACCGACAGCACCACCTATGCCCCTGGCACAGTCTCCACATCATGACCCTGCCCCAGGCTCTCCGGAGTGGACTCCGGAAACCGTCCGGAAGCACCTGGGCCCCATTGATGGTCCATTTCCTGCCTCCAGGCATGCGCTCATCCCCGCCTGGCCGAAGATCCGCGATGAGATCGTTGCGGTTCTGTCCGGTTCCCCCATCCAGAACGCCTGGTCAATTGTGTTCCCTACCAGAGTGACTTCCGAGTGGGTAAATGGGACGACTAGCACAAAGGTGACTGTGCTTGTGGGTGCCAGCTTCGCCCAAGTACAGGAGGCTGCGTCATCGGCAGACAGTTCCGTCTGGGCTGTGGCAATGCTGACGGTGGACAAGTGCCAAAAGGTACTGCAAGACCACGGCTTCGCTGGCATTGAAGTCGAGGCTTACGAGTCAAATATTGCCCCACTTGCTGGAAGCCGTTCTAGTGCCGAAGTCCCACAAACCCTGACAGCAGTACAGACGCCAAGTTTGCCGAGATGGGCCGTCACGACATTGACCAGTACTTTGACCTCAGGGCGACTAACAAGCCCGGCGAACTCTGCGAGAACCCGATACTACACCACAGCCTCGTCGCTGGCCCCTTCTTGTTTCTGAACCGCCCCGGCCAGAGACTTGAGCGGACGAGGCGGCCGAGCAGCGGCGACTCTGAAAGCTACCGCAATACCGGTTCCACGGGAAGTCTCGGCCTTTACCTGACTCTCAGCCCAAAGTCTGCGAGCCTCACGTCTCGTTCCGGCAAGGTGTTTGCACTGACCTCGCGGCATGTGGCTATTGGTGAGAATGTCGACTCAGATGTCACTTTCAGTTACAGCACGACGCAAGGCGGCGAGGATGACAAGATGATGGTCCTGTGAGGAGAGCAGCGGGCTCTTGAACTTGGCGCGGACCAGCTTGACGAGGAACGCAAGAGTATCGTCTGCTATGCTCGGAAATCATTGAAGGATGCCGGCCAGACGGGTGACGAAGCTCTCATGGACCGCGGTGATACATTACTTTCATACGCCGAAAATACCCTCGAGCCCCTATCCGAGGCCATGCGTGCTGCTGCTGCGAGCTCATACGGCAGTGGAGAGGCAGACGACACGTCACAGCGAAAGAGGCGCGAGGTGGGCCATGTCGTGGCGTCCGCGCGGCATGGCCTTACGAAGCGACAAACGTGGTCCGACTGGGCCCTGGTCGAGCTGACCGAGTCCGGGACAAAGAATGTTTTGAAGCGCCAGTCCGCCAACGAGTTTTTTGTCAGCGTAGTCCTTGCGGCCGAGTTCTCCCGTCACATAAAGTTTTGGCATCCCGATGTGTTAAGCTTCTTTGACTTTCTGACCGACAAATGCGGGAGTATGTGCATCAGCGGAACGAGACTTCCAGGAGCCATCCGGATTTCTAAGGACGTGAGCAACATGGGACACCAAGGCAAGGACAAGGGCAAGGCACCTGCCAACGCCAGCACTGGCACTGACACGAACACTGATGCTGGGCATCTGCCCACCGAATCAGAGTATGTCTTTAAGAGCGGTGCCACCACTGGCTTCACCATGGGGTTGACAACGCGTGCCGCTCGACGACGGAAAAAATATCCTTGCCTACAACCTGCTCATCTACCCCACAGTCACAGAAACAAAAACGCAGCTGCGCAGAAAAACGTCAGGAATTTCAGTGCGCGCGGTGACTCGGGGTCGGCCGTGGTTGGCATCGACGGCTGTGTCGTTGCAATGATCGATGCCGGCGCGAGTAGCGCCGATCTCGGTCGTCTTATCTTATCGTCCGCCAGCGGTTCTGCCAACCACCGATGACGACGTCAAGGCGCAGGCTAGAGCTGCGCACGAGGCCGCCGCGCTCGGTAAGGTGCCTCTTACCTTTCGCCCTGCCAAAAGAGATGTCATGCCAGGCAATTCTTTTGAAGAAAATCCTAGCGTCGACGTTACGCTGGCTACCCCTATTGACTGGGTGCTGAAGGAGATTGAGGAGACACTCGGCGAGTCTGTGCATTTGGTGTAAGCGTAGATGCCGCGGCTCTGACGGCGCTGGACGTTGTCTATCAGAACTTGAGTATGTTTGTGTTTTGTCTGATGTTTTTGTTTCTTGTCATTCCATAGTTTGTGATTACCTCATTTCGCTGGTGTCCAATTGACCCATTGATTAATCTATCTATTCTACTTGTCAATGTATATGTATGAGATTAGAAAATTGGGTGTGGGAAATGAAATGCAACTTCGTTCAGCGTCCTGCCCCTAAGCCAGGGCAGATGACGTCCAGGGTGCCATTCTTGCCGCCGTAAGTGGCCTTAGACCGAGACTTCCCATGGAACCGGTCTTGCGCTAGGGTTTCTAGTAGGTCAATGTGAACCATCAATCCATTGAGCAGCAGCATGTGTTAAGTGGGTCTACAGCTGTAAGTGACGGGTTGTGATTGGATGAATTTGATTTTTGTGTTTCTTATCCAGTTGTGACATCAAAAGAGCAAAGAGCAAATTGAATAGAAAAATGCAGCAGAAGCGAACGAGATGAACAAATCCAAAAAAAGAAACCCTGCGTGTAGGAGGTTATACACGACTAGTAGCTGCTACCCCAGCTGTCACCAGAATAGTCCATTGGGCCGCTGCAGACGCCTGTGTCGGTGGCAATGCCCATGTCAATGTTGATGTCCACATCGATGTCCAGAGCGCCACTGTTGCTGTCTGTAGGGGGCACAAAGCAGGGTGCTGGTGCCTCTGACTGCGGCTGTGGCATCTGACTCGAAATGCCAGAGTATATATCGCCACCCGTAGTCTGCCCACCGCCGCTCATAATATTGGCAAAGGTGCTCGTCTGGTTGACTTGCGCCTGTGCTAAAATGTCGGCAAACGAAGGCTGATTCGCTTGGTATTCTTTTTGCTGCTGGAGATAGTCGGAGAAGGAGAACTGCGGCTGGTTTGCCTGCTCCTGGGGTGGGAGTTCAAACTGCTGCTGCTGCTGTTGTTGCTGCTGCTGCTGCTGTTGGCTTTCGTTGTGGTGCTTAACAAACAAGTTGACCACATGGTTGGTCATCGACTCGCCCGGTGTCGGCTCGCTTGCTGTATGGACTGTACTCGGCGTGCTGTGGGACGCACCGGCGACACCTGCAACATTCGTGCTATATTCGCCATTTACAGATCCATGAGAATAGAAGTCGCTGGCGTGACCATGGGCGCTGGGCTGACTACTTGCCTGGCCGGGTGTACAGCCGGGAGCCTGTCCTGGGGGTGCCGAAGAATGAAATGGCAGCTCGGGTGCCGGTCTCCCATTGCCGCTAGCGGCAGCCCCTGCAGCAGCTGCTGTCTGCTGTGCAGCATATATTTGCTGCTGGGCCTGCTGCTGGGCCTGTTGGATCTGTTGTTGCGCCTGTTGCTGGTCTTTTTTCACGGCTTCGTCAATTGCCTGCTGATGCGACTGCTTCTGCTGCTGGGCAAGAGAGTTACGCTTGTAGTTTTGGTGTGATGCGAACGCGGTGCTACCAAGCTGGGCGCCGGCATTGCCCGTGAGGCCGATACTCTCACCCACAAGAGCGCCGCCAATGGCAAAAGCCGTGCTCTTGATGGCCGGGTTCTTTATCATTTTGGACAGGAGCCTTTTGCCACCTGCAATGCTGCTGGAAGCCGCTGTAGAGACGGAGGCGGTGCTTGATGGACGCTGCGGTGCCATACCGACGTTCATACCGGAAATTGACGTCGTATGCGAGAGCGGCCGGTACGGAGTAGACCCGGGATGTTGGGGCTGTGGTGTCTGCGCCTGCTGAGGGTGGTACAGCTGCTGCTCATGCGCACCGAAGCTTGACATAGATATCGAGCTAGAATGCTGAGGAGGAGGTGGTGGGACATTGTGTATCCGGTTGGGCAGTGGCGGCGGCACACCTCCCATTGCAATTGGAGGACCCGCAAAAAATGGCAGGCTTAGTGCGTGGCCGGGCAAGTGTGCAGGGAGAGACATACGGTGCGGGTGCTTTCCAGGTGTTTGGGTATTCTGGCCTGGAGGTGGTTGAAATTGCAGAGTACCAGAGAATCCCTGCTGCTGTGATGGGTGTCCCGGACGAGGCTGTTGGGCATGCTGGGCAGGCTGATAGGCCGGAATAGGAGTCGGCTGGGGTGCACCATATATGGACATTCTATGTGGAATGGCAGGACGAGGCGGCAGCGGCGGAGGCGATGGTGGCAGAACACCGGCAGCCGTACTGCCAATACTGGAGATGGAATCGATAGAGTTGCGGTGCATTGTATTGATAGATTGGGGTGGTGACTGTGCCAGCAGTTCTGCAGCCTGTTCCGGGTACTGCTGTTGTAGCCCATTGGCTGCCTGTAGATGCTCAGCTGGATGTACCTGTGGGCTATGAGCACTGTGTGTCGAGTTCACAGAATGAACAGTTTGTGCCGGCGTCGAAGAACGAGAACAAGCAAAGTGTGGACTGTATAGTTGTGGCTGTTGCTGCTGAGGTGCTGGCGGCGGCTGCCAGCTTGATATACCAGATACAGAAGACACGGACGATACGGATGCACTGTGAGGTGTCCCTGCTCCCAACGAAGGCACCGGTGAGGGAGTGGATAGAGACACGGGGGTTGGGGCTGCTGTCTGGGGGGAGGAAGAGCCACTGCCAACCGGCTTCCGTTGAAGTGTTGGCGTTCTCTGGACACGCTGTGGCTCGACAGGTGCCGGCCTCAGCTCTTCTACCAGCATCAGTCCAGAGTAAGCTTCGGTGGTGGAAACCAGACTAGTCGGTGGTGGCATTCTTGTTTCGGTCGTATCTGGAGGGACTTCAGGGCTGGCACTGACAAAGTTGGCCGTCATGGGCGGGGCCGGAGGTGCAGGGCTCGGGGCAGGCACGAGCGTCAATTCTGACGGCGTGCCTTGCGCTGGAGTTGGTGGTGTTGCAGGCTTGACAGGCACCGTAGAAGGCGGCCTCGGTTGCTGCAGCGTATTAGGAACAGCCCTACTCTCCTGTGACGGTGGTGTTTCCGCTGGCTGTGGCGACTTTGGCTTCAGTGGTGCTGGAATAGCATCATCAGCTAGCATGCGATGGAACGCAGCCGCGCCTTCATTTCTGCTACAGATCGAAGCATGTTCTGTAAGAGGTGTCTTTGGCATGGGGGGCATATCCAGGGTTGCAGGAATCGTTTCCGGGTCTGGCATGCGGGGCATCTCTACTTTATCACTGGCACTGGCAGCCTGTTTCGGTGACGAAACATCACCTGAGGGGGTGCTTTGGCGTGAGAACCGGAGAGGTG
This sequence comes from Ophiostoma triangulosporum, assembly GCA_029298705.1. Taxonomy (NCBI): domain Eukaryota; kingdom Fungi; phylum Ascomycota; class Sordariomycetes; order Ophiostomatales; family Ophiostomataceae; genus Ophiostoma; species Ophiostoma triangulosporum. The sequence continues at coordinate 1,935,392 of JANSLO010000003.1, read as the reverse complement.
CAGGCATCAAGTCCGGCTTCTCTAGCCGTTCGGTAGTCTCAACTGTGACATCGTATTGATCTGCCCGCACTGTAAGGGGTTGTAGAGCGGGCAGTATGCAGTCTGGGTGCGCTGTTATAGGAGGTGGTCCCTGTGTTGGAGCTGCTGGTAGCGGCCCTGGCGTCAAAACACGAGGTATCGAGAGCGGCGGTGTCAGAATGGATGGTGCAGTAGGCGGCGGTGATGGTGTTTTATGCGCACCCGGGGTTGGGCGCAAAGCCTGTGGTACATTATCAGGAATGTGTTTTGATTTTTTTTCATCAAGAGTTGTCACAGTCTTGTCCGATTGTGTCTTAGCCGCAGAAGCAGGCCTTAGCACGGACGGTACTCTGTTCACTCTGGTGTCGGTTAGAGGAACGGGCGATGGCGGTGTTGTTTGAAAGAGAGGAGACGGTGATAATTGGGGTGCTTGTAGGTGCGGCGGAGTAGCTACTAGAGCATCTAGCGGTGCAGGTGGTGCCTGGTCTTGTGTCGCATCCGCAGGCCGGTATGGCTGAATAGTTGGAGCTTGGCTCGGTGGTGAAGCCTGCGGCGCTTCTACCACAGGTTCCTTGACCGACAACGGCTCGTTTGCCAGCTCAGCATAAAATATGATAGGGCCACCGTCAAGCTCAACGGTTTGTGGGTTTGATTCTTCTGTGCATAGCATGGTCTGCTCAGTGGGCAACTCCGAGATGAAGCCGACTGGCGTCTCAGCAGACGCGAAATAGTGGCGGCCGAGAGAACCGGCGTCGGGCAGCTCATAGAAGAGGGTTGGAGGGATCATCGGAGGGATCTCAGTGGCCGTCGCATCGGTGGCGGCTGCTTGGACAGCTGTCATAGTTACTACAGCAGTGATGCTTCTGTTTGGCGAAGGTGCTGTCGTAGGTAATGTGGCGTCTACTTCCGCCACGGGCATGTTGGGTGTGGCTAGGCGTGTCTCGGGCGTCACGGGTGTTCGCAGCGTCCTGTCCTCGGGTAGCTTGTCGTTCGCCTCCTCCTCGACAGGTGACACAGGCACATCGTTGTAGGAAACGGGCCCGAGGTAGCCGCCGAACATATCATAGGACGAGCTGAAATTGAGTGGTGCGGTGACGACGGGGTCGTCTCCAGAGTCCATGGCAGACACGGCGGAGGTCTGGCGCTTTGGCATGCCGGAGACTCTGCGCTGGCGGTCACTCGCGAGCTTTTCTTCGGGTGTGGGCGTGTAAGTGTCGGACATCTGGGGCAGCCTAAGAGAGAGGTTGGAGCCCGGACTAAAGTTCTCAACGTAGTCAGGGAACTCGTCACCGTCTTTAGGAAAGGTGAACTGGATGGCGCCGGTGGGCTTGTAACAGTAAAACCAGCGGGCGCCGTCGTAGTCGACCTCCCAGCCGGTGGGTAGTGACGCCATTGTGTTGGTGTCTGCTGTACCGGTCTGTATTTGTCTGTTTGTATGTGTCTGTCTGTGTCTTTTTCTCTCTGCCGTCTATGCCATCGACATCATATATCTCTTGACTTAGGGACAGCTCTATCTGAGACGGCGGGGACGAGTCTGGTCAACCTCACACGGTAGATAATGCTAGCAGACAGGCAGACAAGCACACATGGGGGTGCATAAGGCACGATTCGAGACAGTCGTCGCGCTGGGAAGCAAGATATGACCCTGACTGTGATGCTTATTAAGCATTCAACGTTGCAAGAAGAGAAGACGCTCTAGTAGAAAGGCACGGAGAAAGTACTCGAGAGGAGGGTGTGGGATATTATTCTTGGGACAGGGTGGGAAGGAGGATTGCAGGACTAATATCGGGCAGGGCAGGCACGGCGAATGCGAGGAATACGGTCAGAGTTGGGCTGCCAGATAGCCTTGGAGGGGAGAGCAGGCCGATTAAGTCAGGCATGGATAAGTCTGATAGAGGAATTAAACTCCAATAATAGTGCCCAACCAGAAGAAAACAAGGGAGGATGTGACAAGCAATCGGCTAAACTAGCCTTATACAGGGCATGGTCAGATGCGTTGAGGCAGGCGCGAGGCATGCTCCTCCTCATTTTGTTAATAAACGTACATACATATTATAGAAGTGCGGCTGAATGTGGGTCTATTTATCGTTTATTAGTCTTATTTTGTAGCTATTTTATTGAACTGATCTAGCAGCCATCTTCACGGAACTCCATCTTGACTTGTTCAGATATGTAGTCTAATTTTCACTCGTCACTTCTGCCAGCTTATGAGGCAGCGGGCGGTTAGCCAGGGCCGTGTGGACCAGGCAGGAGTGACAAGAGACAAGTCCATGCGGTCACTAATGAACAAGGCTTTGGACACCTACTCAGCCGTGGTCTTCTGTAATGCTGGCAGGCAAGTTGGCGTCTCCCCATCTATCCTCATGGTAGGAGATTTTGGATGCGGCTGCACCACACCTACGGGAGAACGGCAGATCTGTCACAAAGTTTCTGGCCAAGGTTCGCTCACGACTGCAAGACAGCAACGGAGCTCAAAGACGACGCCGTTGTGAAATTATATCGCATTAATGTAGACCATAATTTAGTGCGTAAGAATAAGCGGCGTCGACGGCGAAGCGGTGAGTTGATATAATTACATGAAGAATGCCTTGCCATCAACGATCATGTGCGGCCTTTTTCAGCTTCAACTACCCTCAGCTGAGTCAGCTCGTCACTGAATAATGGGGATAAGGCAGATATGGTTTCAGTGGGTACCCTCTCTATTACAACGCCTCAAGTTCTCAACCCACTTTTAGCCGGGCCCTTCCATCGGCTCTGAGTCTCTGACAGTTGCATAGAATCTGTCGTGAATTCTTCGGGTTGAGTCTCTGACAGTTGCATAGAATCTGTCGTGAATTCTTCGGGTTGAGTCTCTGACAGTTGCATAGAATCTGTCGTGAGTTTTTTCGGTTTTTGTGGACCTTTTCTACATCTCCTTTTTCTGTCTCACCACTACCTGCTCTTTCTTTCTTTCTCGCTGTCTGTTAATGTTTTTTCTTCCTCACTATCAACAACAACAGCGTTTACCATCAACACAAACTTCATAATACTAACTGCTTCTTTTGTCACTTATTTGTGCCATCGATTGATCGAAACGGCAACCGTTGCGCAAGAGTACGTTTATTGTTTGCTCTATGTGTTCAATCTCGACAACACCTTGCCAGTATCATTTCAAGAGTCGCAGCACAGAGCCAACAAGAACTCTGTGAAATCTTTGGTTAAAGCTCTCAACGACACCAGCGGCTACAATTTCTGCTTCAGGTGGAAGTATGCTTACCCGCAGTCGGGGCCGACTACGTTCTACTTTACGTGCTCCCAAGACAAAGTATCCGAACACAACATCACCTCAAACAGCCGACAGCATAGAAGGAACAATAGCGCGTTTCCCCTGCCAGAGCAAACTGCAGTTGAATATCAACTTCCGAGACAACATGCACAGCCTCCAACTCTTATCACAAGCACCACACTCCTTACAACGACATTCGCCTTTCGGCAGCTGTGCTAGAGTTCATTCGCGGGCTTGTCGCTTGTGATAGAGTTGGAGGCTGAGCGTGTTGTCTCGGAAGTTGATATTCAACTGCAGTTTACTGTGGCGCGCTATTGTTCCTTCTATTCTGTCGGCTGTTTGCGGTGATGTTGTGTTCGGATACTTTGTCTTGGGAGAAATATGAGAGTAGAACGTAGTCGGCCCCGACTGCGGGTACTTCCACCTGAAGCAGAAATCATAGCCGCTGGTGTCGTTGAGAGCTTTAACCAAGGATTTCACAGAGTTCTTGTTGGCTCTGTGCTGCGACTCTTAAAATGATACTGGCAAGGTGTTGTCGAGATTGAACACATAGTCGAGATTGGCTATGGTGTTGATGTCACTCTAAATACTGAAAAGAAAGAAATCATCAAGAAAACAACAAACTGATAACCATTTTCTGAATCACGCATCATAGCTAGACATAAACACGACATATAAAATCTAAATACCTAATCGACATTTTCAAAGCCACCTCTACCCAACAGTCACCTCCCAGTCGGCACCGACACGCACACCGACATGGCGCACAATGGCAAATGCAGCACGGCCGCCACTCGGCGTGACATAGTCCAGCGGCGCCGTCCACGTCTTGCCCTCGGACGTTACCGTGGCCGCAGAGAAGCCCGACCACGATGCCGGCGCGCCCACAATGACAATCTTGTCCACGTGCACGTCGTTCATCGCCTTGAGCCACTCGCCCGCCTTCTTGGGTGCCGCCGCGACGGCCTTGGACGACACGCGGTTGCCCTCAACCACAAACCGCTGGTGGATGTACTGGCCCTGCTCGTAGTCAAACGAGTCGCCGTCGTCGACGTACAGCTCGCCCTCGGCCTGGCCGCTCTTGGACATGGCTGCCACCAGCGTGTAGTCGTCGTACTTCATCAGCTGGCTCGAGCGGCGCGGCTGGTCACGGCGCGCAAACGCATGGCCGCCGCGCATCAGCACAGGAATAGTGTCGAGCGGCGCGGGCATCTGGGTGACCTTGCCGGCCTGGGTCGGCACCACCGAGTAGTCAAAGTAGTCGTAGTAGACCTCCGAGTCCGGAATATACATGCCCACAGTCTCCTTGCCGGCCTCGACAACTGGCTTGACAAGCAGACCCGTGCTGCCGACAAAGAACTCGTCGTCAATGCCAAACGCCGACTCCAGGTCGGGGTGCGTGTAGAAAAGCGGCTTCAGGATGGGCGTGCCGTCCGTGTGCGCGGCGTGGAAAGCCGTGTAGAACGCGGGCAGCAGGCTGTACCGCAGGCGTAGGGCCGCCGTGATGATAGTCGTGTACGGCTCGCCCGCCATGTACGGCTCGCGCCGGCGCGAGTCAATGTGTGCGTGACCGCGGAAGAAGGGATAGAACACACCCGCCTGGTACCAGCGCGTCTGCAGTTCCTTGTCAGGGTTGCCAAAAAAGCCGCCGACATCGGCACCAGCAAAGGGGAAGCCCGCAATGCCCTGAGACAGCAGCATGGGCGTCGCGGCAGCCAGGTATTCCCAGGACGCCTGATTGTCGCCCGTCCACATGGCGCCGTAGCGCTGCGAACCGGCAAAGAAGGAGCGCGTCAGGATAAACGGCCGGCGCAGCTCGCCCGCCTTGCGCGACAGCAAGGCCTGGAATGTGGCGTTGTGGAACGTCATGCCGTTTAGGTTGTGCACGTCGCGGTGCTCCCAGCCATCGTGGTGCACATTGTCCTTGGGCATGGTCGTCTCCGGACCGTTGAACACCGACGGCTCGTTCATGTCGTTCCAAATAAACACATTCGCGGCCGTGCCCGGGAAGGAGGCATACGTGAACAGCGTCTTCCACCACTCAATGGCCTTGGGGTTGAAGGCATCGATCCAGTGCGACGAGCCGGGCCAGCACCAGCCCTCAAAGATACCGTTGTCCTTGTTTCTGACAGCCAGGTCCTTATCCTTCATCTCGGCCACAACAGGGTAATCGTCCACATTCTTGATGTGCGGGTCGATAATCACCACCAACTTGCGGCCGTGCTCGTCCAGACGCTCCACCATGCCCATGGGGTCGGCAAACTTCTCGTCCCACGTAAAGTACTTCTTGCCGTCCGTGTACTCAATGTCTAGCCAGATGATGTCGTAGGGGATGCCAAACTTGTCCATCTTGCGGTCCACGTCCTTGACGTCGTCGTCCGACACGTAGTTCCACCGACACTGCTGGTAGCCAATCGCCGACTCCTGGGGCAGTGCCGTGTAGCCCGTAAGCTCGCCGTAGTTCTTGAGCACGTCCTGGGTCGTCGGGCCCAGAAAGACGAATACATCCAGCAGGCCGCTCTCCGACATCCAATGCGTCTGCGTGTCGGTTTCAGCACCAGCACCCAGCGCCATCGGGTTACTCTTCACCTTTTTCTTCGTAATGTCGATCCAAGTCTCTGCCGCGTTCAGCCAGAACACACCAACGGTCGAGCCCTGGCGATGTGCCTGCATAAAGGGAATGGAGCCGTACAGCGTCATGGGGCTGTCCAGGATGTACTCGAAAACGTCCAGGTTGTACAGGCGGTACGGCTCACTGTACTTGCCGTCGCCACCGCGGGTCTCCTTAAGTGAGAGCGGGCCCGTGTGCGATGGGATACCGTAGACATGGTCGTAGCCCAGGAACGAGATGTCGAGACCCACGCTCTCGGGGCCGCGGGGCTTGGTATCGGTGTTGCCGCCAAACGTCTCTTCCCAGAGCGTGGCGTCGCTCTCCGCCTCCTCGCCCTCCTTGGGCTCGACCTTGGCGCGCCAGTGATCCAGGTTGAAGAGGCCGCGGTCGTTGATCTTGATCTCGGTGGCGCCGTCGCGCTTGAACTCGACGCTGAATGGGCTGTACTGGATGTGCGCCTCGAACTGGCCCTCGGGGCCATAGCGAATCACTTTCTGGTTGGGCGACGACTCAAAGTCATCCTCAACGACTGTGGCTGTCTTGTCCAGGTCGAGACCGCCGACAATGACGAGCTTCTCGGCCTCGTTGTACCGCTCCTTGCGCACCTTGCTGTGGTGGCGCAGCTCAATGTCCTTGGTCTGCCGGCGCTCCTCATCGACGGTGACGCGGGCCACGCCCGACTTTGTAAACGATACGGTCAGGGGCAGACGGACGGTATCACCCTGGGCGTTGATTGTTTTGAGAATGGTAGCCTGGAATTGGCCGTCCTTGACCGACGCGGAGTCGGGGACGACGGCGTAGGGCGATGCCCACTGGACACCAGAGGCTGCCGCATTGTCGGCAATGGCACGGTTGCGTTTGCAAAAGCCGCTCTGGTCGCACTTTTTAAAGTCGTGTTCCTTGACGGCGAAGGCAGACTGGGGGAGCAGGGCTGTGGCCAGACAGGCCCATACCACAGAAGAGCGCATCTGTAGATTGCGATACGAAATGAAAGTGTGACTAGAAAAGATATATAGAGTAAGTACCAGCCACCATTGGCGAGTGTTGTCCTGGCGATGGTCGCGATGGAAGCTGTCGTGATGCTTCCGGAAGCTTGATCAAGGACAAATTGATGCCAGCAATGCTCGTTAGACAGACTACGTAGTTGAAGCTCAAGCTGTCCGTTTCCAATGGCTCAAAGAGGAATAGCGCGTGGATAGCAGCAGGAAAACTAGCGGGTCCTTATCGGTATCGTGCTGATTATATAATACAAGGCGTTCAGGGTCTTGGACTAGGAGATAGGAGAGGGTGATGGCGAGCTTGTCGTTGGCATTGGGACCTCTTGCATGTCGTATACACCTTTCAGCGTTGGAATATCTCGTCTGCATGTCATTTACACCGTTCAGTGTTGAAATAATCAGTGTGCATGTCATTTACGCCGTTGCAGAGCTAGAACAGTCTGTCTGCCAGCACACTTGTCATCAACTTTCCCAAATATTATAGCTCAGCTTTCTGGTACCTACATTTTCAGTCTTCTATTTTAATTCAGACTTACTATTATCTACTTGGATTAATCTTACTTGAGCTCGAGCTTCAAGCGTGCGTGGCAATTCATGCTGCCACTGTCCATACAACACATCGACAATGACCCCCTCCTCTCCTTCCTCTTCATCGGCCAACAACCCCGCTACCACTGACAACGAGACGACAGTGCATGTGCTGCTACCCCGCCACGAACACGAAGACGGAGGTCCAGCTCCAAAAAGGCCAACAAAGTCAATCGAGCCAATGCAGCCAATTCAGCCAATACAGCGCCGTGTTAGCACGGCTTTTTCGTTCTTGTTGACCCCACCACTGGTGCCGTCACTGCTTCTGGCCATTGCCGCCCTTCTCTGCGCCGTGCTTGTACAGCAGCACCAGCTGGTCCGGCTCCACCAGCAGCAGCAAACCTTTACTATTTCAAGCCAGACTTTTCCTTCTTTGTCCGCGTCTCTTTTTCCTTCTTCTTCTCTTCTCTCCTCTTCTTCCTCTTCTTCCTCTTTCCCTTCTTCACCACCAACCCAACCACATCCATTCAAAATGTCCACCACCGAGCAGACGTAAGTTGATCTCCGACCCTATCTGGTCTGCTATCTTGTCCATATCTCTGGTATCTTCTTGGTCTCCTAATCTAGCTGGCTTTCTGGCCTCTAGACGGGCCTTTCACATCGCCACCGTTGCAGAGAAGGACCACAAAAGATCAGACAAGACAAGGCCTGACCAAACACAACTGAAATCACACCACTAACAATACAGCTTCATTGCCATCAAGCCCGACGGCGTCCAGCGCGGCCTGGTCGGCCCCATCATCAGCCGCTTCGAGCAGCGCGGCTACAAGCTGGTGGCCCTCAAGCTCGTCTCGCCCTCCAAGGAGCACCTCGAGAACCACTACGCCGACCTCAAGGAGAAGGCCTTCTTCCCCGGCCTGATCCAGTACATGCTTAGCGGCCCCATTGTCGCCATGGTCTGGGAGGGCATTGACGCCGTCAAGACCGGCCGTGTCCTGCTCGGTGCCACCAACCCCCTCAACTCCCAGCCCGGCACCATCCGTGGTGACTTTGCCATCTCCACTGGCCGCAACGTCTGCCACGGCTCCGACTCTGTCGAGAACGCCAAGAAGGAGATTGCCCTGTGGTTCAAGCCTGAGGACGTCAACTCGTACAAGTCGGCTGTCCACGACTGGGTCTACGAGTAAGCGTCTGTCCCAGACTCTTTAACTCTTTCATCCAACGAAACAAATAAGTTGGCTGCGTGTCGGCGTAGGAGGACAGCTACGCTGTATGGCAGAGACAGCACTAGTAAGCGAGAGCTGGAAATGTCGACTGCGCCAATGCAGAAGCACATCCTTATGCACTTGGCACAATGCCAGCTAAAATAATAAAATAAATAAATGATTACCAAACTTCTGATTCGATATTCTATGTCTGTGATTTTGAGTTTGCTATTTTCGTAGTTTGCGTAGTTTCTGGAGTAGTCCGGCGAACCAGGGAGTGGCGGCAAGGCTGGCGGCAACGCGGATCGGCAGCAAGAGCTTTGTCACGGCATAGGCGAGGCCAACCTCGACGACAATTCGGTAGCGGGCGTCGGACCAGCGAGCAAGGACCGCTGCAGCTTGTGTCGGCGTTTCTGCTGTGTCTTCTGCAGCTGCAGTGGCGCCCTCCTCGGACACACTCTCGCCATCCAGCCACCCCTTCTTCCGAAAGTACCGCTCGAACCGAGCTACACCGCCCTCGACCTGCTCGCCATAGTGTGTTACCATGTATCCGAGCACTGGATTGTTGTCGGCGAGGTAGTGGAAGAGCCCAAACAGCCCCAACACTGGCACAATCGCCGTCAGCTCGTGCAAAATCAGAAAGGCAACGGCGTGTGAGACTGGCGCATCTTTGAGTCGGCTCGTGTACTTTTGCATTGACGGTGGAAGCCGTGACAAGACACGGTCGATCCGGGCTGCCGTCGTCGATGCTGGCGGCTTGGGCGTTGGCGTTGAGTACGGCCGTCTGAGCAATAACCGCGGTCGGCTAAAGATCCGCCGAGTGCTCTGCAGAGAAGCCATTCGCTGCATGTTGAGCTGCCGTAAACGTTGCGGCGTAGATCCTGGGTGACCAGATATCAGGCCAATCCCTTCAACGATATATTCACGTGACCGTATTGACGTGTGAAAGACGGCAAGTGACCGGAAGACGCAAGTGAATTGTGAGATATGATTGGCTCGAGCTGTAAAAGAGCGCAGCGCGTTGTCAGTCGTCCATACAAGGAAGGAACGATCGTGGGATCATGTACAAACTGTTAGTGCGCCAAACCTTAAACGCTCCAGCAAAGGAGCAAACCGGATTTTAATATTTCTTTTTTATTTTATTTTAGAAAGAGTGTGGGGAGAAGTCCCGAAAGTGGGAAGAGGCTCCCCCAACAGTGCTGTCAGTCTTCCCGATTTGGTAACTGTCTGATGAACCCGACGACTCGCTCTTTCTTCATTGGGACCACGACATCCGATGTCGCGTTCGCACTTGCCTGGCGATCGTGACCATGGCTCTTGCTCTTTTTTGATATTGCGTTTTCGCTGCCCCCATTTAACGATATATAGTTTGAGTGCCCCCGGTATTAGTCTCCTAACTCCTTCTCTTCATTCTTCTCTCACCTTAATCTCACCTCCCTCACCCATCATCGTCTCCCCTCCCATACCGTCATGCCATCCATCTGCTACTCATCGATGACGACAGCTTAATACAACGAGATACACCCTTCAATACTGCTTGTTTTACGTTATCCTGGGTTTACTACTGCCATTGCCTCTTTCCTGTCCATTGCGACTTTTGCTTCACTTGCTTCATCTGCTTTGTCTTTCTCATCTCGGCGTCTCGTTTTTCTAATCTTCTGTTGTATCTCGTACCACTACGTTTTCACTTCTGTTCTGATCTGTTTCGTGCTTCTATTGAGTTGTGATCGTTTTTGCCGGGTCTAGTTTGCATCTCTGTTTCTACTTATTTTCTGCGCACGGTGTTTTTGCTGGGTCAAGTTTGCTCGTTTTATCTCGCTTTCTCACTTCTCACTTCTGCTTTACATTGAGCTCAGTACATTGAGCTCAGTCTCATTTCGATCTGCCTTGTGTCTTTCTCCCCAGCCCGGCTTTTCACCTGGCCAGAATCTGGTGGCTGTTTTCCGTTGTACTACACCCTGACATATTGCGTTATTGTCACCCACGAAGCCTGTACCAGTCTCAGGCCTAGCCACTGTCTTTACTTTTTCAAATCGCCCTCACATTGATCTTTCTTTGATTCGTTTTCTCTGCAATCTTCCGTTCGCTAATTTTCGGGTTTATTATCGGTGCTTGTTTGATTTGTGCTCGGAGTATTTCATGTTAGTGCCTATCCTTTGTTTTCTTTTGCTGTTCTAGTCCTCATTTTACGACTTCTTCTCCCGGGCCTTAACTTTACTGCTTCTTCTGATCCTGAGTTATTCTGTTGTTTGCTGGGTTCTTTAAGTCTTCACATTTTCTTTGTTCCTTCTTCTCGGGTGTCTGTATAAGACGGTTGACAGTTTTATTCCTTTCTTTTTTCCTTCTTTTTTCCTTGTTCCTTTTTCCTCTCATTGTTTTCACTCGTGCCTTCATTGTTTGGTATCACCAGCATCCCGTTTGTTTTCTTTGACCACAAAGCTATTTGTGGTGTACTAATATCCGGCACATTACCCTTCACAAACTTCATTTGTCCATACATTGATAGTATCATCCATATCATCGCCATCAGCTATGTCGAGCTTCACCTCCAGCTCGCCGTCATCTGCTGCCATTGGCACCCCGAGCTCTGGGTGGGACTCTCGTTCCCTCAAAACACCAAAGATGTCTCAAAATGGTATGTCTGATATGAGCCACAAAATATTGGATTTATTCCTCGGTACGTTCAGACTAACACGTCACAGTCACGCCTACGGGCAGTATTTCAACCACCCGCAAGAGAAAGGCGTCTGCCACTCTGACTCCAACACAGCCTCTGCGGCCTTCCAAGCCTAGCCGTTCAAAGACATTCAACATCGCCAGCATCTCTGACCGTGAAGATCTGTCAAGTATTTTTGCCAAGGCCAACAGCAAACTCAGTGCTCTTCGCGTGGATTCCTCGACTTCCCAGCGTGTCTCTTCCTCCAACATTGATTCATAGTGTGACCCAACTTGTGAGGATCCTCCTGTGCGAGACTTCCAGCCTATTTCGACCACGACTGCTTCTGGGAGAAGCATGACCAGCATCGTCGACACTGCACTGTCCCAGGATGTGGCCTTGATCAGCCCAGCCCACTCTCAGTGCGGCGATAGCAAAAAGGAAGATAAGACCCAAGATGGCCAGGCTGTGGTGCACTGTTGTACAAAGGCCAACAAGGGCAACTTCTTTGGTTGCGCCGATGAGCTCATTCAGATTCTCTACCCCACTGACATCCATCCTCGTCCGTTTGGTCTTGGAACTTGCCTGCCCGTTCGGGTCTGCTGTAAGACCATGGGCCGTTACTTCCCGGATTGGAATGACAAAGAAAAGCGCCTGGGTACGATTCCCGGCGAACCAACCACGATTGCAGTCTCGGACGGGCACCCCATTCTCACAGAGGCTGTTCTTGCTCTGTTCTCCACCTTCCACCGCAAGGAACATGGACAGCACAAGCACACGACAAGCCTGCAAGCTAAGCTCTGTGTCGTGGAAATTGCCGATCAGCTTGGCTACCCCGAAGCGGCGGCTTGTGCCTGGGGCGAGTTGGGACCCAAGATGCTGGGTGACAGGATGCCGTCACTGCACGATACCCTGTGCTGGATATACATCTACATGAAGACAGCGAAGCAGGTTGAAGGCTCCCTTTTGCAGAAGTATCTGGCCCTCTCGTTCTTGACGTACGATGTGTTGCAGTACATCGGCAGCGGTGATCTGGCCCCTCACATTGTCCGCGCCATCACGCCTGTCATTTGTAAGTTATTTATATCATTCCTTTTCGTCTCCTGTTTTCTTGATCAGCACAGAGTCTAACTTTCCAGTTACACTCAACGAAGTTAACTGTAGGCAGACGGCGGCCATCGCCGCTATGATGGAGCACAATGCCCGGCGATGGAGGGCCCTTCCTCAAGCGCAGTCCGACCTCTGTCTCCGCATGGAGCTTCAGAAACTCGAGCGTCTCACCACGGTATCGCACATTGTCGATTCCACAGTTGGATGCACGCTGGACTATAGCCTCAGCCGTATTGTCGAGTGGCTGAACGGCCAAACCGGCTTCTATAGCATGATTGCTGACTGTGGCAACAAGGTGTGCTTCCATAGCACCAAAGACCACCAGCTGCTGGTTCTCCAAGTCCACAATGCCATCCGCAACTTTCTCCGGTAGAGCTCTGCCTCATTCGCTCCTCGGTGCCTCGGAGGCTTGATTCTCCCGTCGTTAACATTATTGCTTCGAGCACTGTTGGCCTCTGTTGGCTTGAAACACCGTGTCATGACATCGTGCTCACTTATCCTGCACCGCGTTTTAACCCTTCTTTATTACTTTTCTGCAAACGTTTCTGTCATCTTTTTTCATTCCTAGTTTACTCTCACTTCCGCATCATTGTTTTTTCGTGGCGACGTTATGATTCTGAGAGTCAAGCATCTCCTCGCGTGCTGCCATCATCGAGTGGTGCACATTGACTGCTTAATCAGCTTCATCAGCGAGGGATTGACAGCCTTCAGGACACAACGCGCGCATACACCTAAAAGCTAGAGTTTAGTTCAGTTCCAATTTATATTTTCAGCTAGGACTTGTATCAAAAGCCCATACGTGGCCGTGATGGTGATCACGACCCCTTTACTTTCTTTACTAAGCCTCGGGTAAGGCAAGGCAGGGACAGCAGGCTGGTTTGCCGGGAAGCCGCGTCGTACAAGCTCTTTCCAACTTCCTCGTGGCTCGGTCGCTCCTTCCGTTTCTGAAGCACCGCTCATACTGTTCTCATCCTGCTCTCACCGTGCTCTCCCGTGCCCTATCAAATTTTATTGAGCAGGGCTCTTGGGCGATATTTTGACCACCAGATCTGTTGCATTTATTATTTTTCCTCTTCTCCCTACTTTCTGTTCCCTCTCCTTCTTTTCTTCGTCACTCCTGCACCCTCCACTTTGTCACCTCGTATGCTACCCGTGTCTGTGACGACCTGCTCTCCCGTCTCAGTCCTTTAGTGTTAGCCAGAGCTTTTTTGCGGCGTCTTCCCCTTTGCTTCCATCTCTTGACTCTTTAGTTTGCATCTACATTGTGGTATTGAGACCAGCTTACCGACGTGGCGATACTCAGATGACATTCCCGCCACGGCAAAACGCCGCTCCTGGCTCGACAGCCTACTACACACTCCCAAACATTGGTGGTTTCTACGCGCCGGTGTCACGCAACAACCCTGTCGGAAGACACGTGGACGACAGCGACCACAACGAAGACAACGGCCACCGCGCTCGGAAACAGGTGCCTTTGCGTACCACCATGCCGCCACCACCCGTCTACGGACAGCCGCATCCGATGCATCCATTTATGCCACCTTCTGCACATGCTCCGCAGACATGGAACTACCCCAGTGCCAGTATGCCAGTCCCGGTCGCCATGCCGAACCAGATGCCGAACCAGTTGCCGAACCGTTTCTTCAACGGCTGGAAGGGCATCCCCGAGACAACAGATTCCAAAGACAAAGGCAAGCCCGAAAATGAAAAGGAGGGAAAAGCGGAAAAGAAGGACAAGAAGAATAAGGACAAGAAAAAGAAGGCCAGCTCCGAGCCGGCTGTGAGCCCATGGCACCAGCTGGCCGACAGCCTCCGCAAGCGCAGCGAACACCGCCACCGCCGCCGACATGTTGACGAAAATAGCGAGGGCTACAGCGATGACGACGTCGCCAATGGCTATGACAGCTGCGGCAGTCCTGTGCGGCGAGGCCGCAGGTCGCCGCAAGACCAGGTCACGTTCTCCGAGTCCGCCGATGTCAAGGTCATTATCCAGCCGTACGGCTCAGCGCGTGTCATTGTGCACATTAGCAACGACGAGCATGACGAGCACGACAGTGAGCACAACAGCGAGCACAATGACGATGGCGACGAAAAGATGGTGGCATTTGTAGTGTCGGACCGCTGTCTGCAGACGGCCGCCAAGGAATGGCCGGACCAGTGCCACGCCGGCACGCGGACCTGCAGCATCCGTGCTGGCTGTGACGAAGCCGTCATCGGTATGTACTGGATGCTGCATGTGCTGCACCATTCAGGCCGCGACAGCACGATCAAGAATAGCCTGGTGGGCCAGCAGCGCGACCGACAGTTCCAGCAGCAGGTCGCAGTGCAAAAGTACCTCCTGGAGCGGGCCGAGGCCCAGAGCCAGCATCATCACGACGGCGTCGCCGACCACTTTGTGTATGACTACTACCACGGCTGTGTCGGCACGCGGGCCGTGCCCATTGAGCTGCCGCCGCGCGTGCTGGCCTTTGCACTGATGTATGCCGTGCAGTTTGGCGTTCTGGAGGCATGGCAGCCCGCCCAACCCACCCCTCCCCCGCAGATCAGCCGCATGTCGGCGAGCATCCACGGCGGTGGCGGTCTGTCGAGCCAGGCCAAGGGTGTGCCGCCGCCGGCCGTGCCGGATCCAGCTGCAGGCTTCTCGTCAATGGCAGCAGCAGTCGGCAACCCCAAGGAAGCTTTTCGTCAGGCTGCCAACCAGTGGATGCAGTCGATTGCCGGCACGCTTTGCAACATCACGGCCGACCGCCTCAACAGCGTGACGGTCCCGCCAGACGACATCTTATTTGTGCTCTATGCCGGCCGCGTTCTCGGCTCTGTGCCTGTGATCCGCCTCTGTCAGCTCACGATCCTGGACCGTTGGAGTATCAGCGACACGGTGAACTGGTTCCGCGATGGCTGCGGACGGCCCGTGCGTGCTGGGGATTTACTTCCGTCGCAGATGGCCGAGGCCGTCAGTCTAGACTTGGGTAAGTTTCCTCGCTCGCTTTGCTCCCTTCCATTCCTCTCCTCTCTTCCCCGCCGCTCACCTTCAGTCTCTCTCAAGTCAGCCCGCGTCCAGTCACTCTCCAAGGTCGCCGACCTCGCCACCCGTCTCCACGACTCCATGCCGCAGTAGCCGCTTGTCCTACATAAACCCACCTGCGGGCCGGATCCTTCATCAAAAGAGAAAAACGCCCGGTTAGCTCAATCGGTAGAGCGTGAGACTCTTAATCTCAAGGTTGCGGGTTCGACCCCCGCATCGGGCTCAAATCCTGATGCCCTCAGTTCCAACTGAGGATCGTTTGAACCTTGAGCGTGTCTTCTCTTCTTCTTTAGGTGAGATGCCAGAGTGGTCTAATGGGTATGATTAGAAATCATATGGCTTCGGTCGCGTGAGTTCAAATCTCACTCTCATCGTTTTTTGCTTGCGAGCCGAGTGTTGATCTCTTTTTTTGTCGTGGCTTTGGGCCAGATTGATGCGATTTGATGCGATGATGTTTTACGTCGACCAAACTACACTAAGAGCACAGGATGCCGGACTGCTTACGGACAGTAGCCTTAGGACCAGTTACCGGTCTGCACTTTTTTTAGTTCAATTGACCTTTGTGCTTAATCGGCTGCTGTGCTATCTCCTCGACGGCTTGCCGTTTGATGATGTACCTCTGGGACGCTTGCTTGTAGCATTGTGCTTACGTTCGCTGGTAGACAGCAATGCACTGCCGTACTCTTGGATGTCTCACAGCTCATTCTGTGCTCGCATCCTCAGCCACTACTAAAATCTCAATCATGCATCATAAACTGTAGATCTCTAAAATGAAACTATCACCAGATGGACGGCTGGAGACAGAGATTAACGACGGATCTTCCCATTAGAATTTAGTCTCCGATATCTCAAGAGGAGAAGAGAACATCCCAGAATAGGACGCTTCTTCAGTGCGCAGATAGCCAGCACCAACAGGGTAGCACCGCCAGCGCGAGACTCGTTGAGAGAGAGGGAGAAAGTCAGTTTGAAATACGGAGTCGTGAAATTTTCTTTTGTACGTGCCATCTGCACGTGATGCGGAAAAACGTAGCAGCGGTCCACTCCTTGGCGCAGTCGCTGACGGCGAACGGAATCGGCGGGGCTGTGATTGGCTGTGGAGTATGGGGAAAGCGCGGCCCAGACTATGATGCTTTGATGCAGCCGAAGAAGCCCGAAAACTTGACTGGCGAGACGACCTTGAATTGTCAACTTCTGTTCAGTCATCTGTTGCACGCGACTCCAACCGACTCAACACTACGGAATCGACGTTTTCCCATCGCCACCCACCTTCACTCACCGAAATACCTCCACCATCACAATGAACGCCCGCGTCGGCCTCATGGCACTTCGGCGAGGTAAGCTCGGCCATGTCAACAGCCGCGTCCTCCCGCTGCAGCACTATCTACACATCTATGCTGCACTCAGCTAACCGTCCAGCATCGCCGACTGCGATTGTCAACAACAACATCTCGCGCGCCCTCATCCTGCGTTCCGTTCAGTCAAGGTAGGCCTTTGTTCTGTCACGGCGCGCTGCTGCTGTGCACACTTGGTGCCGGCCGTTTTGTTTCTTGTTACGTCCACATGCTAATTGTCAGATGCCTCACCACCGAGAAGCTGACGCCCGCCGAGGCCGACAAGCAGCTCGCTGCGCAGCGTCTTAACCGCCCCGTGTCGCCGCATCTCACCATCTACGACCCCGCCCAGATCTGGTACGGCGCCTCCATCATGCAGCGCTACACCGGCATGGCCTACGCCGGTGCGCTCTACGCCGGCTCCCTCGGCTACCTGGTCGCGCCGCTGGTGGGCATGCACCTCGAGTCCACGAGCCTCGTCGCGTTTGCCGCGTCGCTGCCCGTGGCCGTCAAATTTGCCATCAAGTCGCTCGCGGCGTTTCCCTTTTTGTTCCACTCCTTCAACGGCGTGCGCCACCTGGTTTGGGACACGGTCGTCAAGGGCTTTGCCAAGGCCGATATTGCCAAGACGACGAATGCGATTTGGATCGCCAGTGTTGTCGGCAGCCTGGGCCTGGCCGCTTTCTGGTAGATCTCCGCGAACTTCGAAAACGACAAATGGCTGGAGTGGGCGTCTGAAGACACAAGAGATTGCTGAGCGTTGATTTATTGCTAGTCGGGTACACGATGTTGTACAGTTTGGATTTGAAGAACTCTAGATAAATAAAAGGAGTAACTCTACGTGGGATGCATACAGCACCAGATGTTATGAGTGGATTATTGTCTTTCTCTCGAGCACGCTGATAGCGATGTGCCATCGACGCCACCTGCACTACCGCACCACGAGGACTCTACCTCTTATGGTCTGCAGGAATTATATATGTACTTTGGCGTAATACCTCTACATAGAAGCATGGGCAAAGTACGAACAAAACCAAGTGCCAACGATATTTACCGATCAAGACACTCAGCAGGTCACGACGCCAATTATCATTCTCGACTGAAAGCCCGAGCGCATGCAGTCAGCCTGGGCGTGCATGTGCCTTTTCGTATGACTACGACGTACCTCTGTGTGACCAATCACATGCCTGTAGTCGAGGGCCAGCAGCAGCCACAGCCGTGATCTTTCGGGGCATCTTTGCCGTGTCGGACGTGAAGTGGAAATGCGTGCAACTGAGACTGCGAATCTCTACAATGGGATGCATGCATATACACCATCACGGAGAAAAATGTTTGTCTACTGCAGACCTAATTCAGACACAAGAGTAGAATAGGAAAAAGATAAGAAAAAGGTAGTGAGGGGGGGTACTGGCCGTACAGGAAGCGAATAGGGTAACATGACCGGATGCAACAGTCCCCGGGACATTGTGCAATTATAAGCGGTCTCGTCCTGCATGAGAAGAATGAAATCAGGATAAGTGTGTGAAATTAATGCGGTATTACCCGTGCCATGAGGGGAAGGGGTGAGGAGGACAAAGCCGTTGGTTCATGTTCCCTCGCTTGCATCTCTTCTCTCACCACATCGTGTTGCCTTTGATATCTGTCTCGCTTCTGCCATCTCCTTGCTATCACCTTGGAGTCACCTCGCCCTCATCAGTTGTGTCTTGTCTCATCTCTTGTCTATTCTCGTCTTCTATAAAATTTCTATTTTGTGTCAGTCTCAATATAAGTCTCAGTCCCAGCTCTCAGACCTCACCATGTTCATCTGGACGCTGCTCGGCATCGCCGCCGTCTACGTCGCCGCTTGCAACCTGCTGCGCTTCCGCTTCGAGCGTCAGATGCTCAAAAAGTTCTTTGGCGATGTCGACGTCAACGACCCCGAGGCCCGTTCCCAGCGTCTGTGCCAGATGACCGCCCTCGAGGCCCAGCAGATTGTCTGCTACCTGCAGCAGATCGAGTTTCCCTTTATGTACCGCACCGCACTGCAGTTTGGCATCTTCAAGACTTACGGCGTGCCCGAGATCGCGCGGCTGCTTGCCACCACCGGCTCCCTCGTCGATAAGAGTTCCGTCGGTAAGCGCTACCAAGACACCGCGGCCATGTTCGCCGAGTACGCGGTCAACGCGCCGACATCACCGCGCTGCCTGGCCGCCATTGCGCGCACCAACTTTCTGCACAGCCGCTACGTCGCCAGTGGCCAGATCCGCAACCAGGATCTGCTCTACACGCTGTCGGCCTGTTTCGTCGAGCCGATCCGCTTCGTCGAGCGCTTCGAGTGGCGCGCCCTCAACGACATGGAGCGCTGTGCCATGGGCGTCTTCTGGATGGGCTTGGGCCAGTCCTTGCAGATCGACTATAGCGTGCTCAAGCGTCAGCAGTGGACCTCAGGCCTCGAGTTTGTCGACGACCTTTCCGAGTGGGCGCGCGCCCTGGAGCTGAGCGACGCTGCGCTCGTGGCAGACCCCATGAACGTGGCGTTGTCGCGGCGGTTTATCAGCCTGCTGCTCGCACTTGTCCCCGCGCCGTTTTTGCCGTTTGCCAACGAGATGTTCGCCGTGCTCTTGGGCGACCGCCTTCGCGAGGCATTCACACTACCTGAGCCGGGCATCGTCGCGTATGCCGTCACCTACTCGGTGCTCGCTGCCCGCCGCTTTGTCCTGCGGTTCTTGACGCTGCCGCGCTTGGTGCCGAGCCGCGCCATGGACGTGGCGCCCAACCCCGAGACGGGCCGGATCGGCATGCACCTCTACCTCGCCCATCCCTGGTACATGAAGCCGACGTGGTGGAGCCGCTGGGGACCGATGGCGCTCGTGGTGCGGCTGTTGGGCGGCCACGTTCCCGGCGATGTGCGGCCGCCACCGGAGACCAAGGCGGCGATGCGCAGAGAGAAGCTCAAGGAGGAGGAGATTGGCAGCACGTTTATGGAGGACGGCTTCCTGATTACCGATATTGGTCCGATCAGCCGGATGGGCCTGGGGCTGGATGAGGTGAACAAGGAGATGGAGCGGCTGCGGGGAGTGCGGACGCTGGGATGTCCATTTGCCTAAGTGTTGAGGTGAAGTAGATAGAGTATGAGTTGGGGTATAGCAGGGACAGTGCGTCAAAAACAAAGCTAGTCGGATGGATCAAGGTCGGTGGTTATCTTATATATATGGATGTTGAATCAATCACATTTCAGTTGAAGTAAATCAAGCAAACTGGAAGAAACAACTATATAAAACAACGTCATTAATTAAAACATGGCTGCTCCGTTGGATTTATAGAATTAATACCGCCAGCAACATACTCTGATAACGTTAAAGACGGGTATATGCATTGTCCTATATGAAACAGAAAAAGAAAAAAAAAGAAGGAAGAACATAAGAAACCAGAAACAAACAACACCAGCATAGTGTACATCATCTTTATATCATTCGCAGCACGGTCATTTTACGACAGGATATCGGCCACGTTCATGGGCATCTCGTCGATCTGGGTCGAGTAGTACACTGTATAGTTAGTATCGAGAAGAAGACAAGTGAAAGAAAGAAGAGGAAACAAAACCTACACTCAATATCCCGCAGGATGCGGACATCCTCGTTTGTGACAAAGTTGATGGCCACGCCCTTGCGGCCAAAGCGGCCGGACCGACCGATACGATGGATGTAGTTCTCGCGGTTGCTGGGCAGGTCGTAGTTGATGACGAGCGAGACCTGCTGCACGTCGATGCCGCGTGCCCACACGTCGGTCGAGATGAGCACGCGGGTGTTGAACTGGCGGAAGTCCTGCATGATGCTGTCGCGCTCCTTTTGCGGCATGTCGCCGTGCATGCTGCTGACGGTAAAGTTGGACTCGCGCATCTTGTCGGTCAGCCAGTCGACCTTGCGTCGGGTGTTGCAGAAGATGACGGCCTGGGTGATGGTCAGGGTGTCGTAGAGATCGCACAGCGTGTCAAACTTCCACTCCTCCTTCTCGACGGCGATAAAGTACTGCTTGAGGCCCTCGAGGGTGAGCTCGTCGCGCTTGACGAGAATCCGCACGGGGTCCGTCATGAACTTGTACGTCATCTCCAGCACGTCCTGCGGCAGCGTGGCCGACACGACAACGACCTGTGTCGCCGGCGGTAGGTAGCGGTAGACTTCGTAGATTTGCTCGCGGAAGCCCTGGTTAAGCAGCTCGTCGGCCTCGTCAAGCACGAGCATCTTGATGTGGCGCGTGCGCAGGTGGCGGCGGCGGATCATGTCGGCGACGCGGCCGGGCGTGCCCGACACGATGTGCTGTCCGTGGTCGAGCTTGCGGATGTCCTCGCCGACGTTGGTGCCGCCGATGCACGCGTGGCACTGGACGTTCATGTAGTCACCGAGCGCCTTGACGACGCTCTGGATCTGTGTTGCGAGTTCGCGCGTGGGCGACAGCACGAGCGCCTGTGTCTCGCGCGACGCCGTGTTGATCACCTGCAGCATGCTGATGGAAAAGGTGGCCGTCTTGCCCGTGCCCGACTGGGCCTGCGCAATGGTGTCGCGACCCTTGCACACCTGCACAATGGCGCGCGACTGCACGGCCGATGGTGTCTCATAGCCGTACGCGTAGACACCGCGCAGCAGGTTCTCCTTGAGGCTCATGGACTCAAAGGTGGGAAACACCTTGACCTCCTTGGATGTCGTGAGCTCGACGGCATCGAGCTTGCCGCGCTTGTCGCTGGCCTCGGCCATGATGGGTGGATACGGGTCGGATAGAGGTTTGCTGTTAGGTGGCTGTGTAGGTATTTGTCGGTTAGATCGCCAATGGACAGTCGTTTGGGTCGATTGAGTCGTTGGAGTGGTCGTTTCGTCGGTTTGCTAACGTTGATGTCAGGACGCGAGCTTATCGATCGGCAGCCCCACTATAAAAAAGTTCGAGGCTGGCTTTAGCGTACTGGGCTACTGGCGCCCCTAGCACGCACTATGAGTACAGAGCCTTGCGCCGGAAAAATCAAAGTCCGACAGCTGCAGCAATCAACAGCACGACGCGATCAAAGACTCCTTTCTCAACACATCAACCGACATCACCTCCACCACCGACATCATGATTCTCGAAGATATTCGGTACATTCTTGAAGACCTCGAGCGGCTCGAGCAGGCCGTTGTCGACAGGCTGGCGGACGAGCCGACGCTGGTGCGCGACCGGCTCAACCAGGAGCACGAGGTCGCCCAGCTGCTCGACCACATGCAGACACAGTCCGGCGAGGCGCTGCGGCTCTACCGCGACGCGCGGGACCTGCGTGCGGACGAAGCGCGGCTTGTCGGCGACGTGGACGCCAGCTCGCGCGACGACCCGGCGCTGCAGCTCTTCTACCGCAAGTGCGACGAGACGCTGTCGTACCACCAGCGCTACCCCAACGACCAGATCGACCTTCCCGAGCAGCGCTACCGCCGGAAGCGCAAGGCCGTGACGTCGGACGAGTTTGGCGACCACCAGGCCAGCGCGCCACTGCAGCAGCCGACGCTCGTCGATACCATGTTCTCTGGCGAAGAGGGCTTTGGCCGTTTCTTCGACCTCAACGCAAGCTACGAAGCCTACGTCAATCTTCCCAACGTCAAGCGCCTGACGTACCTGCAGTACCTCGAGGTGTTTGACGACTTTTCGGCGACGGGATCGTGCGCGGGTCTGCGCAAGGCGGACAAGATGACCGACGCCTACTTTCAGTATGTCGGCGGCCTTGCGGAGTACCTCGAGTCATTTATGCGCAAGACGCGGCCGCTTGAGAACCTCGACCGGGTGTTTTCCGGCTTTGACACCGACTTTGCCAAGCTGTGGGATGACGACGCGCTACCCAATTGGAAGACGACGGAGGGCAGCGGTAGCGGCGACGCAGACGGCGGTGCGCCCGCGCCTAGTACGCCCGATGCCGTGTGGTGTGCCGACTGCGCAAAGGAGTTTAAGAATGAGAACGTCTACAAGGGCCACCTGAAAGGCCGCAAGCACGTGCGGGCGGCCGAGCTGCGCGCGTCAGCGGCGGCCAACGGTGGCGGCGACGGGTCTACTGCGCGGCACAAGGAGCGCGCGATTGCGGCGCGTGAGTACCGGGTGCAGCGGCTTGTAGCGGCCATGAGCACGGAAAAGGACGACACGCGTGTCAACGTGGAGCGGCGGCAGGGTATGACAGAGCGCGAACGGCAGCAGGAGCTGGAGAACTTGTACGCGACGCAGGATGAGGAGCGGGTGATTAAGCGGCGGCGCATCGGCGGTGACGGCGCGTCTGGACGCGAGGGCGGCGACGATGGGCAGCATGGCGGCGATGGCGATTCTGAGGACGGCGACTCGGAGGACGACGAAAAGGTCTACAATCCGCTCAAGCTGCCGCTGGCGTGGGACGGCAAGCCGATTCCGTTCTGGCTGTACCGACTGCATGGGTTGGGTGTTGAGTTCAACTGCGAGATCTGCGGACAGTACACGTACATGGGACGGCGGGCGTTTGAGAAGCACTTCAACGAGAGCCGGCACATACATGGGCTGCGGTGTCTGGGCATCAACAACGCGAGCTTGTTCCGCGACATTACAAGCATCGAGGAGGCGCTGCGGCTGTGGGAAAAGCTGCAGAAGGAGAAGAAGAAGAGCAAGCTGGACGAGAGCTCGGTGGTGCAGATGGAAGATGCGGAGGGCCATGTGATGCCGGAGAAGGTGTACTACGATTTGCAGAAGCAGGGACTGGTGTAGTGATGCTGGCTGTTCGTCTCTTTCACAACTATTCTTATTATGTTCTTCACATTAACTATTATATTACTATGCGCCGTACTCGGTCAATCCTGACTATTGGCGGCTTTGTTGACAGAAGCCTCAGGGGTAGAAACTAACTATCGCTGTACTATGTGGGATGGTATAGTACATGATATGTTGCTGCGTAGTAGGCCGGGGTTGCCTACACAAAAAATGAAATAAATAAATAAAGGGAGGTGTTCTGCGCACCTTAACGAGGTCTATGTTCACCTTATGACCCCTGTCGGATTCCAGACAGTACATAGAGTACTTGCCAAACCCACGCTAGTGCATTAGCGGAATCCTAACTCCACCCTAGCGTCCTAAATACAGGTGTACGCACTATTATATGTGTACTCATAAATCGACATCACGTGCACTGTGATGAGCTCGACAGCAAGATGCGCGTTTAGGAGATTTTGCAGCTATAGAAGGGGTTCCAGTGGTCATACAGGCAGGGGGTGCTGTGGGCGACTGCATTGTCATTGGCGACTTAGTTTAAGCCGGTGGTGATGATAGCTCCCGCTCATCAGCTATCAGTAATATACAGTCACCATGATACTTCATTCCCAAGCCGGCTGCACCACGGCTAGTGACCGGTTTATCAGTTGCACACTCACTTCCTTGTCAACTAAAATCGACCTTGCCCTACATACGTTGTCGTACCCAAGCGTCACAGTGTCTTGTTTGACTACATGTACTTCGTTCACGTGATGTGGATTTGTTTGGATATGTTTTGCTCACACCTGTATTTAGAGTGCGCAGATGGCGCTGGACTCCATTAGCAGACTAGCGTGGGCTTGGCAAGTACTCTATGTACTGTCTGGAATCCGACAGGGGTCATAAGGTGAACATAGACCTCGTTAAGGTGCGCAGAACACCTCCCTATTTTAAATAAACACAAACAGAAACTAAATCAAAGTTAACAGCAAAACAAATGTAAGCAAAAGAAGTAATAAAGCAAACTAAGCAAAGGAAATGTGCACTATGCCAGAGAGCTTGCCTATAAGGTCGTCAGTCTGTCGCTCGAGCTCAGCCACGGTGTTTAGCTGAGCGGGAGTCGGGAGGAGGAGGTTTCGTCCCAGGGTCGCAGCCTGATCTTGGTCGACGCGGGACAAGCAAAAGCCGTCTGCCAGTACTGGTGGTGTCGACGTCGGGGCGGAGCAAACCTGTGGCGTATGGTCGGAACCCGGCCAGTCGAGTACGGAGTGCGTGGCGCGGAGGCGTGGAGAGGCCCAGGTGTGGTCTAGTGTTGACGGTCAGTGATGAGACCGTTCGCCTTGTGCTTACCACGTTGGTGTGCCTGGAGGTGTGAGCAGAGACAGCTCCCACTTATTCGTGAGGTCAAAGAGGGTCTGAGCATGTTCTGAGGTCCGTCCAGCTGCGTGCCCAAGTGGGTGGTGCAGGTTGACGTCCCCCATCAGGATGATGTCGGTGTCGGGGCCCATGCTTGGCCGTGAAGCTAAGCGGGGGAGTGGCCAATCCCACGCCCGGGAGCCGGAAGCGTAGGGCTCGCTGTAGACGCCGAAGATGTGAAGGGGGCGCGGGACCCTAATGAATGAACATATGTGAAACAGACGAACACAGCCATATCACTACAACAGTCCCTGCTTCTTCATATCGTAGTACACCTTCTCCGTTATCACATTGCCCTCCGCATCCTCCATCTCCACCACACATTCCTCGTCCTGCTTCCTCTTCTTCTCCCTCTCCTCCAGCTTCTCTCACAGCCGCTGCGCGTCCGCGATGCCTGTAATGTCGCGGAACACACTTACTTTGTTGATGCCCAGACACCGCAGACCGAATATGTGCTTGCTCTCGAAAAAGTGCTTCTGGAACGCCTGCCGTCCCATATACGTGTAGTTCCCGCAGATCTCGCACTTGAATTCCTCACCCAACCCGTGCAGCCGGTATAGCCAGAATGGAATCGGCTTGCCGTCAAAGTCCAGCGGCAGCTTAAGTGGATTGGAGGCCTTTTTGTCGTCCTTCGAGTCGCTGTGACCGCCAGTCTCCACGTAATCGCCGCCCTCGCGCCCAGATGCGCCGTCACCGCCGATGCGCCGCCGCTTAAGCACCCGCTCCTCGTATTGCGTGGCGTACAGGTTATTTAGCTCCTGCTGCTGTTCGCGCTTCGTCATACTGTGTCGTTGAATCGTCTGTTAGTTGTAGATTTGGGAGTGCAATAGATTTGGGAGCTGACCAATTTGTTTGCGGTTAAGTGTATGTATTGATAACTAAAGAGTGAAAAGCTATGTGGTAGCTGGTTACAGGACCGTGACTATATATAGATATGAAAATGGTGGGTGAAAAATGATCCAACATAAGAGAATGTGATGAGTAATAGTGATGATCCAACATTGATGAGCAAAAGTAGAAAGAACGTCCTTCTCATGTATGCTTACTTATTCTTGATGAAACATAAACCAAAGATATATCAAAGACCAAACATGAATCTCGAAACAGAAGGCAAACCAAATGGGAGTCCAACGATGCTGTTAGTATACACCAGACATGAGTCAAACAATGAATAGTCTACCAAAGTTTGTAGGTCCTGATGTACATATAGTTGGCGCTAGACAGAGGCGAGGTCGTCGAGGTCATCCAGGCGAGGCACAAGCACTGCCGTGGCACTAAGCATATTAGTGCCAAATTAGGACTAGGGTGAGAGTGCTCATAACACCGTGACCGTGCGCTCCACGTCTTCCTCGCGACCACTTCTCGGTGCCGGGCAAAGCGCCAGTGTGTGGCAAAGAAAGCCCCTGACAAGATGTCTTTCCTTGAGGCCCAGAGGGGCAAGAGGCTTCACATTAGTCATCTTCAATCAACGCCGCGCAGCTATGCCGAAGCCATGCGTTCATGGCTGAAAGCAGAATGGCATGAAGCGTGCATGGCGCATCTGGCTACTCACACAGGCCAATTCTTGGACCGTGATCCCCAGAGATGCCGCTGAAAAAGCAATTGGATTGAAGTGGGTTTTTGTCTACAAGCTGGGTGCAGAAGGTTTCCTGATCTCTCTGTAAGCAAGACTTGTCGCGCGGCGATCAGATCAAAGATCATTTCAAGGACACATACGCCGCCACTCTGGCGATGCGGTCATTGAGGTCAGTACTTGCTGTGGCATTACTCAAGAACATGACAGTCAAGTAATACGATGTGAGCAACGCCTACATGAATGCAACACTTTCCACGCCAGTGCGCATGCAGGAACCGGGCGGTTTCAAAACAGGCCACGACCTCAGTGTCACCAGAGCACTGTATGGACTTCCAGAGTCTGGCAAGCAATGGCAAGACCTCCTGGTCAAGACCATCTCAGACCTCAATGAGGGTGTCAATCTGATGTTTTACATCGACGACATTGGCCTGGCGTTCACACCTGACTGTGCCGACGTCGCCCACGGCATCATTGAGCAAATCCAGCAAAAGTTCAGGATCACAGTCCTTTCGGACGCTACCATCAAGCCTGAAAACGCGGGACGGAAACACAAGTAACAACGTGGGTGTATGGATGAATGAATTTAATAAAGTCTTACTGGATTTAAATATACAAAATCACCAGTAGACAAAAGTAGATCAAAGAAAGTAAAGAAAAAGAAAAACCATCAAGTTCGACGACACCATGCAGAGCCTCATGTTGACCAACATCAGCAGCAATGCTAAGACAGTATATGAGTCGATGAAAGCTGTTCGCTTAGTCACCGCATTCTTTGTGAAACGCATATATTCAACCCGCCAGGGCTATGGCTGACCTGGAGTAAATCGAGTCTGCAATTACATGCATGTGATGCTGCTTAGTCATAGACGCCGTATATGTAGATACGACCGTCTTATTGAACCATGGGAACTGACAATTGTGCGGTGCGGCAGGTGCATTGAGAAATTAGGATTGAAGAACGGCCGCGTAAGCTCTTGCTATTGGGGATGCAAATATTACTTAGAAAGGAAGGAACTCTGGGGTCCTGTATCGGTGAGGTTTGTGGAGTGCGGCAGGCACATTGGGGGAATTAGGTGGGCAGAACGGACGCGTAGACTCCTACCATTGACGATGAAATTATTACTTTATGAGGAAGGAACTCTGGGGGTGGATGGTGCCAGTGTGGGAAGGAGCGGCTGGCATTGTGGTGATAGTTCTATCGCCCACTTCTGGGTCAGAAGATTGATCTTCTTCCCTCTCTCTTTTCTTCTTTTTAGCCAGCCAGCTGTTTTCTTGCTCTGTGTGAGCCGTTTTCCCAAGCTCTCCTTCTTGCTCCCAGTGAGCCGTTTTCTGCCCTTCTTTTGCTCTCCGTGAGCCATCCTCATTGCCTTCCCTTACTTGCTCCCCGTGAGCTGTTTTCTGCCTCTTTCTTCCTCTTTCTGCCTCTTTCTGTCATTACACTCCGCGTCAGTTATGACTGGCGCCGCATCTTCTTTTGTTGTTGGGGACACAAAATTACTATCATTGAGCTTCATCAACGCCACCACCGCCATTATGATCTTGGAAGAGATTCGGTCCGTTCTTGAGGAGATCGAGCGACTCGAGCTGACCGTCGTTGACCGGAGGGTCGACCTGCCGACGCTGCTGCAGGAGCAAGAAATCTCGGACCTGCTCGACAGATTGCAGACGAAGTCCGGCGAGGCGCATCATTGTGCTCCATCAACGCCACCACCGCCATTATGATCTTGGAAGAGATACGATCCGTTCTCGAGGAGATCGAGCGGCTTGAGCAGGTCGTCGTCGGCCGGATGGTCGACGAGCCGACGCTGCTGCACGACCGGCTCAATCAGGAGCAAGAAATCTCGGACCTGCTCGACAGCTTGCAGACGAGGTCCGGCGAGGCGCGGCAGCTGTACCGCGCCGCGCTGGACCTGCGTGCAGACGAAGTGGCGCTCGTCGGCACCATGTTCTCCGGCGAAGAAGGCTCTGGCCGCTCCTTCGACCTGAGCACCAGCTACCAAGCCTACGTTAACTTGCCCAACATCAAGCACCAGCCATACTTACAATACCTCGAGGTGTTTGACGACTTTTCGGCGACGGGATCGTGCGCGAGTCTGCGCAAGGCGCAAAAGATGACCGATGCGTACGCTCAGTATGTCGGCGGCCTCTTTGGAAGCGTTGGGTGTTTTCTAATGAATCCTCAATTACTCGCGGTGACGGCGATAAAACATCTTAGGTTTTCTGTTGCAAGGTATGCTTTTGAATCCCATTTTCTCAACGAATACTAATTTCTAGGGCGAGAGACTTTACCCAGATAATGTCCAGCCAAAGAATAAGCCAACAAGACACTCGCAGATGTTTTGGGGTGCTTTCTCATGGCATGGGCGCACGAGTCTCTACGCCATGCACGGAGACCCGGATTCTGCAAGAGGAGGAGTTACAGGTGCCGTTGTACTCGACTGTTTACAAGAAACACTTCCAACAATTTGCTCACCAGGGAGCATTTTTGTTCAAGATAACGCCCCTGTGCACACGTCCGGAATAGTGCAGCAGCGGTTGCGTGGTTGGGCTGAAGAGCATGGCATTGAAATCGTGGATTGGCCTCCTTATTGTCCCGACCTGAACCCCATCGAAAACGTATGGAAGCTCTTGAAAGAGAACATTATGGCGGCTCGTCCAGACTTGGCAACCATGAGCAAGAACAATGCGTCTCTTGCTGAGCTCGTAAGGACTGCTGTCGAATGTTGGGAAAATCTTGATCAAGCAGTCCTTCAACACCTTGTTGACACCATGAATCACCGCCTCCAGGCGGTTATCGGCGCGAATGAGTGGTATACGAAATATTTTATGGCCGCCATGAGCATGGAGAAGGATAACACGTGAAAACGTGGAGCGGCAGCTGGAGCTGCAGAGAATGAAAGCGATGAAGGACGTGCAGCGGGGGCGCGTTGAGGAATTCAAGTGCGAGATCTGCGGGAACTGTAACGGACTACATATAGTTACAAGACCCATTTTCGATAGACGTATATAGCGCGATGAGCCCCCTCGAGTCCAGGTGTCTGTCCTCTCGAGCTCCTCATCGCACGAACAACTTCTAAATTCTCGCTTCTAAAACCGCCTCTGCCGATGACCGCGTTACAGGAACTACACGTATATGGGACGGCGGGCGTTCCAGAAGCACGTTTTCGAGAGCAAGCACATATTCGGTCTGCGGTGTCTGGGCATCAACAACGTAAGTGTGTTCCGCGACATTACAGGCATCGCGGACGCGCAGCGGCTGCAGGAGAAGCTGGAGGGGAAGAAGAAGAAGAGGAAGCAGGACGAGGAATCGGTGGTGCAGATGGAAGATGCGGAGGGCAATGTGATAACGGAGAAGGTGTACAACGATATGAAGAAGCAGGGACTGTTGTAGTGATGCTGGCTATTCCTCTGTTTCACGTGTGTTTATTTATTATGTGTATGCTTATGCTTATGTTCTCCTTTCACACATATTCATTAATATGTTATTTTTTAGTATCCATCCATTCATCATCTGTTTTCCTTCAGCATCTAGTTATTCACCATCTATTGTAATTCTGACTGTGCTCCCTTCTAGAATAATGCTTAGAATAACAATCTACTCTGACACATCTAAAGTCTGTAGACTAAAGTAGACACCATCTAGAATAGAACACGAGCTACAAAGTTCGTTTTCGCACTCATATGCTTACTCCGTACAATCACGTACTGTCCATCACGATCCGGTCCGACGTGTTGGATCCCGGTGGCGTGAGACTCCGTAGCGAGTGCTACATGGACGAGCACGAGAGAGCGTGCACGGAGTATCTACACATGCGGCCTATCTTCCGTTTTCATGACTGTCATGGAGTTTGCTTACATGCTTACGGATATCGCCTCAGACTGTCAACGCGTCCACTACTCGTCCCAATCAGCCGTAGATGGAGTACTCCGTACTCATTAGCAGAGACATCGTACGAATATTGACTCTTGTCTCCGCAGAAAGACGCCGATCCACAAACACAATCTGCTTCGTATCAAATAGGCATAACCTCTACGGGTGTAATACGGGGACAGTACTTTCAAGTAGAATCAACAGGCCGCTGCACGCCGTTGCAACACTAATGTACTGAGCTCAGACCGTGGCGCAACGCCGTTGGCAAGCGACGTCTCACTACTCGGAGAGTTTTTCCTTGGATGGGTTTCCCTTGGGATTGGGACGGTTTTTTCAGCGGCACGATTTGCGCTCCTTAATCCGTCTTGTATGTTTCATGCGCCCCTTTCATATCGATTGTTCGGCATTCAGTGATGATTACTACGTTGCTTTTTTGATTAGTTTTGATACAGCGCTACGGTACTGGTGTTCTTTCGTCTTCCGCCATTCCGTCTTTCCGTCATCCGCTGTTATTTTTGATTTTTGATTTTTGAGTCTTGGATTTCTGTTTGATTTCTATTCTCTGGTTAATTTCTTCTGTCTAATGTGAGTCATATATTTTGTTGTCCTGTATTTTGTCTCTATTTCTATTCTAATTTCTCTTTATTTGTTACTGACACAGTCTACCAATGAACGTCCATCCCATCATCGATACTGACTCTGGTATCGTCCGTCGTCTTGTCAACTGTCCACGACGTAAATATACATTACTCCGCACATTCTACCGACAGTTTTACATTACGACATAACTCCAGTCGGCTGTCTCGTCCCAAAGCCGGCTAATCTGCCCCTGCTAATCATTCCGTCTTTTCTCTTTTCTCTTTTCTCTTTAAGCTACACCGAACTGCTCGGACCTGCTTCTGTCTTTTCGATTCTTCACGACCCCTGATCTAACGTCCCATCTGATTTAGTCTGGTTTTCTACACTTGTTGCTTACATACTATTTCTATTCTTCCTCTCTTCTTCCACATTTAGCCCCAAAGCTCGGCCCTCGTATCTTCCCACGGCACTCGTACGGAGGACCATCCGACATCCCATCCCATGCTACCAGGACTACCCACTCCCTATTTATACCTACCAGTGACCTGCATAAGTCCGCAGGCTTGCGAGCTCCACGACATTGCATCGACAATGCGACGCAGAAGTCGTGCGTCTTTTGCGTCTTTGGCGTCCTTACGTACACACATATACATACATACATATAATTTTACGTACATACATAATACCTCGGCCTTATTACTCTGCGCGTTCCTGCGTTTGTATCTTGACGTACGCCGTCGACTTCCTTTAAGCATAAGACAGCTCCGGGTCACTGCTGTAGCTTACTCCGTAGCTCGTCTTCCAAGAAACGGGCTGTGCTGTGCCTGGTCTTTTCCTCTCTGGGTTCGTGTCGGCCGTGGCTTGCGGACTTGCGGACTGTACCTGCATGAGGCCAAGGCTCCTTGGACTGGATACTGATCTCGCGTGCCGGGCTTAACCTCATCTTGTAAGCATAATCTGTTGTCACCGGCCTGACAGAATACGTCTCCTGAGTCTGATGTCTTGTTCCCCTTTTCAAGATCCAGTTCCGTTGCTTCTCTTGTACAAGTACTCGTAGCATGCCATTTGTGAGCAGTCAAGTATGTTGTCAATACTGGGTCCTTGCTCCTCTTTCGTCTTCATCACGCTTCATTGTCACGTATTCAACTTTGTCTCGAGATATTCTCGATTTCAATCTCTCAATCCCCCCCTCAATCTCCTCATCCCCTCCTCCTCATCTCCTCACCTCCTCACCTCTCACCTCTCACCTCATCTCTCTCTCTCTACCCTTACCCTTCTCTTCACTCCCTACAAAGTGACAAGGATTGGATCCACGATCCTCTGACCGTTAGTCTGATCTCTGCCTTCTTTGCATGAAGTGTTTCTGGATCGGCAAGATCAGCTTCTCTGTTTTGTTTTTCCTCTTTCTCCCCTTCTCCATCCACCTTTTCCACTCACACTTCGGCCATTGAGACTTGAACTGCAGTCCTGGGGTCGATCAGCTACGTGGGAGTGTCTGATCTTTCGATTTTGATTTGATAGCAGTTATCCCTTTTCTTTTCGGTTCTCTTCTTCTCGTTCTTCTCGTTCTTTTCTTTTTTCTTTTTCTCTTTTCTCTTTCCTCTATTCTCTTTTCTTCTCGTCTACTTTCTCCTCTCTACTCTCTATTCTCTTCCTTACCTTCCATCATACCTCACTGATTATTCACTGATTGGCGTAACACGTGAAAGAATCAACATCACCAAGTCAAAGAACAACTCTCAAAGTCAAACAACATCGGGAATCTATCCATTAAATACAAATCAAATTCCACCACCTACCCGATAACGACTAGCTGCCTACGCCTTCCTACGGCCTACAACCGCCTACGGCATACCCATTATTCACTCTATTACGCCCTAAGTCTCTCGCTTACACGCTTATCAGCTTCATTCTTACAGCACATTATCCATCTTCGCCGCCGGCTATCTTCAACGCCGCCCGCCAGCCGCCACCACCACCAGCCACCGCCAACCACACCACCGGGCCCAACGCCGCCTTTCCACCGCTTTCATTCGTTCGCTCGACCGATCGACAGGCACTACCTATTCCGCCCGTCCTTTCACACAACAAAGCACTGCTGGCCGCCGCCGCCGCCGCCCTCCTATCTCGCCCGCATACTTGAATACTTGTACCTCATCACCTTTACTTGGTGCGAGTATACTTCCCGATAGGCTTGATACGATAGTGAGGCTATTCCGTAGTTTATACCCCCCCCTCCCCAAATCCCACCGTGGCACCACACAATGGGAATCTTTTCAAGAAAGGACAGGTCGGCGCAAAAGACGGGCCACAACCCCGCCCAGGTTGTCACTGCTTCACAATCTACCGCCTCTCTTAACTCGGGCAGTTCTCTCAAATCTCCCATCTCTCCTTCCTCTTCTTTCTATCACAATTCCGCTTCCGCCTACCCGCAACAGTACGGCTTCATCCCTCGCACCCTCAACCGTTCTTCTGCAGGCACCTCCAAATCAACAGCAACAAGCATGTCCACACCCGGCTCTCCCGTTCACCTGCCCAAGGTCGACATTCCAGGGCCTCCAGACCCGGCTCTCGATCCCGCTGGCTACCTTCGCAGCTTGCCTGCCGTTCGCCAACGCTCTCAGATTGTCACCGACAAGGCCCTGCGCAATGAGCTCGCCCATTTCGACGTCGACATGACCAAGTTCCCCGACGTTGTCAGCTTCGTCTCTCAGATCATTCGTCGTGACTACGAGGCGCCCTATGCCCCTTCCATTCCTCCCCATGGCCGTTATCAGCACTTTGCCGTCGGCGGCCGCGACCGTGTCGCCATGCTTCTCACTACATTCCCTCCCGAGATTGACAGCACCGAGCGCTGTCGCCGCCTGATCGACCTCTTCCTCGTCAGTGTGCTGCTGGATGCCGGCGCTGGTACGGAGTGGCAGTACAAGAGCACAGAGAACGGCAAATGCTACGCCCGGTCCGAGGGCCTGGCTGTCGCTAGTCTGGAAATGTTCAAGGCCGGTATCTTTTCCGGTCAACCCAGCACCAACAAGACCCAGGTCGACAAGGATGGTCTGCGTGCCCTGACCGTCGATGTTCTGGCCAAGGGCCTGCAGCACGGACCAGGCAACCACGTTGCCGGCCTTGACGGCCGCGCCAACCTGCTGATCCGTCTGGGCGATGCCCTGGCGTCCAACACCGACTTCTTTGGCCCCGAGGGCCGTCCCGGTAACATGGTCGACTACCTGCTGGCCCATCCTACAACACAGGCATCGTCCATGCCCATTGTCCTGCTGCCCGTTCTGTGGACCCTGCTCATGGACGGTCTGGCGCCCATCTGGCCCGCCTCGCGCACAGCCATCAACGGCACGTCCCTGGGTGACGCGTGGCCCTGCTCGGACATGCCCCAGCAGTCCGACGCCACGTCCTCGCCAAAAAACAGATCCTCTACGCCGACATTTTCGCCCTTCCCCAGCGCCGCCGCGTCCACAACAACGACGCCGGTTGCCGCCTGGGAGAACATTGTGCCGTTCCACAAGCTTACCCAGTGGCTCACCTACTCGCTGATGCAGCCCATGCAGACGCTGCTCCAAATGCACTTTGCCGGCACTGAGCTGCTGACCGGCCTGCCCGAGTACCGCAACGGTGGTCTCTTTGTCGACATGGGCGTGCTCACCCTCAAGCAGGATGACTCCGACCGCGGTCTGGCTCACTACCGTTCATACTGCGAGCGTACCGGCACGCAGAATGTCGAGGTTGCGCCCATGTTTGAGCCGAGCGACGACGTCATTGTCGAGTGGCGTGCCGTCACCGTCGGCTTCCTCGACAAGCTGAGCGCCGATGTCAACAAGCACATGGCCGCAGACCTGCAGGGCCACGAGCTGAGCCTGCCCCAGATCCTGGAAGCGGGCAGCTGGAAGGTGTGTATTTATTTTCCGTTATATGTTTTCGTTTCTTCTTTCATACTAACAAACTAGGGTGGACGTGAGATTGCCGAGATGTCGCGGCCGAACACCAAGGAGCCGCCGATTCTGATCGACTCAGACGGTACCGTGTTTTAAGCTGACAACGATTCGGTGTTGCTTTGCTACTGGGATAGAATAAACAAAAATTGAGCAATGCATGACTTTTACTAGCAGAGCACGACGCCTTTTGTATTGTAATGTGTTGTGTGATATGTGGTGTGATATATGTGACATGCATTTCTAGACAAACACGATAGTATTACAGTTGCTTTTGCGACATCCCCTCTCCCCAGACTGTAGACTGTAGATTGTATCGGCGCGCCTACTTCTTGCCGCCCTTGGCCATGGCCTTCTTCATCTCGCGGTACTGGCGCTCGGCCTCACGGCGACGGTACAGGCCCTCCTCGTCCTCAATGGAGCGCTTCTTCTCAAACACGTCGGCCTTGGCAAAGATCTCCTTGGCGCTCATGCTCTTCTGCTTGTCCTTGGCCTGGCCCATCATCTTGTTCCAGCCCTGCTTGACCACCTCGGCAGCGGACGGCGGCGCCGCGGCCGCAGCCGCCGCAGCCGCAGACGAGCTCGACTGCGTGTGCTGCTGCGCCACCGTGCGCGGTGCCTGCCAGCTGGAGCCGGGCTCGAGGCGGTACGACACGGGCACGGAGCTGCGGAGGGAGCCCGGTCTGGTCGCGTTAAGCGTGCCGCCGGCCACCATCTGCTCCATGGGCGGCAGGCCCTTCCAGCGGCGCAGCCACGGCTGGTGCCAGAGTCCGGTCTGGATCATCTGCAAGAAGGACGACGTGAAGAAGAAAAAGGTGAGCAGCGACGCCATGCGCGCCGTGAGGATCACACTGATGGGCGTGATGATCATCTGCATGATCTTCATCATGCCCTGCATCTGCGGCGCCATGTAGCGCATGTTGGCGCGGAAGATGACGTACATGACACCCGCGGAGCCCAGAGGTAGCAGAAAGTACGG
This sequence comes from Ophiostoma triangulosporum, assembly GCA_029298705.1. Lineage (NCBI taxonomy): Eukaryota > Fungi > Ascomycota > Sordariomycetes > Ophiostomatales > Ophiostomataceae > Ophiostoma > Ophiostoma triangulosporum. The sequence goes on along the minus strand of JANSLO010000003.1, from coordinate 1,899,587 downwards.
GTCCGGCACGCTCAGGTCCTGGAACCACAGCAGGCCCGCATCCTCGAGCCCGGGCACCGGCAGCGTCGCCATGCCGCGCAGCAGCCGGAACATGCCGTAGCCGAATGGCACGTTGATCATGGGCACAAACATCTTGTACGTCGACACGTTGGCGTCCTTTTGCATCTGCTTGAGCTTCAGCCGCGCCTCCATCGCCTTCATCTGCGACGTGCCGCCGCCGCCACCCCGGAACGCCGCCGTCTGCATCTCCTCCATCGCCTTGCTGTACTCGGGGTCGCTCCGCAGCAGCTGGATCTTGGCCGAGTGCTCGGCCGCCGTCAGCGACGGGAAGAAAATCGCCGCACGGAACAAGAATGTCGCCGTCAGAATCGATGCCCACCACGGCATGCCCGTGTACACGTGCAGATGTTCAATCGCCCACTGGCACATGCTCGTCGGGCCCCAGCCGTAGTCGAGGCCCAGCGCGTGCAGGTAGCCGATCTGGTCCGAGGACATGTCCAGCAGAGCCGACCCGTCGAGCAGCTCGGCCAGCACCGCCGCGTCGTCACCGGCCGGTAATGACGAGGCTGTCGCCGCCGCAGCGTCGGCACTGGGAGAGGCGGCGGCTGAGAGAATGGGTTCGGCCGTGGGAGGTGGTGGTGCCGCAGCGGCAACGGCTTCTGGTGCTGGTGCTGCTGCGGCGGCGGATTGTGCGGGTGTTGACGCGGACGCTGCAGACGCAGCGTCGCCTTGTGCGGCGGCATCGGGAGCTGGGGACGACTTTCGGGAAAAGGGCCAAAGCGAAAAGGCGGCGGCCGTCGAGGGGAGGTTGTTGTTAAGACGGAGGCGGGCTGTTGCGGCCGCGGGAGCGACCGTCACGCGGCGGCCGGACAGCTGGGCAATGGTGGCCGACGAACCACCGACCGTGCGGCGCGTGCCAAAGTTGCGCGTGCCCGTCTGTGGAAAAGGGAAAAGGTCAGAATCTCAGTAGTGCAGAAAAGGCCCATCAAGACTCACGCGAAGCCGCAGAGCCTGGTTGGGCCGGACAAAACCCCGGCTGGGAAGCATGATGGCGACCGTGTGTGGTGCAGGTGTGAGGCGAGTCGCAGAGGAGGAGGCGGGGGTAGACAAGTAAGCTCTCGGCGTGGCAGGGTCGTGGCGCGGGACAATATCTCGCAGTCGCAGTCGTCTCGCTCGCAATCGCAATCTCAATGCTTCATTTTTTCCAATGGAATAATACTTTTTTGTTGAATAAATTTGTTGGCAAGTTTAACTGGTTTATTTATTTTAATGGTTTAAAACTAGTATTATATTAAATTGCTCGCGGGGTGGCCAATCAGCTGGCACCTGGCGGCGGACCGACAGGGCCGACAACGCTGCAGATGATACTGACGTCTATGAATAGAGAACCTCTGGAAGTGTAACAAGACAACACAGGCGGCAGGTGGATGCACTTTATATTTGTTTATATACAGTCGTCAAAGTAGCTGGCGTGTCCTTCTTTTGTCTGCGTCGTCGTGCGCGATGTGAAGATGTGAGACGACGGCACAGATGGCAATGGAAAGAAATAAGAAAAGATAAAAAGTAGTAATGACAAATGGTAACAGCAAGCAAGAAACGTGTTCGTGATATGCAACGTAAATAGACTGAAATGAAAGGAAATCGTGGCGTCGTGGCAAGGCTGCGGAGGCTGAGAGAAGGCTCAATGGCGAGAGTGGCCAGCAGAGCAGCTCGTAATACAGCACAAGAAGTTCCGTATGCCCAGCTCCTGTCTGGTGTACTGCTGCAATATAGCCTCATTGCCGTATGCGGTTTGTCGTCTGCCGTCTGTCGACATCTGGACGACTCGTCTGCTACCGCTTTTCGCGCACCTCGACGCCAGGACCTGCTCTCCGCGACAAGGGGAAGACCTATGCAGTCAGTATCAGTAGCCGTTACATATAAACTCGAAATGTACAGAGGCAGGTAAAAAGAATGCTACCTTTGTCTCGCTCCAGCCGAGCCGGAACGCCCACTCGTGTGCAAACAGCTCGCCGAATCCCATCATCATGCCGTTGACAAAGGGCAGAAACAGGTTGATGGAGGCGCCGCGGAAGATGGACCAGATCGTCGGTGCCTGGTACAGGATGACTGGTTGGCTCCCGCTGACCCGGTCGTCAACGCCGGTCCCGGCCAGCTGCACGTCCTCGGCGTTGTAGAGCTCGCTGTCCGAGGTCATGGTGACGCCGGACTCGGCCATTGGGTTTGGGGATTCGTCGGCCATTGTGTGTGGTCAGGCTGACGGCGTGTCGGGTACAGCTTCGTCAATCGTCGGACAATGGATGTCAATCGTAGGTCGTCAACGTCGTCGTCGGTCGTCGTTGAGTCGGGCGAGGGGAGGAGAAATTCAGGCGGATGACGGTAGCTGCCCCACCGTTACCAAGCTGAGACTATGAACGGAGTACAACAACTGAATATGAACGGAGTATCTGACCGTATCAACACCGTTTAGCCCCTCCCGTTTGAACCGATTACATAAGAAACGTTCCTGGACAGGGGTGCTGTTGCTGTTTAGCCTTACCATTAGCGGTGGTGGCGGGGCATCCGTCCAGTGAGTGACGCCAAGGAAGCTGCTTGACGTCGCCTGAAGCTGCCTGCAGCATCTGCTTAATCCAGCCCTACAGTGCCTGTTTGTTGACATAGCTTCCCGTTCTCTTTTCTATCTCTCTCTCCCTCTCTCTTGCATCTCATCACCTCTACCAACCGCAATCATGGCTGAATCACAGGACGAGATTATCAGCAGTTTTGTCAGCATCACTGGCGCCTCCACGGCCGAGGCACAGCAGCAGCTCGACGCCGCCAACTGGGACCTTAACACGGCCGTCGTCGAGTTCCTCCAGAGCAGAGAAGACAGAGAAGATGCTGCACCGACAGACGAGCCGGCAGACGAGCCTGCATACACCGGTCCGCGCACACTGGACGGCCGTCCGGCGCCCCAGTCCCAGTCAAAAGCGCCTGCGTCGGCCTCGGCTTCGCGGCCGCAGCAGAAGAAGAAGGGTGTCATGACGTTTTCGTCGATGAAGAGTGGCGGCGCGTCATCCCGGCCGGGCGGCGGACATGGACACGGCCACGGCGACGATGACGACGATAGCGACGGCGGCGATTCTGGCGACGACGAGAACCCCAACCGGGGAGACCTGTTCGCCGGTGGCGAGAAGTCGGGCCTTGCCGTTAAGGATCCCACCATGGCCGGCCACAGCTCCCAGAAGATCATGCGCGACATTGTCTCCAAAGCAAAACAGTAGGTTCTGGTTGCAGCTCAGCTCGACTTGTGAGTGCCTGTTCCGTGCTGACCAAATTTCCATAGAAACCGCTCGGAACCCGGCCCTTCTGCAGAACCCTCGCGCTTCCGTGGCTCCGGCATGACCCTCGGTGGCGAGGGTACCGAGTCGCGCGTGATCCCCGACCCAGCTGCACCGTCGGCCGCTAGGCCCAACAGGGCCGCAGCTGCTGCTCTTTCAGCAGCTGCTGCCGAGCCTGTCGAGCGCTCACTGCACATCTGGACGGATGGCTTTAGCGTCGACGACGGTCCTCTGCGCCGCTACGACGACCCGGCCAACGCGGCCGATCTTGCGCATATTCGCCAGGGCCGTGCACCGCTGCACCTGATGAATGTCAACTACGATCAGCCCGTTGACGTCAAGCTGATTCAGCACGAAGAGGCCTGGCACCAGCTGCCGCGCATCTACCGGCCATTCTCGGGCGAGGGCAGACGTCTGGGCAATCCTACAGCGCCAGGCGAAACTGCCGCATTTACGTCTGCGCCCGCGCCCGCGCCCGCGCCCGCAGCTGCAGCCGCAGCGCCGGCGTCCAACGAGCCGACGATCGACGAGTCTCTGCCGACACTGATGATCCGCGTGCAGCTGCCTGACGGTGCACGGCTGCCGGCACGCTTCAACACGACGCAGACGATTGGCGATGTGTACAGTTTTGTACAGCGTGCGCTGCCAGCGGGACAGCAGACGCGTGAGTGGGTGCTGGCGACAACGTTCCCCAACAAAGACCACACCGACAAGTCGGTCGTACTTGGCGAGACAGCGGAGTTCAAGCGCGGCGGCGCAGCCGTCGTCAAGTGGACTTGAACGATGCGGACAATGCACTGAATCAGCAGGTATTTAAAGAGCAAGTAATCAGTTGTATTCAGGTATCTTGTGGTCGTACGTGCCCTGCTCGAGTGATATAATGAAACAGTAAAGGGATCAAGGAATGAGTGAATAGGAAAAAAAGCAAACAAATAAGAAAACGCCGTCCGAATGCCAGTAAATCCAATGCTTGTCTCTCGTGGAGACCGCTTCCTCCTGCTTTTGCTCTCCTCACCCAGGGTATCGAACGTATAGGTTCTTCTGGCCTTGCTGCTGCTGCTGCTGCTGCGACTGCGGCTGCTGGTAGTCCTTGAGAATGCCGACAGGCACGTCGAGGTACTCAAACTGCTTGGCTGCAATCTGCGTGTTGAGTAAGGCCGCATTGAACCGCGCCTCGCCAGGCGGCAGGACGACCAGGAGGTACGTGTTGGTCGTGAACTTTCCGATGAACAGATTGAAGCGCAGGCCGAAGCGCAGCTCAAACAGCTTGAACTGCTCGGCGTTTCGCGGCGTGCCCGTGTAGCGCGCGAGCGAGCTCTTGAACGACTTGAGGATGTTGCTCATGCGCTCGAAGCGGTCCTCGCACGGGTTGGCGGCGCCCTCGGTCGAGTTCCAGTGCGACACGACGAGGAAACTGGTGCGCTCAAACAGCAGCATCTCTTCGGCCTCGACGAGGCGACCGAGGTGGCCCAGGTTGGTCTCGATGAGCGCGAGGTTGGGCACGAGATCGTGGATGATGCTGGCCCACGCCTTGTACAGTGACTGGTCCCAGATGCTCGTGGCAAACGGCGTCAGCTCGAGCTCAATGTCGTCGCTGCCGGGCGATGGCTGCTCCTCGCCCTCGCTCGGCGAACTGGTGCCGCCACCGCCGCCGCCGTCGCTCAGCACTTCGCCGCGTGCGTTGTCGCGCACGTTCTGCAGGTACTCGGTCGTCTTTTGGCGCACTAGGCGCACGCGGTCTTCGAAAAAGGCCTCGCGCTGCGTCGCGACGATGAGGTCCATTTTGTGGATGAGCACAAACACCTTGGCGCCGGACGAGTACTGTGTGAGGGCGGCGATGACGGACACGTAGGTGGCGAGGTCGCGCTCGACGTCGCGCGACTCAATGTCAAAGACGTAGATGAGCACGCCGACGTTGGAGAAGACGTGCTGGCGCTGCTGCGAGAGGTAGTTCTCGGTAAAGGCCTCCTGGCCGCCGCAGTCCCAGAGATTGAGCGTGAGGTTGCCGAGGAACTTGACCTGCGAGAGGTCAATGTCGATGGTGGCGCCGAGGCGGCGCGTGTCGCGCGCAAGGTACGAGCTGAAGATGATGGAGCGCATGCTGGACTTGCCGGAGCCGCTCTTGCCCATCAGCAGGACTTTCCGCTTCTTAGGCTTCTTGACCTCGCTGCGGACATCGGCTCCGAAGAAGGGAATGTGGTCCGCCATGGCGACGGCGAAACGGTCGACGTGGGGTGCGGGGGGGGGGAATACAAAATAGAGTCGATGCGAGACGAGAGAGTGGTGTAGCGATTTGAGATGGTACTAGTGCAGCGGCCAAAGCGGTCGTCGATCCGTGGTCGACAGGACAAGGTGGTGACTGGCCTGAAGCTCCAAAGCTGTGCGCCGGTTGGGACGAGATAGCCATAGCAGGCTGGGTGGGGCGGTAGCGGCGGCATACAGTGGTGCGAGGAGGATGAAAAGATACACTTATGCCGCAGCGCGCGGGATAGTGCATTAGTGGGGTACTTTGGCCAGCGTGCAGTTCCTTAGCGACATAAAGTACTGCCCCCACGCACGATCTCGCTGTAGTAAGATCACTAAATGCCTACGGGCGCCATGTTTAGCATACCCGGCAGCTGTATGTATGGTATGTTTACATGTTTAAAGAGTTGCATTGCATAATAGCAAAAGGACTTTGCATTAAGCATCACAAATATACGTATACCAAACAGACAGTGACGCCGTACCTTTTCCCACCGGGCCAGATTATAGCAAAGAAACAAAAGCAAGAAAGAAAAAAAGAAAGCAAAAGAAGCTCAGAAACAAATAAAGCATATGCACGCGCGGCCTACTCAATGTTGCGTGCTTCGAGAATAACAGCGTTCAGCCGCCGCTCACCCAGTTGTGCCACGCGGTTGCCCACAATTGGGCCCAGGAAATCCACCAGCTCGGCCGTCTCGACGTCGCTCGTGCTGCTGCTGCCGTTGGTGCCGTTGGTCGCAGGCGGCGACGGCAGCGACGACGTCGTCGACGCCGACAGTGTCTGGATCGCCTTGATAATGCCACCGCCAACAAGCATCTCCATCTCGAGCGACGAGGCACTACTGCTCTCCTGCAGCGGTTGCAGCACGTACGTGTCAAACGTCCGCAGGTTGGGCAGCAGCAGCACGCGCACGGCCTCGGGACCGCCAGCGGCCGACAAACCGGCCACGGCGCCAAACAGCACGCCCACAGGCCGATCCGGCTCGAGCAGCATCTTGAGGCACGTGCGTGTCAGCTTGGGCCGCAGCAAGGTATTGCTCTTAGCAAACTTGCGTGCCAGCAGGCCGAGCAGCGACGCGGCGAGCTCGCGCAGCATGTAGATCTCGCGATGGCCGGCAGTTGACGTGCTCGACGCGGCCTCGCCCTCTTTGCGGCCCAGCTTCTGGCCGAGCAAACAGGTCAGCACGGGCGCGCACAGCGGCGTGACGTAGGGGTCGAGGAACACGTGCGGGTTCTCGACGAGCGCAGATGTGAGTTCCATCATGTGACGCAGCACGGTGACGTCGTCGATGCGGTGCGTGATCTGCGTAGCAATGAAGGATACAAAGTAGGGCACGAGCTGGTGCAGGCCGGGGTCGGAGCGCACAGACTCGAGCGCGGCCTGGCGCAAGCGCAGCACCTCGTCATCGGGGCTGTCGTCGAGGATGGCGGCCTGGATCTTGTCAAAGTAGAGCACGAGCTCGTTGCTGATGATGTGCTTGACGGCCGGCTTGAAGCCGACATTGTCGTTCCCGGCCAGTGCGGCCAGCGCCGGGTTGGCACCGGGGCCCTTGGCCACGAGCTCCTGCGTGCGCGCCTCGGCCGTCGTCGGGTTCTGCGGGATGGACGGCTGCACGCCCTCAATCGCAAGCCAGTGTGCTGTCATTTGTTAGCCAACCCCCGAAGTTGCAGCATCACATGCCATGGCGGGACAGATAACATACCTGTCAGAGAGGCATCCCGCGGCACCTTGGGCAGCTGCGCGTTGATGAGCTTCTCAAACTCGACCTCCTCGTCCTCAATGTAAAAGAGCGGCTGGCCCGGCCCGATGCTGGCCTCGCCAAACCGCAGCGGGCGCGTCGACTCGTACCCGTACAGGGGCTCGACATCCAGCACGCGCATCGCGAGGCTGACGTCCTGCACCGTCAGCGTCGTGCGGCTGGCTGCGCGCATGAACCGCAGCGCCTCCACGAGCACCTGGCCGACGCGGAACTCGACGTCCTGCGACAGGCAGCGCAGCGCATCATCGCCTAGGGCAGAGATACCGACCGACTCGGCCACGTCGCGCACATTATCCGGGTTCCACAACAGCCGTGAGGCATCGTCCTTGGTCGCCATGTCGTCGGTGCTTTGGCTCAGTCGTTTCGGTGCCCGGGTCGATGTGATGGTTTGGTCGCGTGAGAGTGCGTGTCGCCAGTCGCGTCAATTGTGTCAATGTGGCGATCGCTTCCACTAGTTCTTGACCGTCTCGATTGCAGCGTATTATCGGTATTGGCAGCAAAGCGCAATCTTGTAAAGATGCCCGGCTGACGTCGTGTAGCTGCCGCGATGAGCTAGGTCGCGATGCAAAAGCACGGGCCACACTCCTGGCATAGGATCCACATTAATTCACTAGTACAGCCTCGTCTGGCTCCCGTCTTAGTTCAAGACATCGCCTTTTTCTTGTCGCTATGAAGAGTGGCTTTTAGTATCGTTGTTGTATACTCTGCTCTTCCTTTATTTTGATTTGATTTGATTTTGTTTTGCATTGATCAAACTACACCAAGAGCACAGGTCCGCAGACTGCTCACCGGACAGAAGTGTTTGCTCTGCAAAGACATTAAGGTGCGGCCATCTACCATCCATATCCTGGGCATGACGCGGCAGATCAAGTACTGCCGGAAGCAGCGCAAAATCCCGCTCTGTGACAGATGCTACAGAGTGTACCGGACCGAAGACTGCTCCTACAAGCTATGCTGTGCGCTCTGCACAGCCCCTATGTGACAGATGCTCCAGAGCGCACCAGTCCAAGGACTGCTCTTACAAAGTACCTGCGCTCGGCGGGGCGTGATGTTTGGCAGCTCTCATGGCATGAAGAGCTGTCACTGCCTCTGCGTCGGGGCCCTCACAATATTTCCCACACGCACCAAAGCCTTCACAGATCATACGCTCGCCGTGGTACACGGTCCAGCCAGCGCCCGTGTTGCCCTCCCCGTCGCGGGACCCGTCTGAGTATGCCCAGATGATATTCGGGTCGGCGGCGGCTCGCTCTGCTAAATGCAGCTTCGCCGCAGTCTCCTTGTCCGTCCGCGCTGGCAGCGGCGTCCTCAGACCGTGTGGCTCAGGTGAAAGATCCTTGAGTCACGGATTTTCCGCGGGAGCAGTCCATGAAATCTTAGATCGTGCCATCAATCTCAGGGATGATGAGAGGGTGGTCCCAGTGGACAGTGGCTGCGCAGATTCCGGCTGCCCGTTTTAGGTCCTTTAGCATGAGCTGTATGCTCGGCATGGCAGAGTACATGTGTAGGAGCCTAATTGGCGACGCGCGGTAGACTGGCAGTGCTGCACGCAATGTAGCTCAGAGCACCAGTTCTAGCCACTTGCCACCGTATGTCTTGGTCATAGTCGGGGACCTGGTCGCTGACGCGTACAGTAGCTGTGGCAAAACGCAACCTTTGAGAATCTGAGGCATGCTCGTGGCGGGTGTGCCATGGAATACGCCTGCTAGTGCTCTCATTGCATTGACGGAACGTCTCGCCTTGCCCGCTGCCTGCTTGGCATGTGCGGTGAATTTCAGAGCCGTGTCCCACCACACACCGAGCCATCGTAGCGAGGAGGACGGCTTCACAATATCGCCATTAGGTAGGCATACTGGATCTACTGCAATGCATCCACCGGGTTTGCAATGCAGCAGCTCAGTCTTGCTCCAATCCAGCTCCAGCCCATTTGTGACGCACCACTTGTTGATCTCCCGGTGTTCGTTATACAGGCCAGATTCATGCTCACCTCCTCAAGCAGGAATCGAATTCGCTACCTCTTGGAGATTGATTGATTGATTTTATTTAACGTCACGATAACTACACATGGAGCATAAGACGCCGGATTGGTTACCGGACAGAAGTTTAGAGCCCTCTGCGGAGGCAACACGCTATGGGTTCAGTGCACGGGACTGCTAGTCCCCAGGCCCCCAGTGTTCTGTACCCCTAGGGGAACAGACCTCTAGAGGACTGTAGCGCACCTCTGCCGCAGCATGCAAATAAAAGAATCAAAAAAAAAAAGGAAAAGAAAAAGGAAAGAGAAATAGAACAAAAGAAAGAAAGGAAATGCTCAAACAGAAATCAAAACAGTAAACAGACATACACTCCCACTTCTAGCTCTCCTCACCAACTCCCTCCCTGTTACCTCTTGGAGGCCACCTAGCCCGGCGGCATGATGTTGTATAAAGAACATAGAACCTTAATTATCAAAAACAACAGGTCTAGTGGCCAAATGGCAAGGCGCTTGGCTACGAACCAAGAGATTGCAGGTTCGATCCCTGCCTAGATCAATCGATTTATTTTTGCATTTTTGCGTGAGGAGCAGAGGCGGTGCTTTTCTGTTGCTGGTTGCTACTGTCTATTTTTGTTTTTATTTTTTGCATATATTATTGCCACAAGCTGTTGATTGCCAGGTGATATGTACTAGCTAATCACTATCAGTCATCTTCGATATCATGAATCCGTCTGTGCTATATACAACAAAAATGCACACACAGCATATCAATGCGATGAACAAAAAAGCACTGCCGCGAATAGCGGCGTAGTCATAGCCGTCTTGCGGTTGTATTTGTAGCAGGGCCGTGGTGTTTGTCTCGTTGGAAGGCGGCGCCGTGGCGAGGCTTACTTCTTGGCCTCGGCCTGGGCCTTTTCGTAGATCCAGTCATTCAGGCCAGCGCGGTTTCTAAACTGTCAGTCTTGTGTCTCGTTGAAGGAAAAGGAATGGGCATACCTTGCAATCTCAATGGCGTAGAACTGCATGCGCGGGACTTGATTGTTAGTATTAGTCATCCATCACATTACATGATTATCAAATGACGTACCAAAGATGACAGTGTCCTGTCCGTATTCAAACTTGGGGCCTGACCGCATCATGGTGCCAAAGTTGTAGTCGTCGACGGTCTTCTCGTATGCCATCATAAACTTCCGCCACCGCTCCTTGCCGACCTTGCTCTTCATGTCGTCCTCGTTGATCGTCTCGGCGGCGTCGAACTCGGGGAAGTCCTTCTTGAGGTGCTCGATGATGTCGTCGTCGATCTTGGTCAGGCGCAGCGACGAGCCCTTGACGCGCTCCAGGATCTTCCAGTAGGTCTCCATGTGCTGCACGGCCTTGACGGCAAACTGCTTCTCAATCTGTCGAGTTAGTATTTGCATTTGGTCTTTGTTGACGGCGACCACTTACATCCTCAAAGTTGTCTGCGTTCTCCGCATCGAATGTCTTTGGTACTTGCTGCATCTTGGCGGTTGTGTGACTCGTATGTGTAGTTTGTGGGTAGTGTGTGATGTTGTATATGGTGTTGTCGAGTTTGCGATTGCTTGCGCCGTCCCTTATATTTGTTTGTACGTCACTCAAGCTTTGCGATAGTGGGGTACAGCCTGTTGTAGACGCCGTGGGGCTTCTTTTCTTTTCTGCCTTCTACTTTTACCCACCACCGCCTTCCAGAAGCGGCGGGAAGCTACAAGAAGCAGCCTACTAGTAGCACGTGATCGTAGCCTTGTTTGTAACATCGTAAGTCATGAGGCAAATTTAGGCACGATGCCCAATGGTCATGATGTATTCTTTGGCCATGAGGAGGCTGCGCGTACCAACTGGCACTGAACCTCCAGGGGGCAGCGCAACAAGTTTTAACAGTAGCACCACGCCTATCTTACCATGTCTAGCACTGCTCTTGTTTATGTACTTCGATCCATGGCTACACCAGCTACGATTATGTACATGACTAGATTAGCTATAGTGCACCATCCACGTTAATCGATCAAGCTCAAGTCTGTCTCGTGAAGTACACCAGCCGAGTCGTCCAGCGCCCGCATATAAATATAGATTTTAAATCTACCACCTGATCCTAACAACAGCATCAGCAATGGCCAGCTCAGTGATAAGACTAAAGGCTGTATCTTCTCTTCCATTTATTCGACGGCCTATCACTTGCTTATCCGATCAACCACTGAAGCTCCGCTCAGAAGTGCAGTTCCAGTGCAACGTTCCTTTGGGAGGTGCAGTGTGATGTGGCCGTATTTGCTGCATACACTCCCTTCCACCTATCACAATTTGACCGAAACGCAATCTTGGTTGGGCATCCACGGAAGGATGTTTTCTTCGTTGGGACATCACGTTATGGCTCAAACACACAAAGCTCGCCTTTCGACGATTAGTATCATTAAGCATCATAACGACCTCTGTCACAACAACCACTTTCACGCTCACCACAGAACTGAAATCAGAGATCATGTCAAGCTATCGCGAAAAAAGCAAACGGCTTATCCAGAGGATAGGTGGTGGCGGGAAGAAGAAACAGGACGTTTCACTGGCGGCCTCGTCTACCAGCATCCCGCCGAACGACTTATCTGCCACGGGTCGCGAGCACGTTCAACAAGAGATGTCTGGAGACAGTTTTGCCTCTGCATATCCCGCCAGTTATCAACAGCCGCTCGCAGCAGAGTCAATGTGGGACCACGCATATCATGCTCTTGCACAGGAGATGCCGGATCTGGTGAAAGACTTTGATGTACTGCTTGCAAAAGAGCAGATGGCGAGTACGTACTACAACCTCACATCTCCAAGCTGTTATACATGACAGACACTAACAGTGGTTTGCAGATTCTGTGCCAAACGAGACGACTCCTTCACATCTCCCAGCACCGCACGGCCTTGACACTCGCTTCGATCGCTCACGTCGTCAAGACCAACTGAGCTCCGTGATCCAAAATGGGCTACGACGAATGGAAGACATGGAAGCAACGTACCATACTGGCGGCTATAAGTTCATCCGGGCAAACCAGAGCACACAGGTCACCAATCTTTTGCTGTGGGGTAAAGACTGGATTGGCAGCGCCGCCAAGTTTTTCCCCGAGGCTTCTTTGGTATGGGCTGCTGTCTGCCTCATATTTCCTCTCCTTACAAACCCCACAACCGCAGCCGAGGCCAACCGAGACGGCTTTGTCTATGTCACTTCCCGTATGCGCTACTATGCCGCGTTGGAGCCTATGCTGCGCCGACTTGGCCGGAACGCCAGGGTCGACGATGCGCTGATGCTAGCAGCCAATCGCCATATTGTCGACCTTTACGAAGCCATTCTTGAGTTCCAGCTCAGAAGCGTCCTTCGCTTCTATCAGAGTCACATCAAATCCTATGTCCATGACATCGTCCCGCCGAGAGACTGGAAACAGATTCGGCTCGACATCAAGACACTGGAGGACACTGTCACAAACGACCTAAGTCAGATCAACGACCTAGCGACGAGGCAAGAACTGGAGCTTCTGAACAATATGAGCGAGGATACGCGTGCAGCCATGCAGGACTACCTATCTGTCGCCACACGGCAGCTGGATGTCTCGAAAAAGCAGCTAGCTGCGGAGCCAGCTGCCAAACGGGAAAAGCTGCATTACAGGCAACAAGCTGAAGAAGAGAAGCTGCTTGCCGAGCAACGGAAATGTCTGCAGCTTTTCTATCTCACACGGAATGGCAACGGCGTCTCATACGACTGGTACAAGGACCGCGTGGAATCCCGTGTCGAGGGTACGTGTGAGTGGTTCCTCCAGCACGAGAATTTTCAGAAGTGGCTGTTGCAGAAGTCTGGTCCATTGCTGGTCACGGCCGACCCCGGGTGTGGAAAATCGGTGCTGGCGAAGTACCTGATTGACCACGGGCTGGCGCAGCAATCAGCCGCCATCTGCTACTTCTTCTTCAAGGTCCAAGACCAGGACACAATCTGCCAAGCACTATGTGCTCTACTTCACCAGCTATTCTCCCAGAAGAGTGCCCTTATCCAACACGCTATGGAGCTATACAACAGAATGGGCGCAGATCTGGTCCTGTCTGAACTATTGCTCTGGACAATCCTGAGAGATGCTGTGTGCGATCCGCAGGCCGGGTCTGTCATATTCGTTATCGATGCCCTCGACGAATGTGACGAGTCGCAGCTGCGCAGTTTGATGATAAATTTGAAAGATATCTTCCGCGACCCACAGCTGGCAAATGCAAAGTTCAAGGTTCTCATGACAAGTCGCCCATATCAACAAGTTGTCAGCAACTTTTCTATTTTTGAGGACGATTTCACGTGCATCCTCATTCCTGGAGAGGAGGAGTTCGAAACGATCGGCCAAGAGATCAGCAGAGTCATCCAACGCCGGGTCGAGCAGCTAGCACAAGAACATTGGCTTTCCGACAAGACCAAGTCCTCCCTGGAAAGGAAACTGCTCGCGGTCGACCACCGCACATACCTTTGGGTCCACCTTGTGTTCAACTATCTCGATAGTTATCTGCGTAAGGGGTTCGGAGCAACAGAGGATGGAATCGATTCTGCCATTCGAACACTTCCCACGACTGTCAACCAGGCATACGACCGGATCCTGAACAGGTCCCAGGACGATGGGACTTCCATGATCGTCAACAGAGCTTTGAGCATCATTTTGGCAGCACGTCGGCCACTGACGCTCTCGGAGATGAACATCGCCATGAACCTGGGTGGCACAGGCCGAGGCCGGTCTATTGACAACCTCGATCTTGAGCAGGATGTGGACTTCGAGCCTCGTCTCCTAGAGTTGTGTGGTCAATTTATCAATGTTCTACACGACAAAATCTATTTTATCAATCAAACTGCTCGGGAGTTTCTCATACAGCCATCGGCACCAATTGCAGTCTCGCCCGGTCTTCAATGGCATCATTCCATCAGCACACGTCACGCACACTCTGTTCTAGCCGAGATCTGCATGCTCTATCTGGACATTCTCAACTCTACACCAACGGATACATTCCGCCAAGACCACCAGTACGGCGCCCTTTTACAGTACTCGGTCGAGCACTGGGGCGATCACTGCCGCGAGGCGGAGTTCGAAAAAGGCTCTGCCATGGTAGACCTTGCTTTGGAGCTTTGTACTTCTGACTTGACAAGCCATTCGCAGTGGACCAGCATTATATTGAGCCGGTATCATATTCGCCATGAGTCTTCGACAAATGCTTTGGTAGCATCGCATCTCGGACTTGCTCCCGTCACAGAGTTGCTTCTCAGCAGGGGTGCTGATATTGAGGCGAAGGATAGCCATGGCAGGACAGCGTCGATGCTTGCCTCCGAATCTGGCCACGAAGCGGTTACACGGCTGTTGCTCGAGAATGGTGCCGACGTCGAGGCGAGGGATGACGATGGCTGTACAGCGTGGATGCATGCCGCTAGATCTGGCGACGAAGATGTTACACGGCTGCTGTTCAAGAATGGTGCCAACGTCGAGGTGAGGGATGACGATGGCTGGACAGTGTTGATACATGCCGCTAGATGTGGCCATGAAGCTGTTACACGGCTGCTTATCGATATTGGTGCCGACGTCGAGGCGAGGGACGACGACGGCTGGACAGCGTTGATACATGCTGCTAGATGTGGCCATGAAGGTGTTACATCGCTGCTGCTCGAGAATGGCGCCGACGTCAAGGCGAAGGATAACAAAGGCAGGACAGCGCTAGTAGATGCCTTCCACAATACCAGAAGGCTACTGCTCAATAACAGCGCCCAGGACGAAGCGTCAGATGCCGAAGGATCAACAGCATGAATGTCTACCGCCAAAATGATCGTGGATTCCCCAGGCAGCTGCCGCCCGAAAAGCCAGATGTGCAGGTTGATTGAGAAGCTAGAGCTGTATTGCATAGATAGCTGTATCAATGTATTTTGCTACTTAGTCATGCAGTGCTTTTTTGGGTGCAGAGAGAATATCTTACATAGAACCCTCTCAGCCTGGCTATGCACCTAGACCAGGTCTTTCATATTTGTATGTGACATGTACCGATTTGCACAAAATAAAATCGCCAGACAATATACTATTAGTAGGGAGGATATGAGCCTGTGCGAAAAAGGTGATAGTGTCTTAGTCACACGCCGGCGTCGGTGATCTTTCACTTCTCTGGCTAGACGGTACTCCGGCAGCCTCTCGCTTCGGATAAGCCAGAATAGGAGAGGCCGGGCCGTGAAGCCCATCTGCAGGTGGCGGTTCAGGTCCGTTAGTGTTGGTGGACAATTCGGTGGCCAGGAAGCAGCGCAAAACTGACACAACACCAGCTCCGCGTCCTTCTCACCATGTCCACCACTGCTCTTGTTTACTTCGATCCGTGGTCACGCCAGACACGATTATGTACCATCCATACACACAGCCACCGTAAGCATGTAAATCGACTCTTTTAACTATTGAGCTCAGTCGGCCTCGCTACACCGAGCGAGCTGTCCTGCGCCCGGATATAAACATTTAACTCGACACCTCGAAAACAATAAGCGGGCTGTTTATTCCATTTCTAGTGCAACGTTTCTTCGTGAGATGCATGCAGTGTGGTGGTGTGGCTGTGAACTGCTGCATGCGCTGTCTTCCACCAATCACATTTTGACCTAAATCGTCGTCTTGGTTAGGCATCCACGGAAGGAAACGGAAATTCCTCCGTTGGGCTATCGTACGGTATGGCCCAAATACACCAAGCCTGACTTTCGACAGCGATTATTCTCAAGCATCACAACAAGCCCGCTCACGTTCACCACAGCCCTGAAATCAGAGACTATGTCAAGCTTTCGCGAAAAATGCAAACGATTCATCCGGAAGGTAGTATGTGGCGGGAAGAAGAAACAGGAAGTTTCACTGGCGGCCTCATCTACCAGAATTCCGCCGAACGACTTATCTACCACGGGTCGCGAGCACGCTCAACAAGGGAAGTCTGGAGACAATATTGCCTCTACATCTTCCGCCCATCACCATGAGCCGCCCACGGAACAGTCACTCTGGGAGCAGGCATATGATGCTCTCTCAAAGAGAATGCCGCGTCTGGTGAAACAATACGAAAAACTGCTTGAAACGGAAGAGCAGGAGGCGAGTACGTACCACGATCGCACAACTACAAGCTGTAATACATGACGGACACTAATCTTTTAGATTCTACGCCCAACGAAACGACTCCATCACAGTTTCTATCATCGCACGGACTTGACACTCGCTCCGATCTCTCACGTCGTCAAGTCCAACTGAACACCGTGATCCAGAAGGGGCTACAACGAATGGAAAACCATAAGTCTGGCTTGGTAGACCATATTGAGCAGGCCGCCAACTTTTTGCAGTGTTGTTCAGACTGGATAGGCACCGCCGTCAAGATATCACCCGAGGCTTCTCTGGCATGGTCTGCTGTCTGCCTCATACTTCCTCTCTTCACGAATCCCAAAATGGCTGCCGAAACCAACCTAGACGGCTTTATCTATGTCACTAGACGTCTGTGCCGCTATGTCGCGCTGGAGCCTATGCTGCGCCAGCTTGGCCAGAACGCCCGGGTCAACGAGGGGCTGGTATCAGCAGCCACTACCAATATTGTCGACCTTTACCAAACCATTCTCGAGTTCCAGCTCAGCAGTGTCCTTCGCTTTCATAAAAATCGCGTCAAGCTTTATTTAAGCGACATTGTCCCATTGAAAGACTGGGGGCAGACTCGGCTCGACATCGAGAAGTTGGAGGCAGCAGTCAACACCGACATCAAGCAAATCAACGAGCTAGTGTTAAGGATGGAACTTGAGGATCTCAACAAGACGAGCAAGACGGAGCAGCAACAGAAAATCCTTGCCGAGCAACGGACATGTCTGCAGCTATTCTGCCTCACACGGAATGCCACCGACGTCATGTACAACCAGTACAAGGAAGATGTGAGTGAACGTCTTCAAGGAACTTGCGAGTGGTTTCTCCAGCACCAAAAATTTTGGGACTGGCTGTTGCAGGAGTCGGGTCCATTGCTGGTCTCAGCAGATCCCGGGTGTGGCAAATCGGTGCTAGCCAAGTACCTGATTGACCACGAGCTGGCGAAGCAATCAGCCACCATCTGCTATTTTTTCTTCAAGGACCAAGACCAGAACACGAGCCGCCAAGCCATCTGTGCTCTACTTCACCAGCTGTTATCCCGGAAGACTGCCCTTATCGAACACGCCATGGAGCACTACAACAAAATGGGCTCAGCTTTGATCCAGTCTGAACCATCACTTTGGACAATCTTGACAGATGCCGTGTGCGATCCACGGACTGGTCCTGTCATATTCGTTATCGATGCCCTTGACGAATGTGCTGAGTCGCAGCTGCGCATTTTCATGAGATATCTGAAAAACACCTTCCGCGACCTGCAGCTGGCAAATGCCAAGTTCAAAGTTCTCATGACAAGCCGCCCATATCAACAAATTGTCAGTCAGTTCAACAGCTTGCGGGCCGATAACCAGCGCATTCACGTTCCTGGGGAAGAGGAGTTCGAAACGATCAGCCAAGAGATTAACAGAGTCATCCACCATCGAGTCGAGGAGCTAGCAGAAAATCATCAGCTTCTGGACGAGATCAAGTCCTCACTGGAAAGGAAACTGCTTGCGATCGGTCACCGCACATACCTTTGGGTCTTCCTTGTGTTCGACTATCTAGAAGAGAAGGGGTTCAAAAGAACAGACGAGGGAATCGATGATGTCATTAATACACTCCCCAAGAGTGTCAACGAGGCATACGACAAGATCCTGAACCGGTCTCAGGACGATGGAACTGTCAAGATCGTCAAGAACGCTCTGAGCATCATTTTGGCAGCACGTCGGCCACTGACGCTCTCGGAGATGAACATCGCCATGAACCTGGGTGGCACAGGCCGAGGCCGGTCTGTTTACGACCTCAAACTTGAGCAGGATGTGGACTTCAAGCCTCGTCTCCGAGCTTTATGTGGTCTGTTTGTCAATGTTCACCACGACAAGATTTATTTACTTCACCAAACTGCTCGGGAGTTTCTCATACTGTCACTGGCATCGACACCAGTCTCGTCCAATCTGCGATGGCATCATTCCATCACCACCCATCACGCACACTCTGTTCTTGCCGAGATCTGCATGCTCTATTTGAACATGCTCAACTCTACACCCGCGGAGAAGTTTCGCCAACGTGACCAGCATGGCGCCCTTTTACAGTACTCGGTCGAGCACTGGGGCGATCACTGGCACAGGGCTGGGTTCGCACAAGGCTCTGCCATGGTAGACCTTGCACTGGAACTTTGTACTCCGGACTTGACAAGCCACTCGAAGTGGGCTAGCGTCATTTTCAGTCAGTACCATATTCGCTCTGAGTTTTCCACGGATGTTTTGGTAGCATCGCATCTGGGGCTTGCTCCTGTCACAGAGTTAATTCTCAGGAAGGGTACTGATATTGAGGCGAAGGATAGCTATGGCAGGACAGCGTTGATGCTTGCCGCTAGATTTGGTCACGGAGATGTTACACAGCTGTTGCTCGGGAAAAGTGCCGACGTTGAGGCGAGGGATGACAGTGGCTGGACAGCGTTGATGCATGCCGCTAGATTTAACCACGAAGCAGTAACACGGCAGCTTCTCGTCATTGGTGCCAACGTTGAAGCGAGAGATGACGATGGCTGTACAGCGTTGATGTATGCCGCTAGACTAGGCCAAGGACCTGCTGTTACACGTCTGCTTCTCGAGAATGGTGCCGACGTCGAGACGAGGGATAACAAGGGCCATACAGCGCTGAAGCATGCTCCCCAAACTACTCAACGGGTACTGTTCAAGTACGGAGCCCAGCTCTAGGCGGGAAATGCCCAAGAATGAACGGAATCAATGCCAACGGCCAGATTGCCGCCAGGGAGCTGGTCCTCGTCATGTGTGTGAATTGATTGTAAAGGCCGGGTTGTATAGGATAGATAGATGAATCAAAGGAAAGGATAATCTCTTGGAACATACATAAGATAAACTACAACGCACGAACAGCACTACATCTTGCAGGCAGTCTAGGCGCCGACGTCTTCTTCCTTTTGTGTCTCTTATCAAAACATTGAGCGGCGGCGCTCCCATACCGACCTCCGGCAATTACCACAAACTCTGGCCGGACAAGGCAGCCTCGCCGGCTACATCTCGAAGAGATTACCACTCTCTTGATGAGTAAAGAAAGACCTTATACGTCACGATCAACACACAAGAGGTCCGCCCTCTCCACAGGCGCAGAGGTCGTACCGCATGGCACTGAGTGCAAACCTAATTCAACATCAGCACCACGCCCAACTCACCGTGTCCACCAGTCCACCATTACTCTACTCCAACGGCGGTCTTTTGAGCAACAAGCACCGTCAAGCACGAGACAAACGACAAGGTTTGTCCTGCTCCAAGGGTTTTTCACTTTGTAATTTAGATCCGGGGTCACACCAGCCACGACTATGTAACTAGACTAGTGCACCAAGCACTACCAAACTTCTCGGCGCATCGAAAGCACCTGGTCGCGAAGCTGAAAACACAGAGATATGCACTCAGTAGAATCTCGGCCAAGACCTGGGGGCCATCTCTGCTCGAGTCCCGACAAGTTTATATCTCCGTCATCCGGAGTGTGCTCACCTACGCGGCATCTACTTTTACCACAAAGGAGAACGCCTTGGGGGGCCGACAAGGACGGGACAAAGGCATCATCGCCCAGCTCAACACGGAGCAGAACAAATGTCTACGTGTGGTGACGGGTCAAGGGCCCGATTGCCATGGCACAAAGCCAGAATGATCTGGAGATGACTGACAAAGCATGCATGTCAGATCAGGGCACATCGGGCTACCCCAGTACTTGTCTCGGAGGAACGTATGCTTACCAGACATTCAACCCTGGTGCAACTGCAGAGAAGGAGACGAGGTGCAGGAAACGGCTGATTCGTCGCCCACCAGCCACGATTACGTAATTTTAGACCAGTGCACACAGTCACTGTAAAACTTGTCTTTCCTCAAAGCGTAACTTGAGTTACCACTACCACCATCAAAATGTCACCCACCACCACCGACAACACGGAGAACGGTATGCAAAAAGCGTCATATGACCAACATATGTAGATGCCAACAATGATCAAGACTCTACCGTTCCGACGAGCATTGCGAGCTCGTCGGCCTTCGAGTACGAGGTCGAAGCGTGCGGCGCTCATTTTGTCCTGGGGCTCTGACAGGGGCATTGCCTTCACTGTCATAAAGAGCAACGGCATGCTCATCGCCTCGGACAAGGGCAGCAGGTCGTGCATTCTTTACCAGTGTTCCAGGGCCGGCTCGTACCAAAACAAGCACCCTGACACTCACCCGGACAAGATTCGCGACAAGTCCGACGTGCACTCGACCTCCAAGATCGGCTGCCCTGTCAAGATGGTCGTGTCCTTTAGACAGCGGGAGGGTACCTATGACCTGATCAGGTACCTCAAGGATGCGCAGGTACCCCACAACCATGTTCCGTCTAAGATTTTGCCTGCCTTGGTCAAGCACGCGGTCAACCATGGGAGGGGCGAGATCATCCGTCTGGCTGAAGCCGGGGCCAAGGCGACCAGCATTTACTGCACGTTATGCAATCAACCTTCCACCGAGGCGTTACCCGCGCACTGTTCGCCCGGGAACCTCACAGTCACTGCTATACGCCATGTCACGAACAGCCATCGTCATTGTCTACTCGAAAACAAAACTCCGATTGCTTGGCTGCTTGACCACACCGAACTAAACAGTGATGCGTTCTTTTATCGCCATGACGTTTCTACTGACGGCAGGATTCGCCTAGCCTACAAGGTCAAGGGCTTCCTGAACATCATGAGGACATTCCCCAAAATGCTGCTCATGGACTACACTTACAAATCTAATCGTTACCAGATGCCCTTACTCGTACTCATCTGGTATCGATTAGTTTTGTAAGTGCAGTCCATGAGCAACATCTTGGGGAATGCTCTCATGATGTTCAGGAAGTCCTTGCAGGCTATGAAAACCCCGCTAATCCTGCCATTAGTAGAAACATCATAGCGATAGAAGAAGGCATCACTGTTTTGTTCGATGTGGTCAAGCAGCCAAGCAATCGTAGTTTTGTTTTCGAGTAGACAATGACGATGGCTGTTCGTGACATGGCGTATAGCAGTGACTAACACTGTTTTGCTCGATGTGGACAGCTTGCATTCAAGCCGTTCTATGTACTTTCCGTGATGATTTATCGAGTGCATAGTAAAGACTGCTACATTGAGCGGTGTCTGAGCCACTGCTGTCGATTTTCAACCGAGTGAAGGACAAGGGACGCTGTTGTTGCTGCAGTCGTGACCCTTCTTGGCGATATCAACTGAACCACACTGTTCAAGTGTGTGGGTATGAGAAGTACGGGGTAAATAGGCTGACTGTTGGAGGAGGCAAATTCATGAGTAGTTCCTACTGACCTGGCAGTATCCAATGTGAGAACCGGAGACTATCGACGGGATTGAGAAAAGGATGCAATCAAGAGTAGTGTATGCGTTGGTCAAAATGATAGTACCCGTGCTCCTTCACTGAGACGACAGACAGGTGTCAACCAGTCTCTGTCGGGCACTAAATCATTTATCAGTGCTATGCCCGGCACACTCAATGCATCCCTTGCATTCGCTCAACATCAGCAAAGCGGTAGAGTGGCCGCGATCGACACTTGCGGCAATATCTGGTGGCAGTCACATCGGAATTGGGCTCTGCACACTTACTCACTGTCTGATACTTATCGTCTTGCCCTCTACTCAATCCCGTAGGATGCACTCCTGGAGCTAAATTTCAGCCACACCCCTCTCGTGTTCGCCGTCATCTTTGATTTGTCTGCTCTCCGACACACATCTTTAGTTTTCTCAATAGTTCATCAGCATACATGTAAATAAACAGGGCTATCTGCATCGACCGCAGGTCTAGTGCCAACCGCGTGCCAGAGTCAACATACAGCAGTTATTAGATCTAAGCATATTCCTGTCTACCACCCTTTCCACAATACTGTTCACTAAGAGTGCGGTCTTGAAGAGTGATAAAACTGATAAATAGAAAGGAGATCTAAAGAGAGTACACATAATAAAAGACGTGTCGAAAAGAACGAGTAATGACTATTAGCCACGAACACATCAGTGTCGGGTAACTAGATAAGCGAACAGACTACTTAAGACGATCATCTATGCTTCTTATGTGTAGGTAGTTCTTGGGGTCCGTGATGGGTCCGTGCTGCTGTCGTTGGTTCTTGTCGGAGTGGAGGTCATGCAGATAGGCGAGAGGTTGGTCATAGGGTCTTTGCCATCCAACAGGTAACTGTGCCTCAAAACTTGATGTATTTGGTTAGCCACGATTGGCGAACCTGTCGTTTAAAACTGCCGGTGACAGTGAAAAGGCCGAGAGAGCTCCGCTGCAGCAGTAGGGCGGCCGAATAATATCGGGCGAGGACTTCAGCTGCACTAGTCTTCAACTAGTATTCCGGTGCCGTCCTTCCGAGCGGATGCGGCTCTCGTACCTAACCGAGAACAATGTCTCACTTTCTATCTGTGTTGGAGCTTACTTATACGAACGGCACTTATCTGTAGATCATTTAATAGTTTCAAAGTATGTAGTGTATTCATTGCTGGTTAATATTCAAAATAAAATACTTGCCGCCGCCGATCGACAGGGCCTCTTCCGATGATTGCCAATCGACGCTAAAAAGTCAGAGGTATATTTACACCCCGGCGACCTAGGTGTAAGGATGTTCCATATCGTGATGCCGTGCCCAGTTTGTTCCAACTTGCATAATATGTCCAACATGCGTCCAGTGGTACACCCCGGCGACATAGGTGTAAGAATGGCCATATCGTGAGCTCCTGCCCAGTGTACTTTATCTTGCAGAATAACGGTGAGACTTCCAACATGCATCCAGGCTGACACCAACAATGCCGATAGGGCACGGAGTTTAGCCATCCAACCAGCCGTTGTAAATGACGTGTACTTGTAGGTCCGTGTGCCGTTATCGTGATACCACACTTCCTTGACAGTCCGATCGCGCCATCTCGCAGAAGTAGAATGCAATTATGAGATGGTGACTGCTGTCAAGGACGTCGTGTGACACAAGATATTTTGGTCAAAGGGCTTACTGAACCTTTCATTGTACCTCCGCATCCGTCCCTTTCATTTCGTCACTTGTCTGGGTGGCTTTCTCGCAACCGTGGTGCCGACGATGGGTCTTGCCACGGGCTTTGCAAATAATTATTTGTAAATCAGCCGACATGCGGGCTTCATGTATGTCTGAACTTCAGCAGCTGTGATATACGTGGTGATCTGATCGGACTCAACAGCTGGATAAGAACAAGCGGGAGCAAGAATAGACGGGTTTTCAGCACGACTACTGGCTACGCCCATGCCATCATCTGGGGCAAAAGTCAAAGATAAGTATAGGTGGCAGCGGCGGGCACGAGCTGAAGCGATGCCAAGACGATGTGCAGTATGCCCTATGTAGATGGAAAGGGTATATGCCGACTGGACGGCCACGATAGCCGAGCAATCCGGGCTACTGCACGGACATCTTCTGCTAGTCAACACAGGCCAAGACTAGGTGTTGGACTCTCTTAGGATGTATGGATATACATATCCCTTGCAGCAAAGAAAACATATCCGTGTCGAATAGGAGAGAGTTATCGAGTAAAACGAAAGAAGTCCTGTGCCGAAGACAGTCGGTGGGTGACTCTCACGACTGCAGATGTCCCCGTCTTGCCACCAGAGAGAGGTGTTTGTCTATCAACGTCACCAGGTCTGTTACTGTTCTTCTCAGAAGTGTCTCTTTGTATATCCTCGTATTCTCGTATCAGAGATGCTCAAAGTCTGTTTAAGTGGCCGGATTCGGCATTACTCATCCAAGATGTTTACTTGACGACTATATAAACCGGCTGTGTCCCTGTGTCAAGTCTGTGGTTCTTTATTCTTCCTCTTTATCAAGCCCACTGCCTTTGTAACATTATCTACAGTTTCATCCTGCCTTTATCCCATTATTTATCATGACTACTGAATACCTCTCCACCGCCATGGACCACATCTTGGATGTGTACCCAGCTGGCTACGTCGAGGTCGGTGCCAGTGTCGGCATCCAGCTCGTCTACCTTGTCACCGGCGTCGTTGTCGAGCGTGTCCGCAAACGGTACGTGAGCGAGACCACCCGGAGCATGATGACCCAGAGCCTGTGGAACCATGTGGTCGCCACCTTCATCCACATCCTCTATGTTGCGGCCAGACATGGGACGCCCGCACTCACGCGCACCTATGCCATGCGCCCATACCGGCTGCCGTCGTGGGAAGAGGCTGTTGCCCACCTTGCGGTCGGCCTGCTGTTGCGCGACTTTGTCTTTTATGTCATCCACCGTTTCTGGCACATCCCGGGCATCTACAAGGCCGTGCACTCCAAGCATCACGAGATTATCTACCCGACAAAGCACAACGTGCTCACGATCAGCTACATGGGCCTCTGGGATTTCCTGTTCCTCTACGGCCTGCCGGTCGTCCTCATCGCCAAGATTCTGGAAATGAATCTGGCCACGACCCTGATGTTTTCGTTTGTCTCTGCCGTCGGCGAGCAGATCAAGCTCATGCTGGGTGACGAGGGCCACGACGAGCATCATATGAGCGGCAAGGGCCCCTATGGGGTGTACGGCGTCAGCGACGCTGTCTTTGAGTGTAAGTTCCTATCGTGACGGTCTTGACCTCTGTTGTAGTATATATCTAACCATCATAGTCCTTGAGGGCGTGCACTCTGAGGAGAAGTCAGACAAGCCTCACGCTGCCTAATCCACTGGAAGATATCGTCAGCTGCAGATTCATTCCTGATTATCCGTGCAGGCTTCTTTTTATATTGACAGGCTGTTGATGGGAGATTTTTCGTCGTGTTTTATTGAGCCTTGGATCCGTGGCAGATAGACACAGCTTTAGCAGTAGATGCAATAATGAATATGAATTAGTAAGATGTTAATATAAGAAAGCCTGCTGCTATTGCTATAATCAAAGATCTTATCAAGTCTCAGCTGGTACTGAAGCGCCAAGTTAATAAAAGCAGATATGTTGTGCAGCATGTACGACGTTGATTTTAGCGTTGGTGCAAATAGCGCGCCAGCACATTTCTAGCCTAAGTAATTGCTAAATAAACCGTGGAAGATGTTAAGAGTTAGCGGCCGCTTCTCGGCTCGATCCTGCTGTGGCCATTCCTCTGGAGTGGGATGGTAAAAGTCTTAGTCAGCAGGCGCTGAAAATAAACTTTGCTAAATGCACTGTCTTACCATCGCATACGAATCCCATCACCATCAAATAGACTATTTGACAAAGCCTTGTAGCGCACTGACCGACTTGTGCTCATCGACTCCTCACGGTATGCCTACCCCAAGTCTACGTCATGGGCTGCCCGTTGTCTCCACCACATGACTGGCATAGCGAACCATCATTGTTTTTGTCGCGTCCTAAGCCAATGCAAATTCTATCATTACTGTTTCATGCATGTGACTCCATCGCATATTTCACTGCATATTCGCTGCATATCAAACAACGCTTGCCTTCCAATGAAGCGGCACAGCCGCAGCTGCATGATCGTCCACCGCCGACTGCCGGGGTCGGTGAGCAGACATATATTTAGACATAGGGCGCAGTTCTCTTCATTATCGCTCAAGTTGCACAGCACACTTGTGCGACGACGAGAGAAGAATCATCGCTGCATGATGAAATATAAATCAAGAAACGTGGCTATGCTTTGAGTCAAAAGTAGTCTACATAAAGATCGCCTAAATTGCACTTATACCGCGCCGTCGGTAATCGTCCGCTTTTTTCTAGACACTACCAGGGTGCTTTCCTTTCAGGGCCGGCTGGATCGCCGACTGCCTGTTCACTTCCGACGACAGAACCGACACCTGGCAAAGTTTTTCAATCTTCTCTTCATCTCCTCCTATGTTGTATTTCTATCGTTTTCATCTCTGCTTTTCGACGTCCTGTTCATGACTTTGGCACATTCACCGCGCGCGCGACCACCATGGCCAGCACAATCACGGCGGTGCGAGTAGTCGAGAAGAGGCTGGCCTCATCTGCGACCAACTTGTTCTCACGACATTCTTTCAACAGCATCACATCTGCGGCCATCTCGCCGTCTACACATTCTTTTCTGGGCTCACCAAGGCGTCTTGCGACGTCGCGTCCAGCCAATAGCGTCTCAAAAGCAGCTGTCGCATTCCAGCGCGCGCGATCGCTACATGGGCAAAATTCAAATGGCACCTGTCAGTACTTTTTGACAGCGCGACGATGCTTTTCCGCGACAGCAAGCGCCAGGAACAACACAGACTCAGAAACCTCAGTGCACAGACCCCCCATATTACCCCAGCCTCAACCCACACGGCAAATCAAAACGGCACGGCAATCAACTACCGAGTACCACACCGAGCCAAGGAGCCCCACCCGGCTTACACTCTATGCCGGCGCCAGCATCTTTACTCTCCTCCTGCTCGTCCTGTCCCAGCCGCTATCGTTCATCCAGCTTGACCAACCCGGTTTCTCCTCCGTTGGAGAACACACCGACACCTCTCCGCCTAAGACACCGGCACCGATCGCCCCGACCGGCCCGGCCCCGACGGCCGGCGATGACCGAGATCCGTCCCTGCCGCGCTTCCGTCTCACCGATGTCCGGAAACATGATGCCGCGTCTGGTGCTCCGTGGGTGACCTCGGGCGACAAGGTTTACGATATTACCGACTGGGTAGCCGCCCACCCCGGCGGCGATGTCATCTTGCAGGCTGCCGGCCACTCCATCGACCCCTACTGGGCCATCTTCACGATCCACAAGGCGCCCCACGTGCTGCAGATTCTCGAGTCCTATCTCATTGGTTTCGTTGATAAGGCCGATCTCGACGACAACGGCAAGCCGCTCGCAGAAGGCGGCATCGAGGATCCGTTTGCCACGGACCCGACGCGCGACGAGCGGCTGACTGTCCACACCCAAAAGCCGTGCAATGCCGAGCCGGAAGCGACGTACCTGGCACAGGCCTTTGCGACGCCCAACGAGCTCTTTTATGTGCGCAACCACATGTGGGTGCCGGTGGTCGCCGAAGATGAGGCGCCCAAGCACGAGCTCACCGTTGAGCTGCCCGACGGCGAAGTGCGCGCGTACACGCTCGAGGAGCTGCGCACGCGCTTCACCGTGCACCACGTGCCCGCTGTGCTGCAGTGCTCCGGCAACCGGCGCAGCGACATGACAAAGTCTGTCGGTCCTACCAACGGTCTGCAGTGGGCAACCGGCGCAATCAGCAATGCCGTGTGGGAAGGCGTGCTGCTCAAGGATGTGCTGCGCGATGCCGGCCTGCAGACGGGTGATGACGCCGGCGCCGACGAAGACGCGCCGCCGCTCGACAGCCTGCACGTCCAGCTGACGGGCATGGAGGCCTACGCTGCCAGTATCCCGCTGCCCGTGGCCATGGACCCGCGCGGCGACGTGCTGCTGGCCTTTGGCATGAACGGCAAGCCGCTGCCGCGCGACCATGGCTACCCGCTGCGTGCCGTCGTGCCGGGCCACGTCGCCGCCCGCTCCGTCAAGTGGCTGTCGCGCATCGTCGTGTCCGACGAAGAGTCCACCAGCCAGTGGCAGCGCCGCGACTACAAGCTGTTTGGCCCCAACGAAGGCGGCAAGCCCAACTGGGACCGGTACCCGGCCATTCAGGAAATGCCCATCACGAGCGCCATCACCAGCGTCGCTGTTGGCAAGCACGCCGTCTCCGCTGACGCCGAGAAGAGCGCGCGCGCCGCCCCTGGCGTGCGCGACCGCAAGGACTGGCAGGACAAGAACTGGCCGCGCGACGCCAGCGCGATGCCCGTCGAGTTGGCCGGGTACGCCTACTCGGGCGGCGGCCGCGAGATTGTGCGCGTAGACATCAGCGTCGACGGCGGCCGCACATGGGACCAGGCGGAGCTGCTTGATGCACAGGCGCGCCACTACGACGACCCGGACGCCACACAGAACAAGTACGTTGTGGCGCGCGGCCGTCGTGACTGGTCGTGGAAGCGGTGGCAGTACCGCGGCGTGCTGCTCGGCGAGGGCAGCGACGACGGCCACGAGATCCTCGTCAAGGCCATCGACACCGCCTACAACACACAGCCAGAGCATCACGCTCCCATCTACAACGTGCGCGGCAACCTGGCGACGGCATGGCACCGCGTGCGCGTCAAGACGGCCAGCGGCACCCCGACCGTCGAGGGCTGCGGCTTCTCAAAATAGGTATAATAGGCAATAGGCAATTAGGATAAATAGGATAAATAGGATAAATAGGCACGTCTTGTCACGGTACAAGTCGGCATGCGGTAATGCGATAGTGGGATCAAGCTCTAAAGTGTACAAAACTAAGTATGAAGAACGGTGCCTTGTGCACCACGTGCCCCAATGCTAAAGCAATGTCATGCCAATACCCTCTCCTCCGCGGCCGATGTCTACTTGTCGCTCTCTGAAGCCGAGACCTACTCATCGTCCTCGGCATCTGTGTAGTAGTCAAAGTCGCCGGGCGCGGGCGCCTCGTCGTCCTCGTCCGCCTCATCGTCCAGCATAGCAGCGTCGCTCTCTTGAGCCCCGTTATGGCCCTGGTCGTCCGTCTCGTCGTCGTCTTCGTCGGCCATCTGCGCCACGCGAGCCGCCTCGGCAACAACCTCAGCAGCAAGCCGGTGGCCCTCGCCCGACGTGCCAAACAGCTCCTCCAGCCGCGTGTTGCGGCTACCGCCAGACGTACCACCCGACAGGAAATCAGTAAGTGCCTGCAGGTTTCGCGCTGACGATGCATTTGAGCCGCTGCCCGAGCCGCTCTGCCGCAGTGCATTGCTAAGGTTGCGGAGAGCCTCGGCGTCGGGTACTCCAGGAGCACCGCGACGGCCGCCAGCGCCCGACGCCGAGCTGCCGACTGCCTGGCCAGCCACTGGCGCCTTCTCGATCGTGACCTTCTTGAGCTTCTCCTCTATCAGCTCCTTGGGCTCGTCCGGCTGCGTGTCGATCAGCACAAGCGGGCCGCCAGTGGGCTTTTTGACGGCCCGGTACCGCGTCGCCGGGAAGCTAATGTACTTGAGCTGGCCAGGCAGCACGCGCGACATGTTGAGAATCTCGTAGCCGACCTTTTCCTTTTCCGTCTTTTTCTTCTTCTTGTCCTCCTTGTCGTCCTTGTCGTCCTTGTCCTCGCTGTCCTCCTTGTCCTCCTTGTCCTCTTTGTCGTCCTTGTCCTCGTCCTTCTTCTCGTCCGCCTTGTCCTCCTTATCCTCATCCTTCTTCTCGTCCACCTTGTCCTCCTCCATCTTGTCCTCATCCGCCTTAGTCTCGTCGTCAATGTCCATCTTCTCGCTTGTGGCACGCAGGGGAGTGCGCGTAGCCCGCTCCTTCTTCTTAGCACGACGCTTCGCCTGCGCAGTCGTCGACAGAATAGCCGTCGCGATCAAGGCCGGACCCTCCTCGGTCTTGACCTCCTGCTCGGGTGGGTAGTCAAACAGACTCGGGCGCGTGGCCGAGTGGAACTGGAAGCTCGGGATCTCCAGGTCCTGGTCCAGGCCAATGATCGATGTCGGGCTAAAGCTCAGCGACAAAAAGTGTGTAAAGGGGAACCAGTACCAGTACTGCGTGAACACAGCCATGCCCACAATACCGGCCATATTAAGGTTGCCCGTCTGCGTCTGCAGGCCAATGGTGCAGTTGCGGCCACCAGCGTCAATGATGCCCAGAGCCAATGCGGCACCAAACTTGGTCATAGCGTCCTCGTGTCGGTCGCCGACAACCTTCCGAAGCGTCTTGCGGATCGCCGTGACCTTGGGGTTCATGGCCTCGTTCTGCTGCACCATGATCATGGACAGCGCAATCAGTGCGCCCTGGCGCACAAAGTCCGTCGGATCCTTCATCATGGGCTCCAGCAAGTCAATCGCCTCGTCCAGGCCCGTGCCCGCGCACGAGATGCCCAGCGCCATGGCCGAGCCGTAGCGCACGTGCGGGTTGTACGACTCAGACAGCAGCTCCACCATGCGCGGCACGCTGTCCGGCTTACGGAACAGGATAAAGCCCAGGCTCATGACTGCAATGCGCCGCACGTCATCGCTCGTGTCGCTGACGGCCGTGTGCAGCAGCTTGCGGATCGCCTTGTTGCTGCCAGTGCCGCAGTATGCCATGGCAACCGTCAGGATGCCACCGTACCGCAGCGTCGGGTCGGGGTCGCTCAGCAGCGCGTCGATCATACCGTCCGCGTTCTCCTGGCAATTGTACATGACCAGGGCCATGCCGAGCGCGCAGCCACGAACAATCTTCTCGTGTGACGTCTCGTGGGCATAGGTGAACATGGTGCGGATGACATCGGCGTTGCCACTGCCCAGCATGATGAGACCCATGGACAGACCCACCGCCTCGCCGCTGAGTGCTGAGTCCGAGTGCAGCGAGTTGGTCAGGCTCTCAAACACAGCCTCGTTGCGGCTAGCCATGCCTGCAATACCCAGGCCAAGCGCACCGCCGTGCATGATATACTCGTCGTCGGTGGCACTGAACATCTGGTGCAGCTCGGGCATGACCTTTGCGCCGTGGTTTGCATGGATAAGACCGTAAGCGTAAAGGGCACCGCCTTGGCTAAAGGGACTGCCTCCGCTGATGCGTCCCTCGCGCGGCATGTACGGCTCGAGGAGCTTCTTGGCTTGGTAAATGTTTCCGCGGTGGATGACACCCAGAGCGGCAGTGGCGGTAAACTTGGACCAGTTGACAGCCTTGGCAAGCCAGTCGAGATTGTCTCTGAAGAACTTGTCGTGCGTAGTGCCGGCGTTCATAAAGGCGTTGCAAAAGGTGAGGGCGGTGTGGAAGATGGAGTTCCGGCCCTCGAGTGAGTCACGGACGCGCTTGAGGATGCTAATGTCGGCGTGGTTGTTGCGGTAGAGGAACTCGACATTGAGCTTGATGGTCTTGCTGCCGTCGAGAATTTCGCGAATGTTGGTGTACGCCTTGGTCAGCGCGGGGGACAGAACATTGATACCAGCGTCCTTGTAGCCCGCAGTCTTGTCCTCGGAAAGCAGAGGCTCGGCCTCGCCCTCGGCCTCGTCGGTCGACTCCGCAGCCTTCTTGGCCTTCTCCTGCTCGGCCTCATACACCTTGATCTTCTCGGCCTCGGCCACGGGGTCGGGCAGATCCCGGATGACCTTGCCCAAAAACTCCTGCGTGCCGTTGTCGTAGAGGTCGAAGGCGATCTGGTAGGCAATAGCCAGGTTCTCGCGGTCCTC
This sequence comes from Ophiostoma triangulosporum, assembly GCA_029298705.1. Lineage (NCBI taxonomy): Eukaryota > Fungi > Ascomycota > Sordariomycetes > Ophiostomatales > Ophiostomataceae > Ophiostoma > Ophiostoma triangulosporum. The sequence goes on along the minus strand of JANSLO010000003.1, from coordinate 1,868,027 downwards.
AGCATCGACAAGGTGGCGCATAAGGGTGGACGTGGTCTCGCTGTCATTGAGGTAGACAGCGCACTTGGCAATAGCAAAATAGTCGGGCTGGGGAATGTCGTTGAGCAGGCTCAAGATAAGACGCAGAAGCCGGGTGCGGAAGCTGCGCTCCTGGACAATGTCCATGCAGATGCCCAGAACGTAGTCGATCAGGTCGTCCGTGGGGGCAGGCTCGTCAGAAACGGCCTTACCCTTGGTGGCCTGAGCGGCTTCGCCAGCACGTTTGATGACACGCTTCAGGACGACCAGGTTGTTGGCCTCAATGGCAATGCCAATAACCTGGCGGTACTGGCCCTTGCGCAGGCAGTTTGCGAAGATGCGCTCGACAATCTGGCCAAGAGCCGTCTTGGTCTTGGGATCAGTCAGCTCAATAATGGAGCCCTGGCGGCCATCCTTGCCGGTGGCGGGTTCAAAGGAGGGGTCGTAGATGGTGTTGTCAACAGAGTTGCGGCTCAGGAGGGACTTGGAGGGCAGAGTCGACTGCGAGAAGGGAGTAGTGGGCGACACGATGCTAGAGGCGTCGATACCACCAAAGGAGGAGGCCGTGTCGATGGCGGGCAGGTCCTTGGGCGTGCGGACTTTGTCGGACAGACAGGCAGCAATGTACTGGTCGATGCACTTGGAGATGATGGTCTCCTCAAACTCGCCAGGGCTGTCGATCTTGAACAGGTCACCAGCGGCCAGGGCAAAGGTCATGCTCTCGCTGTAGGCCTGGAGGTGGTAGTAGACCTTGGCAAGGACAAGCGCGGCGAGCTCACGCTCGGGGAAGTCCTCGTCCTCGTAGAGTGCCTCACTGTATTGTTGTTGTTAGGACATGTAACATAAGTGCAGGAAGCGGTAGAATAGAAACGCACATCTGGCTGACGGCGCCGGCGACCTCTGTCCAGACAGTGTCGATGTCGTCGTTGAGCGTGTTGAGGGCAAAGACCTTGAGCTCGGGCTCCTCGTCAGCGAGGAAGCCCAGAACGCCGGTCGCAGTGATAAGACAAGTCATTGTCACGGTGGCAGTGTTGGTGTTGTTGCAATTGTTGTCGTCGTCGTCGTCGTCGAAGCTGTGCGAGGGGTTGCAGAGAACTTGGGACGTTGAGGCGATTCGCGGGTGAGATAGGAATAGTACAGGGAAGTAAACAAAAGAAAGAGACAGATGGAGAGAAGCTCAAATCCAGATCGCAAGCACTGGGAGTATACCGAAATGCGTTGCGAATGGTGATACCGGAGAGAGTGCTTCGCGGCAGTGTATGGAGAAGAAGATGAGGGCGCAGGATGACAGAGGCGCAGGCAAGCCAGGCACGCGCAAAGCTGTCTTCCACGTCAGGGAGCTCTGCCTAGCGACGACTAGTGCGACAAGTTCAATCACGTGATTATGTTTACGCTAGTGTGTTTAAATCAATATGGGCACTGTACGATGTACTGTGTGAGTACTGTGTCATCATTGCAGCCTCATTCATCCCTCTGCCACGATGATGACAGCAAATGTGATGCAATGAGCTTGACTTTGTGTTTATCTGATGGTGCTTTTCTTTCCTAGATTTATGTTACTAGGTTTGTTTTTAGATATATCACTATATTTGTTTTGGATTACTCAATTTATGTGATTCATACAACTTTGTGATAATCAAAAACAGAACTATATAATACAGAAAACATCAAGATGATAAATCAGCAGACATAGCACAAGATAACAGATAATAGATGCCAGTAGACTAGCAGATAGTATTTGATGCATAGAGACTACGTGACCTCAGTAACAAGCTCATTCCAAGGATGCAGCCGTGTTGCTTGCGTTACTACATGACCTGAACAGCGTGATATCATGGCGTTGCATCAGCTGCAGGAGATAAAGCGGCAGGCTATTTTTGCCATGGAGAGCGAGTGACTGCTAGAACTGGTAGACTGGTCTCTGTCTGGGTTTGGTAACGGTTTGATTTCTCGGTTAAGTTTGCTATTTATTATGATATCATGGCTCGTAATGATGAATGCAGCACGAGGTCTTGATTCAGACAATCACAACGCTGTCCGGTTTCTTGGCTGCTGTGTCTTTCCGTTTTGTGACCCTCGCTGTCTTGGTGATCTTGGGTGTAGTATCAGCCGCCTTGGCTCGTGGTTTTGGCGTCTTCTTTGCTGTGGCTTTGGTAGTTTTGACCGCAGTTTCGGTAGCAGTTTTGGCGGCAGATTTTACCGTACTTTTGCCTGCTGTCGCCTTTGAAGCCTTGCGTCGTGGCGACTTCGCCGGGCTCTGGCTTCTGTCCGAATCAATCTCGATGACTGAGTCATCCGACGACGCCTCGGCTGACGCATCGGCAGTTTTGACCGCAGTTTTGACCTTACGCTTGACTGCTGTCGCCTTTACAGCCTTCCGTCGTGGCGACTTGACCGGGCTCTGGCTCCTATCAGAGTCAAGCTCGACAACCGAGTCATCCGACGCGGTTGCTGCCGCATCCGCCTTTTCTTGCTTCCGCTTGGCCTTTTCTTGCTTCTGCTTGGCCTTTTCTTGCTTCCGCTTGGCCTTGATCAGCTTGTCCACCTCCTTGGGCGCGCGCAGCCGCAGCGTCAGCTCCTTCATCATGTCTGCCCACACCACGGGACCGCCGCACGCCGGACAGTGCCCCCGCACCGGCACCAATGGCGCCTCAGTCGGGTGCTCATGCGCCTCGTCTTCTGTGCCGCTCGACGGAACCGCTTCCTTGGCCAGCAGGTGTGCGCTCCAGCAGCGCAAGTGGCCGACAGCCTCGCATGCCGTGTTGGGACACACCGCAGCGAGGCCGCCATGGCCCGACGGTAGCGCGTCGTGGCACACGGCGCAGTCGTGCGCCCGCTCAAAGGTGAAGATATCGCGCGCCTTGTCGACATAGTCGCGCAGCGGCGTGTAGTCGGTAGAAAACGCGTAGACACCCGTCTTGGTGTCGGGGGATGCGGGCGCTGCAAAGTCGGTAACGAGCTCGAGCGTCGGCGGTTTTGTCTGGCCTGACGTCGCGAGCCACTTGTCCCACGCCACCAGCACCTCGGGAGCCAGCATGTGCAGCCGTAGCGGCCAGCGCGTAAAGCTTGGCACGCCCAGCAGCAGGTGCAGGTTGGCCACAATGGACTGCATGCTGGCCAGCGGCCGCCGCGGCCGACCGTTCCGCTTCCTGACGCGCGACTGCGACAGCCGTGACTCGGCGGGAATGTGCAGTGACAGGTGCGGGTTTGTGAGTGCCCACTCAAACTTGAGTGCGGCCACAGACCCTGGGAAGCCCGAGACAAGCGCAATCATTTCCCAGGGCCGCAATCTGGGGCGCGACGTGCGCGCGGCGCCGCCCTTGATCTCGCCGTTGTGCTGCTTAAGCCGGCGCGGCGGATCGGGCGTGGATCCAATGTAGAGAGACGCGTGGCGTATCGTGGAGCGCAGAACATAGACCGTGTAGAGTGCCGGGATCGGCTTGGTCACGGCCGTCGAGACGGTTGACGCAATGGCCGATGGCGACATCCGGGGCATCTTGTCCGTGTCCATTCGTATCGGGATGGGCTGAAACTGGTAGCTGCCGTTATTCAGGCAGCAGGGTATATCTCAACATGGCCACCGGGTCCATTGATTCAACAACGAGCCACTTTGTATGACGTCGATTTCGGTGTAAACATCGCGGCGCGCTGAAGACGTGGATGTGGCTGAGGAATGGCTACAACAGTGGGGCCAGAACCAGTTGGTATTACGTAAGTTGTAGTAGTGTATAGCTTAAATGCGAGTGAATTTACTACTGACAGTACTTGATACAAAGGGAAAAATGTATATCTTTGTATTTATATACTGATCACTGGATGGAATCTAACTAAGCTCGGCAGTGTTGACGGCACAGTAGTCGAGGTTGTGCAGAGACGTGTCAGGGTTGCCGGCCCAGATGGGAAACGGACGCGCGGTGCCGCTGCCACCAAAGACGGCAAAGGTCAAGATAAAGACCATGACCTGCGTGCCGCCGTCGAGGGCGGCGGACGTGATGTAGTTGTACTTGACAAAGAACTGGGGGTACTTGCGGCGCAGGTACCATTGGGCAAAAAAGCCGAGGCCGAAGAAGACGGTAATGGCCGAGTTAATGCCGACAAAGAGGTAGCCCATCTGCCACAGGATGATGGACGTGTTGATGTAGCGGAACGCGGCGTGCGGGTAGATGCGGTTGGCGATCCAGAGCGGCAGCGGGGCGAGGAAACCGAGCAGGTAGGCAATGGTCACCCACTGGTACTTGGTGCCGATCGAGAACATCTTGCTGGCGATGCTCCAGGAGATGGCGAGCGTGTTGAACTGCTGCACGTTCTGGCCGGACCAAATGTTGGAGCCGACGACGCTCGTCAAGATCTCGCGCTGGTTCTGCACAATCGTGAGCATCATGGCCCAGTTGAGAATGGCGCCGATGACGCAGCCGATGACCTGGATGACAAATGTGTGGCGCGGCGGCAGGTGGACGTACTGCGCGAGCTTGAGATCGCGCGCGAGCAGCTGTGCCTGGCTCATGGAGTTGTATGTAAAGCATGTAAAGTACATGTTGGCAAGGGGGCGGCCGGGGAACATGTAGCCGGCCAGGGTCTGGCAGATGGGCTGGATGTTGAAGCCGAAGCCCGTGATGCCGAACTGGACGCCGAAGAAGAGCAAGAAGATGGCCATCATTATCGTGCTGATGAGGAAGCCCCACCATGGCAACGTCGACTTGAGTGCATACAGGCAGCCGAGGCCGACGGCCCAGCAGATGACCAGCACGGCACCCCACCACCACAGAGGCACCTCCTCGTACATGTTGCTCAGCATGAGCTTGTAGTGGGGATCGAGAAGAGGGTCGTTCTGCTTGCGCTCGAAGCGCTGCTCAGGGGTCTCGGACTGCTGCCAGAACTTCCAGCTGCTCGGCGACAGGAAGCGCTTGAGATTGCTAGGGCGCGCCCAGAGCCAGCCGTGCTTGATTTCGTCGTAGTTCCACAGCAGCATGTGCACAAATGTGGCGGTAAAGCCCATGTTGGAGGTGACAAGGTAGCCGAGGTAGGATGCGGTCAGAAACGGGGTGCCCATCTGGTCGAGCAGGGCATAGTCAATTTCAAAGTTGCTGTTGAGAATGGCGCTCTGGTTGTACACGTTGAAGTTGGTGCTGTTGGATGAACCGTCAAAAAGCTCCTGGGCGAGGAAGGGAAAGTCCTGGGCGCGGAAGGTGTTGCTGTAGTAGAGGCCCAGGAAGAAGACGACGCAGCCAAGGTAGCCAATGTACTCATTGACGAGCGTGTACAGGGGTAACCACAACGGCGAGCCATAGGGCGCAATGTAGTTCCAGTCGAAGCTGAGGGCGAGGAAGCCGACACCCTCGTTGCCACTGGCACCGCCGAACAGGTTCGTGAACACGAGGCTGTCCTGGTGGGCCAGGCAGAAGATGGACACGCCCTCGAGCACGGGGAAGATGTACTCGGGGAAGATCTCCCACACAAGGAAGAAGAAGAAGATGTAGTAGAAGATGCGCAGGCGCTGCTTGGCGACGGCCTTGTCGCCGTGAAGCGACTCGAGCAGCGACGTGACAGGCAGGTTCATCGGCCACAGCATGTGGGTGGGATAGACGAGGATCTCGCGCAGCAGGCCGGCGATGCCGAAGCCGATGAGCTGTGACGTGATGACGACAAAGATGCCGGCGGCCTTGTTGGGGTAGCCGCCGTAGAACAGCTCCTGGGCAGCGAGGGCTTCGGTGGCGAGGGCAGACTGCGAAGCCGCCGAGGCCATGAGCGTGATGGAGGCGTGCTCCTTCATGTGGAAGGGGAAGGGGTTGAGGAAGCGGCCAAGAGCGCCCTTACGCGGGATGGCCCGCGACATGGCCTCACCCAGCAGGTAGGCCAGCACCGTCAAAAAGATGACGGACACGAAGATGGTCTGCGGCTTGAAGTAGAATATCTCCTGCAGCACGGAGCCAAAGGCAGATAGGCCGATGCCAAGGAAGAAGACGCGGAACGTCCAGGGGTTCTGGGTCGGGTCGTCCTCGAGGTCGATGACCTTGGTGACAAGGTCCTCGGCTGTGGACACGCCACCGACGGCCACATCGTCGACAGCCTGGTTCTCGTATCGAGGCAGGCCGGCGCCTAGATCGGCGCCCGACGTGGTGGCGGTCGCATAGGGCTCGCCAATGGGGTTCTTGGCGCCGCCAAGAAGAAGCTTGGCATCGGCCGGCGGCGCACTGGCGTCGGCCGTCTTCTCCGGAAGGTCCTGGGAGTGTGCATAGTGGTCACTGGAGCCGTTGCTGCCAGCGGTTTCAATGTCAGCATCGGTCGCGTAGGTTGTTCTCTTGGTCGCCATGTTGTACTGCGGAAGGGTGAGGAGAGAGTCACAAGCTGGCAAGTCAAGTCTGGGACGCGGGCGGGCGTTATTATATAGCATGTGCAGATGGCTAGGTAGTAGCTGTTTGTTATCTACATCTTGAAGCTACAGCGCGGACCAGCAGGAGATCAGAAATCTCGTTGTCCATCCATGGAACTGATTCCTGATAAGAGACAACTGGCTGCATCGCGGTACCACGGCGGCGAGTGCTGTGACATGGCCTGGTGTCACAAGCAAGTGTACAGCACACGGAATTCAAACTTGACGACTTAACTGCATACAGAGAACCATGCCGAAGATACACAATCATGTTGTCTTGTTCTTGCAACCTTCCTAATGTAGAAGCTGCTTTTAGTCTGTACTTCGAACCAGGAAAGTGACGGGCCAGCGCCTGATTCCACACCCTGCTCTTCTGCTGTTCATTGGTTTCTGCAGTATGATTCGTGGTGGGGAGGGCGAGAGTGTGTGAAGGAGGACAGCGAGAACCGCCCAAGATAAAACCTGACCTGCCTGATGCAGAAGTCGGGATGATGAGGAGGTGTGCTGATGAGAGAGCGTGAAGATAAGCTCAGAAGACGAAAGGCGACGCGCTCACTTTGTATATCAAGCCGATCCATCTCGGGAGCATGGTACGTTTGAAAGCCAAGCCACCCGTTATGCTTATTTCCTGCCAAGACGCCGTCTCGACAGCTGCCGGCTTGGGACTTGGCAAAATACAAGGCTGCAGCGTGTCTTTATTGACTTAATGGTACTGTTTATTAGATACTGGAGTCATACTGGATAAATGTAGCACTTTAATGGAATAATGAGTGAAAAGATCGTCAAGATGTGGGAGGGTGAGGCAGGAGTGCGCTTTAATTAGCATGGGACAGGCCGGTCTGCTTCTATCGACGATACTACATTGGCCGAGTAAGCTTGCACTATGTGGTTGCATCTCTATCTCTATCTATTGTATCTCTTGAGATAACTATAACTATCTACTGCACCTCTTGATATCTGTCAGTGATAAGCAAACAGGAGCTCGTACCTCAGTTGGATCGACAGGCCGGCCGTCGGTGCTATCAGAGGAGCTTCCATCCGACAAGAGAAATACGTACCTATTTTCAATATCTCAAGGATCTTACAAATCGGGCGACGGGCTGAGCAGGAATGGCAGATATCGACTGTATGATAGGCTAGATATGACCTTCCCTGCTGGGTTACAATGCGAACTGGGACCGCCACAAGCACAAAGCGACCTTGTGCAGGGCATCCCGTGTCTTAATCTCGCCATCTCGCCATCTTTCTACGGAGAATTTATTCTTAGCCGACGGAAGAGAAGTATCCGAATATGTAAGCAGATCTTCGGAGTTCAAATGGGGAAGCTGATGTTAAAGCTGGAACGGCTGGAGGATCAGTGCGAGTACGGAGTGAACTCAATGTATATTAATGCTTCAATAAGCAGACTACCCTATGTACAGAAAATACTAATGAGATGAAGAGAAGGACACAACACTAAAACAGAGTCGAGTTGTAGACCAGCATGTTGCCGGTGGCGCCGCAGTACTCGGTCGTGTTGCCCGTGCAGACCGTGCTACACTGCGTCTCGAGGACGACAACACCCGCCGTGCTCAGGTCGTTGCCGCACCAGCACGCCGTGCCGTTGTCGAGACCGGCGTACTGGTACGGGATACACTCTTTCAGGCACTTGGCGACGGTCATCTTGGTGGTGTTGGTCGCGACCCGCGTCGACAGCAGATGGCCCGTCGACGGCTCCTGGTAGCAGTCGACGAGAGTGAAGTTTGTGTTTCCGGCGTTGAAGTAAACAGACGGCGTGGCTGTCGCTGAGGTCGAAGTAGACGTTGAGGTCGTCAAGGTAGAGTTCGAGAAGGGCTGCGAGCTAGTTGAAGTGGTCAAGGTCGTTGAAGGCGTGGAGCTAGATGAAGTTGCCGTGGGCTCGGTCGACGTGGAAGTGGTAGAAGTGGTGCTTGACGTGGTGCTTGACGTGGTGCTCGACGTGGTGCTCGACGTGGTGCGCGACGTGGTGCTCGACGTGGTGCTAGACGTGGTGCTAGACGCAGATGACGATGTTGCGCTTGTGGGAGTACTCAACGTCGTTGTTGTGGATGCGCTTGCTGGCTTTGTGCTCGCCGACGTTGCGTTGGCAGTGGCAGCAGTCGTTGCCACTGTGGACGTCGCCGCGCTGGCCCAAATGTTCAGCAGGTTGCCGCCACCACAGAGCTCAAATGCATCGCCACCGCACGCCATCGTGCACGCGCCCGCAGTCTGGTTCGTGCTTCCCGCCCCCAACGCATTGCCGCAGTAGCACTGCGTCCCATACTCGACGCCGAACATGGTGTAGTTGCCGTTGACCGCACAGTATTGCGCGCAGTACTCCTGCGTCATGCTGGCGCTGTCCGTCGCCGCGCCGCCGAGAGCGCGCACGTCAGTGCCCTCCGAGTAGCAGCCGAGGTAAGTGTAGCTACCAACGCTCGCCTGTGCCACGGGCACGCCCGTCTGCTTGCCGGCCTGCTGGTAGACGTTGAGACGATTGCCACCGCCGCAGAGCTCCGACGCGTCGCCGCCGCAGCTGGTCGCACACTGCGATGCGTCGGTGGCCTCGGCGCCAGCGGAAAAGGCGTTACCGCAGTAGCACTGCTCGCCGTACTCGACGCCAAAGTAGGCGTAGTCAGTGCAGTAGGCGGCGCAGATCTCGTACGTCATGTCGCTGTTGGCCAGCGCGATGCCAGCGAGAGCGCGCGCACTCGTGCCCTCCGTGTAGCAGCCGAGGTACGTCCATGACGCGGCGACCGTGGGCTTGACTGCGGCCACCACCGTGGTCGTCGCCGCTGCGGTCGTCGTGCTGGCCGTGGCCACTGCGGTGGTGGCAACTGCGGTCGTGTTTCTCGTAGCAGATGTGGCCGCCGCAGCCGTGCCATTGAGCTGGTACACCTCCAGCAGCAGGCTGCCACCGCAGTACTCGGTCGCGTTGCCGGTGCACGTCATGCTGCATGCCGATGTGGCGGCCTGGGTGGACAGCGTGTTGATGGCGTTGCCGGCCCAGCACTCGCCGCCATACTCAAGGCCGGCAAAGATGAAGCTGGCCGCCTTGGCGGCGGCAATGCAGTTGGCCACGGTCTGGTTCACCACCGACAGCTGGTTTGTGAACACGCGGGCGGTTGCCGGCTCGCTGTAGCAGCCCACAAACTTATAGCCGTTAACACCGGGGTTGACGAACGGGCCGCCCACAGTGCTGGGCGTACTCGCTGCTGTCGTCGTCGTCGCGCTGGCAGCGGCCGTTGTCAACGTGCTGTTCACTGAGAACACGTTGGCACTGGCACTGGCACTGTCGCTGGACGCAGCGCTAAAGCGGTAGACCTCCAGCAGCAGGCTGCCGCCGCAGTACTCGGTCGTGTTTCCAGTGCATGTCATGGCGCACGCGCTTGTCGCCGCCTGGGACGACGCCGCATTGATAGCCTGGCCAGCCCAGCACTCGCCGCCGTACTCGAGGCCAGCGTAGTTGAAGCCGGCAGCCTTGGCGGCGGCAATGCAGTTGGCCACGGTCTGAGTCGTGACGGACAGCTGGTTGGTAAAAGCGCGGCCGTCTGCGGGCTCGTTGTAGCAGCCGACAAACGCGTAGCCGCTGACACCAGGGTTGACGTAAGGGCCGCCGGTGACGACGGGCGCAGTGGCTGACGCGGAGGCAGACGCGGACACGGACGCGGACGCGGACGCCGATGTATTGTTAGTGGCCGTTATCGTCGACGTCCCATTGGACGGCAGTGTCGCCGCGCCATTGAGCATATACACGTCGAGCAGCACGGGTCCGCCGCAGTACTCGCTGGCGTTGCCGTTGCAGGTCATGCTGCACGCGCTTGTGGCTGCCTGGGACGACGCCGCATTGATCGCCTGGCCGGCCCAGCACTCACCGCCGTACTCGAGGCCAGCAAAGTCGAAGCCGGCGGCCTTGGCGGCGGCAATGCAGTTGGCCACGGTCTGAGTCGTGACGGACAGCTGGTTGGTCAAAGCGCGGCCATCTGTGGGCTCGTTGTAGCAGCCGACAAAGGCGTAGCCGCTGACGCCCGGATTGACGTAGGGGCCGCCGGTGACAACGGACGCGGTGGCTGACGCGGACGCAGACGCGGACGCCGATGTGTCATCAATGGACGTTATCGTCGACGTCCCGTTGGACGGCAGCGTCGCCGTGCCATTGAGCATGTACACGTTGAGCAACACGGGCCCGCCGCAGTACTCGCTGGCGTTGCCGTTGCAGGTCATCGTGCACGTATCGAGGGTCTCGGCGACGGCATCTGCGTTCAGCGTGTTGCCAGCCCAGCACTCGCCGCCGTACTCGATGCCAGCGTAGACGTAGTCTTGGGCGGCCGCGGCCGCAATGCAGGCGGCGACGGTCTGGTTGGCCGTGAGCAGCGACTCCAGAGCGCGGCCCTCAGTGGGCTCGTGGTAGCAGCCAATGCTGTTGTAGCCGTCGACACCCGGGTTGACGTACGGGCCGCCCACAGTGCTGGGCGTGCTCGCTGCTGTCGTCGTCGTCGCGCTGGCAGCAGCAGTTGTCGACGTGCTGTTGACTGAGATGATGCTGGAACTGGCACTGGCGTTGGACGCCGCGCTGAAGTGGTAAACGTCGAGCAGCACGGGCCCGCCGCAGTACTCGGTTGTGTTGCCGGTGCACGTCATGCTGCATGCTGACGTTGCGGCCTGGGTGGACAGCGCGTTGATTGCCTGACCGGCCCAGCACTCGCCGCCGTACTCGAGGCCAGCATAGTTGAAGCCGGCGGCCTTGGCGGCAACAATGCAGTTGGCCACGGTCTGAGTCGTGACGGACAGCTGGTTGGTAAAAGCGCGGCCGTCTGTGGGCTCGTTGTAGCAGCCGACAAAGGCGTAGCCGTTGACGCCCGGATTGACATAGGGGCCGCCGGTGACGACGGGCGCGGTGGCTGACGCAGACGCAGACGCGGACACGGACGCGGACGCCGATGTATCGTTAGTGGCCGTTATCGTCGACGTCCCGTTGGACGGCAGCGTCGCCGTGCCATTGAACATATACACGTTGAGCAGCACGGGTCCGCCGCAGTACTCGCTGGCATTGCCGTTGCAGGTCATTGTGCACGTATCGATGGTCTCGGCGATAGCGCCAGAGTTCAGCGTGTTGCCAGCCCAGCACTCGCCGCCGTACTCAATGCCGGCATAGACGTAGTCTTGGGCGGCCGCGGCCGCAATACAAGCGGCGACGGTCTGGTTGGCCGTGAGCTGCGACTCCAGAGCGCGGCCCTCAGTGGGCTCGTGGTAGCAACCGATGCTGTTGTAGCCGTCAACACCCGGGTTCACGACGGGGCCCTCATCTGCCGAGCTGGTACCGTTGGTGGAGCTGGCACCCTCAATGGCAAAAAGCGAGATGAAGGAGCCGCCCTCGTCGTCACCCACGCCGTTGCCGCCGCAGATCTGGTTGATATCGCCGCCGCACGGGTAGTTGCAGTCGAGCTCGCTGACCTGCAGCACGGGGACAGTGTTGCCACCCCAGCACTCGACATTGTACTGGGTGCCGCAGTAGGTGTAGCCGGCGTCGGCGCAGGCGGCAATGCACATGGCAGCGGTGTTGTTGGCGCTGCTGTAGAGCTGCGTGGTGAGCTGGCGGCCCGGGTTGTTCTCCTTGAAGCAGCCGGTGTAGCGGTAGGTACCCTGACCGTTTGCCTGCAGCGGCGGTGCCTGCTCGGCGACGGCCTCGCACGAGAACTGCATGTACTGCTTGCTGAAGGACGGGTCATTGGTGTTCATGGTCCAGTTGGCGGCGCCGTAGTACGTGTCGGTGTTCCACTGCGCCTTGGGCACGGCGCAGTACAGCGTTGCGGTGGCGCTTTCGCCGGCAGCGAGGATGGTACCCTCAGCGAGGTCGACATTGTTGTTGGCCTGCACGATGCCGTCGACGCCAAAGGGCGGCTTGGACACGGTGATGGACAGCGGCACGGCGTCGGCGGAGCCGTTATTGGTCACGCGCAGCAGCAGCGAGCGCTCCGTGTTCTCTGTCACGCTGCCAAACGTAAAGTTGACATTCTTCTCGTACGCGACCCAGCCGGTGCCATCAGGCGTCTGGAACTCAACGAGGCACGTCGCGGCGGGGCCCGCGTTGCCGCTGATCGCAATCGTCTGGTTGCCGCCAGAAGACACAACCTTTGCGAACAGCGTGTAGTTGCCGCCCGTCGTTGGGTTGAAGGTGACCGTGACGGAGCGGCCGTTGTTTGCGGCAATCGTGTCCGGCACGCCCGCGAGGACAAATGCGCCGCTGGTATAGCCGGTGCTCGTGTTGGTGCCGGCCGTCCAGGGCCCGCTGGCGGACGTAGCAAAGAGAACGTCTGTGATGGTGAGCGTCGCATTGCCGTCGTTGCTGAAGACGGTGGGCTGTGTCTCGCCAGTGGCGTTTTGGCCGATGACTATGTCATTGAACGTGATCTTCGTGGCCGACACGGTCAGCAGCGCGCCCGCACTGGTGCCCGTTCCCTGGAGCAGCACAGACGTCTTGGACGTGTAGCCGGAAACGTCGTTGGTCGTGGCAATGGACACGGAGCCAGTGCGCAGGCCGATCGTGGACGGCTTAAACGTGGCAGTAAACGACAGCGTCTCGCCGACGGCGAGGATCATGGGAAGCACAGCAGTCGTCGACGCGTTGAAGTCAGCGTCACTGAGCGTGAGCGTGTCGACGGTGGTCGCAGTGACAGCTGTGCACGTGATGGTGGTGGTGACGGCGGCGTCAATGATGTCTAGACTGCCAAAGTCGTACGGCGATGTACAGTTGAGCGGGTTGGTGGTGGGGCCTCCGAAGCCGTAGACGTAGCCGAGCGTGGTGCCCATGTAAAGGCGGCCATCGCCAAAGACGGCGCGCGTGAACTTGGTGGTGCCGGGAACGGAGAAGGAGCGCAAAAGCGTGAGCACGCCGTCGACGGGAACGGCGTCGTAGATACGCAGGTTGCTGCCCTGGACGTCAGTGGTCCACAGCAGGCCGGTGCCGGCCTGGCCGTTGAGCGAGGTGACGGTGCCATGGCTGACGCCGAGCACGTAGGCATTGTTCTCATTGGTGTCGGCGACCTTGCTGAAGGAGGGCACGCCGTCGGTGCAGGCAAACTTGAAAACGTGCGTCGGGTACTGGATGACATTGATGTAGATGTAGCCGCCCTCGAGCGGGTAGACGCCAGCGCCGGCATAGACAGAGTTCTCGTTCGTGTAGGTCTGGATGACGTTGTCACTGCTGTCGGCGCCGGTGCGGTAACCACCGAGGTCATCGAGGTTGAGCCAGTACGTGACACCGCTCTTGCCAGTGACGACGCCAATGCGCGAGATGCTGCCGCAGGCAAAGGCGCTGGGCAGAATCTGTAGCGGAGTCGTGCCCAGGTCCTTGTCAGCGCCGTCGAGCGCCTGCTTTTCTTTGGGCATGAAAAAGTCCACAATGGTGACGGAGCCGTCGTCATTCAGCGACATGTGCACAGCGGCCTCCTCGAGCGAGGTGGGCGGGTTGCGGCCCTCAACGGGGACGCTGCTGAGCTGCGACGCGTAGCCGTTGCCGGTGGAAAAGAAGAGCGAGCCCTGGTCGTCGGTTGCGAGGCCGCCGCCGGACATCCAGATGCCGCCGCCGGGGGTGGTGGCGGGCACGCCAGCGCCCTCGGTGGCATAGCGCTCGACGACGGCGCCAGAGGTTTTGTCGAAGCCCATGAGCCAGCCAGTGAAGTTGTACTGCACGCAGTGGGAGGCGAAGCCGGCGTAGATGTACTGGCCGGTGTGCAACAGGGCCGGGCGCTGGTGGTGGATGCCGCCGTTGAATGAGCGCACCGGGTTGTTACGTGCCACGATGCCCTCAAGATCAACAGGGAAGTTGTCACGCTCCGTGAGGTCATCGACGCTGATGGCGTGCAGGTAGTAGCGGCCGTTGGGGCGGCCCTGGGTGGCAGTGCCACCGTCCTGGTCGACATAAGTCTTGGACATCAGGTACAGGGTCTCAGTGTCTGGGTCAATGACGCCGGTGGACGAAACGCCGATAGTGGGGTTGATGTCGACGCAGCCCTCAAGGTCAGCCGTCAGGAAGGGAATGGCAAGGTTGCGCGAGGCGACAATGACACCGGTGGCGGCGTCTAGCTTGTAGACATTGTTCTGGGTGGTTGCAAAGTAGACGTATTGGGTGGTACCGCTGGCAGGGGTGTAGACAAGCGGCTGAGAGAAGATCTGCTCGACATAACCGTTGTAGTTGCCGGGGAGGGCCGTCTTGAAGATCTGGTCAAAGTCGTCGCTGCCGACAACGGACGGATCCATGTTGTGGTTTCTGACGGTCAGTATGTTTAAAAAAATATTGGGAAGGGCTTGGATTCTCACGTTTGGTAGCCGGCTCGGGAGTTGTCACCACCCCAGGTGATGGTGTCGGTGTCAGCGAGGCCATGGCACACAGGCAGAAGTGCCAGTGCGGCGATGAGGAGCTTTGCCATGATGCGTCAGTTACGACGAGGGCAGTAGATGAGTTGATCACCGCAGAGGTGGATGGGAGAGGAAACGACAATGGGCAGCCGGTATAAGTAGGATTACTATTATGAGTAGGATGTATAAGTACAAGCGGTATAACGATGTAACGAGTGACAGGGAAAACGAGAGAAGAACTCTGAAAAAAGAGAAAGAAAATAGCTTGATGGCCGTCAGGAGATGAGATGCAGGGAACAGGAGGCAGAAGGGAGATAGCGAGGTTAAACCATACTTATAAGAGTGAGGCTATTGACATAATGTGATGAAAATAACAGTCTAAGCTAACGAGGCAGAAAGAAGTCTAAGAGGGCTGAAGACAAGAGTCTGGAAATACAACGGACACAGGGCTGAGCAGTTTACGTAGTGACTGGGTTCACGATATCCAGTGTCTTGGTATTGCCGTAATGTTTTTTTCTTGTGCTTGTTGTGTGTTTTCTGTTTTGTTTATATGTGTATGTTTTTTTTCTTCCAACTGTCTCGGTTAATCCTCTTATTACCTCTAGCTCTTCACTAAGTACTGATTATTGGGTGAAAGGTCTGCGCCATGGCACCAAAAAACAAAAGGAGACGAAAGATGGAAGTACTTTTTCGAAGCGCCCAGCCCAGGTTGTGATCAAGCCGAGGACACCAGCTATCACAGATACGAGGTGCATGGTTCCTGCAGCTGTACTTTAGTGCCGTAGTTGCAGGGATGAGACATATCAGCTGGGAAAGGTAGAGAGAGAAAAGAAAAGAAAGATGGGATTTGAGAAAGAGAAGAAAGAAAGAGGTAAGAACTAAGAAAGAATAACCAAGTAAAAGCCAGCCTATCTGATTGAATAGAACGCTCCTTGAAATGAAGTGTCCTCGATGAAATGGAGAACACAACGAACAGTCGTCCTCTAACATATTAAACCACAAATGTTCCGATGCTTAGCTCTTCAGTGCTGCTCAGTTCCTGCAGCTGTCGGATATAAGAGATGATCAGGTACACTATGCAGAGCTTGCATCGTTTTAGCGAGGAAGTAGATTTAAGGTAAACGTGGGCTGAAGGTAAACGTGGGCTGAAAAATGGAGGAGGAAACCCAGAGGGCACGGCCGCAGAAAAAAGGCGATCAAGCATACAAATGGAAAAAGTATTGGATGATCGTATCATTTAGGTTGAATCTAGATTGTTTCTTTCTTTTCTTTTTTTTTTCTCTTTCCTCTTTTCTCTTGCTATGACATCACAAAATTACTCCTCCTTGAAGCTGAATGTTATGATCTTACGATGTTCGGAACAAGATTGATAAAATAAATGAGAAGAAAACGGAATCTCGGGAAGACAGCATGCATAACGGACGACGGACTTTTCCGTTGCTCGGCTTTAAGGTTATCGTTTCAATTAACGAATGAGAAGCCTTCAGGATGCCTACGGTGTAGAAAGATGCGCTGGATAGACCGTATTGGACAGCAACACAAGCACAGCTGAATGCAGGTGAGATGACTCTCGGTCTTGGCCTCCACCACTGTGCATATACGAGCATTTATTGATTGGAGTGAAGAGCGTTTACTCGAGTATCGTTAAATCCGTACATCGGCCGTGTTGATGAGACGAAGATGAACGACCGAGAAACAACAATAAGATAACTAAGACTCGTACGTATGGTGAGACTGATCGAGACAGTTGGGGAGATAGTGTGATATTAGTAAATATATAGAAGAACGAATGGGAGTCGAAAAGAAAAAATAAACAAGAAGGTGACAGAAAACAAAAACAAAATGAAAACGGACCATAAGCTACGGAGTACGTGTTTGTCCCCCGCTTACGTATATTCCTTACACCAGCGGGCAAGCTGACAAGCCACAGGCTGACAGGTCTACTTGAGAAGATACGTAATATTGGTTGCAGCTACCCCAGTGCCAAGTAAACGGTTGTCTTTCTCTTGTCTTTGGTGTGCTTTTTGGTTGGTTTATGTCTCTTCTTCTTCTACTCCGTACATTGTGGTACTTCTCGGTCTTGGACCCTTTCTTTTCTAGTTTTTATTCATGGACGACGGCATGTCCGTCTCGTCATTCAGCTTTTCAGCCCTTCCTAGACCGTCCTCGGCATCCGAAACGGGACACTTTTATCTCACCACGCTTTACTCCGTATGCATTGTCTACTAGTTGGCCCTTCCATCGACCAGCATCGACCAGCATCGACCAGCATCGACCAGCATCGACCAGCATCGACCAGCATCGACCAGCCAAGCACCGGCACCGTATTGTGATCTTACATCCCGAGGAGACAATACTGAATCAGCCAACGCAAGGTCTTTGCGCAGACTCACCTTGAGTGAGACGGACGTCAGACATGATCCTTGTATGTTTCTGGTGATAATCTCGTGGAGACACCGGTGCTGTCACGATCTGTCAACGGATAAGTCGTCTGGAGCCTCGTTCTTGGCGTGTGGGGAGGCTAAGATACCAATATAATACTGGGTACCTGCGTTAGTTGATCTGGTGCTGCACTTTTATTCTGTTTGTTTATTGCATTTTATGTACTATTTTATATTCTGACTTGTTCCTCTTCAGACTACGGAGTATTCTCCGAGACGAGAGTACATATGTACAAATCGGGTTGACCGTTTGCAGCTGTAATACACTAATAGGCGGCCTCTTCAAGTGCACAGCGTTGCTTTGGCATCGGCTTGGATTATATCATGGTTCGGGGAAGATATCAAACTTTGTAAAATGAAGACGCAAATCAGACACGAGTACGATTTACAAGTAGAAAGAACAGAAGTGAAACAGAGACGAGAAGAGACAGTAATTTAAATGATAGACAATCTAAGAAAAATAACAAGAAATAAAAGAAACAGAGAGAAACGACAAATAAAAACTAAAAGAACGCCAGCACTGCTTTATCACTTACCCCCCCAGATGTAGTCCATCAGATGCCCAAGACGGCTCTTCTTGGCTGCAATCGCCTGTGCAGTCGCCGTTGTCTCGGCCGTGTCCGCTGCATCCGGCTGCTTGCGCTTCATCGTTGCCAGTCGCTGCGTGCTTGTGTACGGCATGTACGGCGAGAACTGGCTGTGGCTCAAGCGTCGCTGAGCGAGCAGCTGCTGGTGCCGCGGAGAGCGACCGCCTCGGAGGGATCCCGTAGTATTTGCGTTGCCGTTAGCAGCAGTGGCAACAGTGGCAGCAGGGGCAGCAGCGCCATTAGTAGGAGAAGCGGCATCATCATCATCTGCCTGACCACCACCGGCCCGAGCCTGCTTCGCCGCCTTCTTCAGCAGTGCCGCCTTTCTCGCCTCCAACAACTTGGCCCGCTTGGCCACGTCGGGGTCGTAGTCGCCCCAGCCGAAGAACTCCTCCATGTGGCGGATGGCATCGTCGCGGGCCTTGGATTTCTTGGTCTTTTTCCGAGGCGGGCCGTCATCGCCGTTGCTGTTGTTGACGCCATTATTTCCATCATCATCATCATCATCACAATCGTCATCCCCTAGGTTGGCAAGACCCTGCTTATCCGCATCAATGCCATAGTCTCCCCGACCCACACGGTAGATCTCCGGCAGTGGCACCGTAATGTGCGAAGGCCAGTGCTCCGGTACCCGCACATCCGCCACCGCCGTCGCGCGGATCTGCGCCTCCGTCGCCGGGGACCGCGTCAACATCCTCAGGCGCAGGTGGTTGTCCGTCATGTCCGGCAGGTTCATCGGCACGCGGTACACGCGCTTACCCGTCGCCCTGTCCGTCACGAACTTTTCCACCCACTTCTCGTACACGAGCACCACCGGGTCGTACCAGTCACCAGAGTCTGGCGTGAATTGGGCGTCGGGGCTCGTGTTGACGATGCGCGTAAAAGGCACGTTGCTGGTAACGCGCTCGTCGCTGATGCGCGACCACTTGTTGTCTGTGGCCTCGGCCGCCATGTAGCGCTCCGACAGCACATGGTCCGGCAGCGGCGTGCCCGTGCGCTGCATGTGGTCTGCAGAGTCTTCGGCGATCTGCAAGCATGCGTCGCGCAGCTGGACCTTGCGATCGCGGGACGCGCGCATCACGCGCCGCACGTCCTCGTACGTGTGCTTGGCATCGGCCGACAGCGGGGTGCTCCTGTTCGAGCGCACGTGGCTCACGTAGTGGCCGCTGCGCACGTCGTCGCCCGTGTGGCTCACGACGGCCGTGAGCCGGTAGAAGACCTGCGCGCCCGGTGCAAACGTATGCGGCTCCAGGTACTTGGTGACGTCGAGAAACTCGGGCACGTCGACGACGTCGTGGTTCTTGAGCGGTTGATATGCGCTGTCAAACTCGGTGCGCATCAGGTGAACATTGAGAATCTCCGGCGCCGTCTGCATGCGCCGGATGCGGCGCATCGGCTGCGCTGGCGTCGGGTCCGCCTTGCAGCGCTCGCACCGGCGGTCCGTCAGGGTCTCGTTAAAGTACTGCGCCAGGTAGCTCTGCAGTGTGTGCATGCGCCGCGCCGTGCGCGCCTGGCGCGGCTGCTCGCCCGGCAGCAGCTGGGCCACGTTGATCTTGATTGACGCCTCGCGGTCCACCTTGCTGCTGCGCAGCCGCACGGGGCGCAGGCACGCGCCACAGACGAAGCGCGACGTGATGTACGTGCGGAACATGCAGTCAAAGTAGTCGCTGCTCTTGGCTGCCGCGTACCGCTCGGGGGAGATGTACAGCTGCGTCGCTGAGAACTCGACCAGCCAATCCAAAAACTCGGCCGCGTCCTGTTGCTGGCTGTTCATCGCCTCGAGCCCTGACTCCGCCGCCGCGCCGCTGCCGCCATGGCCCACCATTCTGCGCAGACTAGCAAGCCGAAACCCAAGCTCGTCGCCGTCGCCGTCGCCGTCGTTCGCGCCCTCGCGGCACACCTGCACCCAGCTCGTCGCGTGCCACGGGTTTGACCCCAGCGCCGGCAGCTGCTTGCGCGCCGCAATGTCACTGATGCTGATGTCGGCCATCTCCGTGCCGTCGACGTTGTACTTGCACGAGCGCCAGAACAGCGTCACCATCTTGTGGTACGTGTCCAGTCCGTCGCGCGACATGGGGTGCACGCCGTTGCCGCTCCAGTACGCCTGCGCGACGTGGTAAAGCCGCGTCAGCAGGTGGTGCGACACCTCGTCAATGTCCACGAGCGTCATTGTGCGGCGCGCGTGCGTGTTGAGAAAGCTCAGGAACCGGTCTGTGTTTAGCAGCGCCGTCAGCACCGCGTTACGGTAGCACAGCGCGCCGGGGTTCGCGAGGCCGCGGATCGGCACCGACTCCGCACGCATCGCCATGATCATGTCGTGCCGCACCTCCTCCAGGAACTTTCCCATCGGCCGGATCGGTGGGTCGAACGCTGGGCCCGCCGACGGCATCTGGTAGTCGGCCGGGTACATGACGCCCGGTGCCGAGATAGCCACCCGCGCACCATCGTGCGTGTCCGTGTTGTTCAGTGCAGACACAAATGTGCCGGCTTGCGGGATGCTGCTGTCCCCCGTCGTCGCCGGCACCACGTTGTTGTCCACCTTCCAGCGTTTTTCCATGGCGGCCTTGGCCTCCAGGCGCTGTTCGCGGTAAACGCGCCCGGCATCGCGGACGACGCGCATGTTGGTGAGTTCGGTGTCGTCAAATGTGCCACTGTCCTCGGCGCGCTTGATGGCCAGGGCCCACAGGTCGTCCGGGTCGTCGTTCGCACACCGCATCAGCTCGTCAAGCTGTGCAAGGTGGGTGCGATCCGGACGGCGGCGCTTCGGCGGACTTTGCTGCTCTGGAGCGGCAGCGGCAGGGTTGAACACATTAACTCGGCCACCCGGATTGTACGGAGCCGCAGGGGCAGGGGCAGGGGGTGGGTCGTTGTACAAATTGACACGGGGCGCTGGCACGGGATTGTACGCCGGCACATAACCGTCGACGGGGGCCACGCCGTACTGCTGGAGGGCTGTCGCCAAGATGCCCTGCTGGGCGGCAGTTAGAACAGCCGAGGGGATGGCCGATAAGTTGGGGACAGCGGGGGGGCGGTGGGGGTAATTAATGGTGAACGCAGCAGTGGCCGCCGGGGCGCCGTACAGGGCGAGGGCACTGGCCATGCCAAAGTATCTTGCTGCGTCGATTTTGTTTGCGTCGGGGGCGGCCGTGGCGGCAGCGGCAGCGGCAGGAGGAGCAGCTGCTGGAGCTGCAGAGGCAGCGGCTGTGATAGCAGCAGCACCATCGGCATTGTTGGCAGCTGGGGCTGCGGAGGCCGGGGTGGCAGAGGTCACACCGTTGGATTTGTTTGGGTCTGCCATGGTGAAGGGTGACGATGTAGGTAAGGAGGGAGGATAGTAGAAAAGACAAGAGTCAAGACATGTATTATAAATAGGATAGACTGGGTGAGTGATGTAAGTGTGTAAGTGAAGTTATGGGAATCAACGTATCTGAGTGAAGGAGTGAAAGAGTGAATGAAGAGTGAAATGAACAACAAAAGTTGGAAAGTAAAGAGGAACGCCGCGATAATAAAGACGACAATGTGAACAAACCATGACGTCCTTCGAGAAATGATAATAGCTACAGTGTAAAATAGTTGGGCTGAAAGCATTCCACGACAAAGATGTTGTAAGTCATGAAAGAACATATGTCTTCAAAGAGTCGAGGTTGGCGTAGGAAAGGATGTGCCCGGAAACGGTCAACCGGTGTGTTGTTGGCTATGAGCATACGGTAATGAAGAGGTAAGACGAGCGAGGATAAAGAAGAGGAATAAAGACAGAAAATCATAAAATAGAAGAAGGGGAAGAAAGAAAGATCAAGATAAAGAATCAAAGGAGACAGAAATGAAAGAAAATCGAAACAAAAAAATGAATAATGAAGCCATACTGGAAGAAAGACCACCCCGAATCTAATTACAAACACATGACGGTCTTTGTTTGCTATCGAGGGTCTGTAGGTCGAGGTCGACGTCCATGGCCATCAGGATGTCATACATGACTTCACGCAAGCCGTGGTCGGCCATGTTGCGACCCGACTAATAAGGGGCGCCGCAAAGTGCTTCACTGCTTCAACACTAGTACAATGACGTCTGCGTCGGCCAGCGTGAGTCCCATGCAAGTCCAGCACCGTCTCAAAGCACGCGTGAATGCGATCGACCGTGCCTTGGTGACAATAGCGCGGTCGATGCGCTGGACAAGATCTGTAACGAACGACGCCGCAAGCCCAAGCATTTGCGGGAACAGGCTCTTCTGGACCGAACCAAAGCCGTAGAGGAACTCGCCAAAGTACAGAACTGGGCCGTCAGACGCACGAATGCAGGACATTGTACATTGTGGTGCGTGATGTTGAGCGGGCACATGTCGTGGATGCTGCCGGCGGACTGTTGGCGACCACGTCGTCGGTCGCGATGCAGCATCGTGATTGCATGGCAGGGCAGACTGATACAGATGGTAAAAGACAAGAGGTCCATTGATAACTAATGGTGGTCCATATCAGAATACAGTCTTTTCATTCCCTGATTATATTGCGAGACATCGTGGAGATGTATCGTGCTCCGTCACAATATCACGACCTACACCACGATGCGACGTGGTGTGCATCGCTCCGTAACACATATTCCATTCCATTTAACTCTCACCATTACTATCAGATAAGATAGTCGCGATCTTGTCCGAAATGACGCCGTCCAGCGACAGCTGATGGCGGCTGTTCTCGGCCGATGTCAGTGACCCACTTTATTCACCTATCGCCGCTCTGATTGGCTGCCCTACTCCAAATGGTGGGATTTTATGATCGACATCGACATCACCACCCGAGATGATCTGATCCGACTGCTGTGCATCGTGTCTGGGTTCGTGCATGCCTTGCCAGCTTACCCGCTATGCACCACAACAACTAGACCGCCAATATGCCCCCATCGGGCTCAATCCCCCTGCTCCGGAGCAGGCTGCGCGCTGCCGATGCGCTCGTCGACTGCTGCCGGAGGACCGGCCCTCTCCAGCCAAGCCAGCGCCCATCGCGGCCGTTTTCTACAGCAAGAGCCCCTATCTGCACAGTACGGCAGCCGGCGCCCCGACATCCCGCCATATCGCAGTGCCGTTTCGTCTCTCAGACCGCTACCCGGCCCGCCGCCGCCGCCGGCCCCCGCAATCACTCCTCGAAACCCCCGTCCGCCTCGTGCTCGCCAAAACCCGCCGCCAACCTCGAAGACCGCTTCAAGCCGAGCTACTTTCTCTCCAACACAATCCTCGACCGCGTCGCCGGCCTCAGCCCCGGCTCTGCACCCCCCGCGGCCGCTCCAGTCCTCCCACACCGACGAC
Source organism: Ophiostoma triangulosporum (assembly GCA_029298705.1). NCBI lineage: Eukaryota > Fungi > Ascomycota > Sordariomycetes > Ophiostomatales > Ophiostomataceae > Ophiostoma > Ophiostoma triangulosporum. The sequence continues at coordinate 1,844,963 of JANSLO010000003.1, read as the reverse complement.
GAAAAGCCCGACGGCAAGCACAGGTCGACGCCGCAGCAGTGCCCTCTGCTTCTTCCTCGGCATCAGGATCTGCGCCATCAGATGCTTCTGCGACAGCTGACCTGCCGGCCAATTCGTCCACCATCCTCGCCGACATGGCCGCCAACCACACCTCGTTGCGCCGGCTCGCGGCGTCGCTCCTGTCGCTAGCCAAGCCGCGACTGTCCGCGCTCGTCGTGCTCACGGCCATGGCGCCCTATGCGCTGTACCCAGTGCCATCGTTCCTGTCGCCCGAACTCGTCGACGCGCCGTCGCTGTCGCCGCTGACGCTGCTGTTTCTCACGACCGGCACGGCGCTGTGCTCGGCGTCCGCCAACGCGCTCAACATGCTATACGAGCCCGATACCGATGCGCGCATGTCGCGCACGCGTAACCGTCCGCTGGTGCGCAGCCTTCTCAGTCGCCGCGCGGCGCTTCTTTTTGCCGTTGGCTGCGGCGTAGTCGGTGTCGCCGCGCTCGAGTGGGGCGTCAACCCGACGACGGCGTTCCTCGGCGCGGCCAACATTGCGCTCTACGCGGGCGTCTATACGCCCATGAAGCGGCTGTCGGTGCTGAACACCTGGGTCGGTGCGGTCGTCGGCGGCATCCCGCCGCTCATGGGCTGGACGGCCGCGGCCGGCGAGGCGTCGACATACAGCCGCAGCCGGTCGTCGGACGCGGGCGACAACCCGCGCGAGTTCCGCGAGCTGCTGTTTGCTCCCGACGGATCTAGCGCGGGTGGCTGGCTGCTCGCGGGCCTGCTGTTTGCATGGCAGTTCCCGCACTTTATGGCGCTGTCGTGGGCCGTGCGGCACGAGTACCAGCGCGCCGGCCTGCGCATGCTTGCCTGGGTCAACCCGGCGCGCAATGGCCGTGTTGCGCTGCGGTATTCGCTGGCGTTTGTGCCTATCTGCGTCGGTCTCTGTGCGGCGGGCGTTACGTCGTGGAGCTTTGTGGCGACGAGTTTGCCCGTCAACGTCTGGCTCGTGCGCGAGGCCGTCCAGTTCTGGCGCTTCGAAGGCCACCGGGGCTCGGCGCGCGCGCTGTTTTGGGCGAGTGTGTGGCACCTGCCGGCGCTGATGGTTCTGGCACTGCTGCAGAAGAAGGGCCTGTGGACGCGCGTGTACCGCAGCGTTGTGGGCGCGCCGGTCTATGACGAGGAGGACGACGACGAGATGTACGACGACGATGACGAGCTGTATGACGAGGACGAGGACGTGCTGGACACACCAGCACAAGGCAAGCCCATCGCGCCACGGGCGTCAAAAGAATAGGTGGCATGTACGATAGAATAGAATTGATGAATTGCATAAAGGAGAAGGACAAGAGAAAACACGGAGCCAGAGCACAGAAATAACCACAGATATAACCCATCTTACAACGCCGATGCAACCAACGCCAATCGCTCATGCAATGACAGAGAGACCGATAAACAGAGAAAGATACTGAAGAGACGACAAAAAAATAATAATACAACAAAGGAGAGGGCAAAAGAACATAATTACCGCCGCAGAAGCGCATCAATCCCCATGTCGCCGCTGGCCATGCGCGGCTGGTGGCTTGCATATCCCATGGCCGTCGACGCGGTGTCGACGCCCCTCAGTGACTGTGAGAAACCGGCGGGCGTGTAGTACTCGTACCCCGGCGAGCTGCCGACCGCACCAGGGCTGCCCGGTAGAGTGTGCTGGTGTTGCGGTTGTGAGTGCGGATGCGGTGGATGCTGCTGGGCTGGATAGGAGTACTGCGTTTGGGAGTGCGAGTGGGCGTGGCGGTGCCGCCGCGACGCGCCGCTGCTGTTGCTGCCGCCCGATACGGACCGGTGACCGCTCGCGCCGTTGGGGCTGCTGCCGCTCGGCGACCCGGAACTTGTGCCCATGCCGGCGCCGTCCAGAAGATCGACGTCGACTTCGACTTCCAGCTCGTCGTCCAGGCCGACGTCCGCACCGTGGTCATGGTCATGCTCGTCGCCAAACGGGCCGACGACGGCATACGCCGACTCCAGCCGCTGGCGCCGGCCCGCCGCGCGCGCGACGCCCTGCAGGTTCTTGAGCCCGCTGACCATGCACTTCTGCTCGACGACGGTCCACTTTTCGCCCGTGCGCAGCGCCAGCGGCTGCCACAGCTCGCGCCGCATGTTCATGTACTCGTGTGCAATCCGCTCCATTTTGCGCGTGTCAAAGTCGTTGGCGTTGCGGCGCTCCATGAGCCGCTCGTGGCGCTTGCGGCACGCGTTGGGCGTCTTGCCGTGGAACAGTGTCTGGATCTGCGCCCAGTTCTCGCCGCGCGCGCGCGCCTGGATCAGCATGTCGTCATCCTGCGGGCTCCAGGCGCCCGACGATGTGCGCGGCATCTGCTGCATCACGTGGTGCTGCTGCTGCTGGTGCTGCTGGTTCTGCAGCTGTTGCTGCTGGTGAGGGTGGTTTTGGTGCAAAAGTGCCGGGAGCGTCGTGTCGGGCATCTGGACCGAGTAGTTGCGGCCGTGACCGCTGCTGTTGGTGCTGCCAATGCTGCTGGCCACGCTGCCGACGCTGCCGAGCACGCTGCTGGTATTGGACGTGCGCATAGGGTTGGCGCGGCCGTTGCTCATAACCGTGGACGTGCCCTGGCCGAGACCCATGGGCATTCCGACGGCCAAGGAGTCGTGGTGCTGTTGCTGGTGCTGGCGATGGTGCTGCTGGTAGGCTACCTGGTTGGCCACGACCTGGTTGGCGACCGCGGCGGCCATGGCTGAGCTGCCAGTGCCGTCGCCAAGAGCTGCTGGTGACGACAAGCCGTCGCCGATGTGGCTGTAGTAGGAGTTGGTGGCGGCTGCGGTGGTGCCAGCACCATTGCTAGAAAGAGATGCCATGCGGCTGTGGTGACCATTGTGGTCTGCGTAGTAGGACATGTTGACGTTGTGGGTCGTATCAAGCGACGAGGGTAGAGTAGTATATGACTGCGAGCTGGCACTGGAGGTACGGCTAAGTGTGGGCATGTTGTATTGGTGGTAAAGAAAAGATTTGGTCTGCCTGCAGAGTCGATTATGCGATTAGGTAGTCGAACGTAAGAGAAAGGAAGAGAAGATAATGAAAGTGAGAGTAGACAGGGGAATAAGATTACTTCGTATCAAACGAGAGTAGAGTTAGTCGACAGTAGATGAAACGAAGGTAGATAGATGGCTGGAGAGAAAATGAGAAGAGAAGAAAATAAAGAGAGAAATAAAGAGAGAATATATAACGATGAAGACAATTAGAAGAGAGAAGAGGCCTTCTTATAAATAAGTAAGAACGGCGATGATGAAGACAGAGTGAAACAAGTCTGCAAAACTCAAGATGAGCGGATGGAGACCAATATCAACACGTAAAAATAGATGGCAACTGGAGATGGGCGTTTAGGAAGATGAGTGTACGACAGCAAGGATGCAAGGCTGGATGTACGACGCAAAGGCAGGCGGAGGAAAGACAAATAGAGAGATGGAAGCGCGCGTATTTTTGGGTCTTGCGCGGGGGTTGTGAAGCGATCGTGGTAGCAAAGAAGGACGAGCCGCACGAAGAGAGGCCAAAACGAAGGGCAGCGGATGCTCTGATGTGAAACAGCAATGAGTGCCGAAGGATGCAGTGAGAGAAGTATATAGAGACAAGAGCAAGAAGAGATCTGAAACGGGAAAAGTGTGCAAGCAGACTGGTTGGTAGTCAACGGGTCTCTGATATTGGTCGAAAAGAATGACGGGGCAGACAGCATGAGGATGCATAGAGACGCAGAGCATGTAATGTACCTAGCACATATCTGACACTGGAGCATGAGTGGAGGTACGTACGATCGACATATGGGCGGCTAGGCGGATACCCCTGGCTAGCAGACAGTAACGACGAGCATGAGGAAGGCTGTCAACGGTGGATGCCGGGAGGAGGCTACTATGGGGAAGATGGGCGTCTAGCTGCCAGGTGAGCGGCTACACCTGAGTAGATAGAGATGTCCATTTGCGCTTTTGCTACATATCTGCAGTAATTTGCAGTCTTTATTTGCAGTGACATTTATGCGAATACAATCAAGCTACGTCGAGTGTCGAATTCGTCGGCTGGACGTCGAAGTGTGTTTTGCTGACTAATCGCCCAAAGAGGAAATGAGACGACATTCGTCGAATGATGGGAGCACTCTTCAATGCAGTACTGTTGAAAATAGACGATGTCTTTCGATTCCAATGCAGACAACACCTGTCGCAAGTCATAGACGTAAATGAGAGCGCTTGCCGACGAGACAGCCGCGCGGCGTACTCGACACCAGATGATATAGCATGCTTTTGCCGCCTCGAGAAGACAAAGCTTAACCTACTGTTGGCCATCTTGAGGGCCACGCCAGAAGCTCATGGGAGAAGAATGGGAAGCAAGAAGCAACAAGGAAATAGCATGAGTAGCATGAGAAAATAGCATCGTAGAGACGCTGCATTGATGCAACGTGGTAGCAGCCTGGCAAATGGCAAGGCCAGGCGCCGACAGTATGAGGGACTATGAAACACAACGAGGTAGCTATGGGAACACTGTAGCTCGCAAGAAAGCAGCCTGGGTAGTAAAAGAGGAGCAGTCTGGTAAGGGCGACAAGCAGACGGAGCGGCTACGAGAGACGTTATTGCTTGGTCCACAATAGCAGGCACGGCTCGGTAACATAGAGCATAGTACGGAGCAAGCATAGAGCAGAGAACACATAGAAAAGTAGCAAAGAACAGTAGAAGAAGGGAACATGATGTTGATCAAAGGTAACAAGCGCGCGACAAGCGTAATGAGCCAGGGGTCGTCTGTTCTATTTATAGCATGTCACGTGGACAATTCTGGATTGGCTCCCGCGAGTCTAATTGGTGGGTCGATATCCAGACGAGTTCAGCCAATAGGACTACACTGTTGTTAGCGCGGGCCCACTGGCATATGGCATCGACATCTTGGGATTTCTGTCGTGCATCTATCGCAATCTTAATCTGTGTAAACGCCCATCGAGCGTCTCGCTTGACTCGGAGCGCGTACTTTGAGGTTTTTTTGCTTCACTATTTTCGGGCTTTATTCGTGTTGGTTTTTTTCCCTTTGTTTTCCTTCGTTTTCCTTATCTTTCTTCAATTTTTCCATCTTTATTTTTTGAGAAATTTCATATTGTCTTTGTAAGAACATGGATAGCAAAATCGATTTTCACGTAATCGGTTCATGACCTCTCCAAACCATTAGGTCATCACTGACTGACCCAGGTCCATGAAACTCACTTCTGTTATGCTTACGGAGTACAGCCCATGTGGCTGGATCGCTCGGGGTCGGTTCGTCTGGCCTCGGGGATAAGACACGACAAAAGAAAAAGAGAACAAAAAACAAGAAAATAAAAGGTAAAAATGATCCAGAAAATGTACTCAAGTGCATGTCAGATGACATGTTAACCGATTACTAACATACAGATAACAATCTAGTCCAACCAGATTGACCCTGAACGCAGCATTACAATGCCGATGTAACCAACTAACGATCGCACACCAGACTCGGGGCTATCGACGCCTGTTGTCATACGACACGGCCCGATATACCATCATGCACAGGAAATATATAGCTCCGTAGATAGTAAATCAGGCTGACGCGCTTCAAGCTAACGGAGATTCTCTCAGCATCACTTAACCCCAAAACACACCGTACTTGTAGGTCGTAGGAAGGATGCATGGGACGTCACATTCTCTATTCAGGCTGAATGGAGACTGGAGAACGTGAGGAGAAGTATCAGCTAACAGATAAAGCCGGGGTGTCGTGAGGAGAAGCTGCATATGGATGGTAGCATTCTAGCTGCCGATCCTGACGACTTTACCAGTACGTAGTATGCTAGTCGACTCGCCACATTACAACCAACGCATTTGCGGCTGCTCTGCCAAGTTATTATTGTATGACCAGGCAAAGCTGTCCTGGCTTCTGTGTGCGATATTTTCGTGGAAGCCACCGTGAGAACGACCCTAAAATGATCGCAAAACGACTACACCACGTCATATCGCCATATGGACAAGCGGCAGCTAATCACCGACAGAAACTAGACAGCATCACGATGTTACAGCCCATTGACCTCATCCTCGGCGCATGCTACCTCAGCGTGGTGGTAGTCAGCACTACCCCAAACGACCCCATCTGAATTGCCTGCCGCACCCCATGTTCCCCATACCATTTTTGACGTCGTCTGTCAGGTACAATGACGTGGACGCATTCCCTCATGGCTGGGAGTGGGTGTATATAACTACACTGCCCGGGCATCTGGTCCGAATTGTTGGCTTCTTTCGTTGTCCATCTATCCTAGCTCCTACCAAGCTCGCGTCGAACAACAACGCATTCAGTATACCATCAACCACCAACCCCATCAGTCCACATCACTACACCCACCATGGTCGCCGGTGCCGATACCGGCGGGTTTTACGATGCCGCTTTGACCCGCCGCCAGGCCCTGATGGGCGCCAGCGGTGCGCGCGCACTGCTCAAAAACTTCCGCGTCTTTTCCATTGCCGCCTTTGCCTGCATTGGTGGCGTCCTCTATGGCTACAACCAGGGCATGTTCTCCGGCGTGCTCGCCATGCCAGCCTTCCAAACGCACATGGGCGAGTACGACCCGATCGATCCAAACGCCGATCAGACCAAAAAGGGCTGGCTCACGTCCATTCTCGAGCTCGGCGCTTGGGTCGGCACGCTGCTATCGGGCTTCCTCGCCGAGTCCATCTCGCGCAAGTACGGCATTCTCGTCGCCTGCTCCGTCTTCATACTCGGCGTCGTCATCCAGGCCACCGCCGTCCAGGCCGGCTACCAGGCCATCCTAGCTGGCCGCTTCGTCACCGGCATGGGCGTCGGCAGCCTCGCGATGATCGTGCCCATCTACAACTCCGAGGTCGCACCGCCCGAGGTGCGCGGCGCGCTCGTCGCTACGCAGCAGCTCGCCATCACGTTCGGCATCATGGTTAGCTTCTGGGTCGACTACGGCACGAACAACATTGGTGGGACCACGCTTGGCCACCAGACCGACGCCGCGTGGCTCGTGCCCATCTGTCTGCAGCTGGCGCCAGCCGTGCTGCTGTTTGCCGGTATGCTCTTCATGCCCTTCTCGCCGCGCTGGCTCATGCACCATGGCCGCGAGGCCGAGGCGCGCCGCGTGCTGTCGAGCCTGCGCGGGCTGCCGGCGGACCACGAGCTCGTCGAGCTCGAGTTCCTCGAGATCAAGGCGCAGTCGCAGTTTGAGAAGCGCACCGTGGCCGAGCACTTCCCACACCTGCGTGAGCAGACGGCGTGGAACACGTTCAAGCTGCAGTTTGTCGCCGTGCAGTCGCTCTTCCGCACGCGCAGCATGCTTAAGCGCGTCGCCGTCGCCACAATCACCATGTTCTTCCAGCAGTGGACGGGCATCAACGCCGTGCTCTACTACGCGCCGACGATCTTCAACCAGCTGGGCATGAGCAGCACGACGACATCGCTGCTCGCGACCGGCGTCGTCGGTATCGTCATGTTTCTCGCCACGATCCCGAGCGTGTTGTGGATCGACCGTCTGGGCCGTAAGCCAGTGCTCGCGATCGGCGCGCTTGGCATGGCGACGTGTCACATTATCATTGCCGTCATCGTCGCACGTAACCAGGGCAGCTGGCCCGAGCACAAAGCGGCCGGCTGGGCGGCCGTATGCATGGTGTGGCTGCTGGCCATCCACTTTGGCTATTCGTGGGGTCCGTGCGCGTGGATCATTGTGGCCGAAATCTGGCCGCTGTCGTCGCGCGCGTACGGTGTGTCGCTCGGCGCGTCGAGCAATTGGATGAACAATTTCATCGTCGGCCAGGTCACACCAGACATGCTGAGCGGCATCACGTATGGCACATACATTATCTTTGGCGCCATCACATTTGTGGGTGCTGCCTTTGTCTGGTTCTTCGTGCCCGAAACCAAGCGGCTCACACTCGAGGAGATGGACATTCTCTTTGGCTCCGAGGGCACGTCACAGGCCGATTTTGAGCGCATGGAGGAGATCAACAGAGATATCGGCCTGACGGCCATGCTCCAGCAGCAGGACGCCCATGCGGCCAAGAGCAGCGCGGCCATCGAGAAGGAGGTTGCCGTCGCGGCCGTGTCGGCCTAGCGTTTGGTCCAGTCACAGTCTAGTCACACACATAGCCAAGGTTGCATAAAATTATAACAAGAATAAGAATATTATTATCTCCGGGGTATCTCTCTATATAGCAAGCGACGACAAGCTGTCTCTGGTGGGTATATGTCCCCTCGTCCCATCCCATCATTCGTCATGGGAAATTCGTAATGGGGCGAGCAGACGTCGCAACGGCAGTCGGCGGCACGCCTACATCTTGAGCTCCTTGGACGGAACCTCAAGGGGCGGGCTCTCAATGTCGCTGGCGGACCCGCGCACGCCCTCGATCTCGCCGCGCGTCCAGATGGTGTCCTTCATCAGCGTCTCGGGCGCAGGGAAGACGAGCGAAAAGCCCGTGTACAGCACTATCGAGGTCACAAAGCCAAAAAGCCAGTTGAAGTCGTACAGCTGAAGAATACCCTCACTGACGTGCACGTCGTCGGTGCCGCTAATGCTGGAGGCGAGACCCGGCAGCAGCGGGGCGACAGGCACGATAAAGGCGACAAAGGCGCGCCAGTTGCAGCCCTTGTAGAAGCGGTAGCGGCCGTTGGGGTCGTAGAGCGCGGGGATGTCAATGTGGCCGTGCTTGACGAGCCAATAATCGGCGGCCATGATACCGGAGATGGGTGCGAGGAAGACGGAGTAGCCGCCCATGAAGGAGAGGAAGGTCGACGCGGAGCTGATAATCTTCCAGGGCACAAGCACCCAGCCGGCAATAACGGCGGCGACCATGCAGCCGCGCTTGATGTTGATCCAGCGCGGGAACAGCACCGTCAAGTCGTTGGCGGCAGAGATGGAGTTGGCGGTGATGTTGGTGCCAACCTGGGCCACGTACCAGGCGAGCGCGGCAAAGAAGGCAGCGCAGCGGCCGCCGCTGCCCATGTCGAGCCACAGCGCGATAATGTCGAGCGGGTTCCACAGGTAGTCGCCAGTGAACACCTTGGCGGCCGAGGTGGTGATGATGCCGAGCAGGCCGCACACGGTGAAGATGATGGGAAGGAAAGGCAGCTGGATGTACTGGCCCTTGCCACCCTTGGCGTAGCGCGTAAAGTCGGGGATGTTGCAGGCCAGGGTGGCCCACGAGCCGGTGACGGAGGTCATGCAGCTGAGCCAGAGCCAAGCGTAGGCCGAGCCGGTGACTTCAGACTTGAGTCTGAAGATGTCGCCGCCGCCGCCGGCCTTGTGCACGCACCAGCCCATGGTGGCAATGGCGGCGATGGGGGCGCCGCACAGCTTGACGATGAAAATGGGCCGCAGCTTGGTGGGGTGAATCAGCAGCAGGGGCAGCTGGATGAGCCAGAAGAGAAAGTACGAGCACATGCCCTGGGTGGTGATGCCGGCGCTGTTCGACAGGTGGTTGGGGATGTTGGCGTAGCTGGGGGCGATGGCGGTCAGCATGATGGTGATGCACTGGGCACCGTTGGCGCCCTGGATGCCGAGCCAGAACATGGCGAGGATGGAGCGCGAGATGATGCAGAAGTAGCGCAGGTAGTAGCCAAAGGAGGAGGTGGTGATGACGGAGAAGGGGACGTGGAGCTTGGAGCCAATGGCGCCGTTGAGGACCATGGGGACGGCGACACAAAAGGTGCCGACGATCATGATGGGAATGGCCTCGCGCCACGAGAGACCGACGGCGAGAATGGACGATGCGGTCTCCCAGGTGCCCAGGTTGATCGTATCGGTGGCCCAGTAGGCCATGATGCTCCAGATGGTCCAGGTCTGGTCCTCCTCGGGGGTGGGGTCCATATCATGGTTGGTCCAGACCTGGGGCGGCGCAATGGCGCTGGACGCCTTGGGAATCTCCCATGAGCTGAGCGACGTCAGACGCTGCTTGATCTTGGCTCCGTCGGGCTTCTTCATTATGGCGGTTGTGATGGGGTGAGGAAGGATGAGGGGGAGAAAGGAAGAAAGAGACAAGAGACAAGAGACAAGATCAGCAGTGACACGGGGACGATGGGTATTTTATATATGCTTAGGCCGTGCATCGAGGCAGGTCGCGCTTAGTATCTATCTGGATGTGGCGGGATCCGACAGCAAAGAGTGGGATGGGATGATAGAGAGGGTGGTATGGAGATTGCTGGTACAGAAGAATGGAGACCGGTATCTTGGTCTAAGCTGTGATAGCTGTTGGCTAGACAAGCTAACGCATTGAACGCTGGGTAGATAATGGAAAAAGAAGAAAAAGACACAAAAGACTGAGATTGATTGGGCCATTCCAGATCCAGACTCAACATTCAATACCAGAAAACGCTGTGTTAGTCTTCTTCGACGGCAGGCAAGCTGTATCGCGTCCAAGTCCTGGAGAAGGTGTGGTCAATATTGGCAATTCGCCTGACAGCGATGGGTGGGTGGGGAGCAATAGTTTTCTACAGACGATATGGATGAAGAGCCTGGGGATGGCATCCGCCGAAGCGAAGACGTGGAAGAGTGCATAGAAGCAGTGGAAATGGCAGAACTAAGCATAGAACGGCTTGTACCTTGTACCTACAGACAAGAAACGAAACGGTATCACCGACGCTAGCTTCCATGCAGATCGCCCGCTTTTGGGGGAGGGGGTGACGAATACACGAGAGTCGGCGTCCATTACGAGTATATGTACGTACAGATCTAAAAGACTCAGTGACTTGATAAAACAGGACAGAAAACACTACAGTGAGAGACAGTGAAAAACAGTGAGCGAAAGTGAGAGACTGTGAGACAGAGTGAGAATCGACACAACAGAAGACAATGAGGTGTCACAACATCGAAATACGACGTACGCATTAAGTTGAATGCCAAGAGACAAGCACTGGAAATATCTGTGCTCACCGAGGCTGAAGACGTACGATAGTCAGCCAATCCTACTCCGTAAGCAAGTAAGAAGAAAATACGACGTGATAAGAAGTAGTGATATTGAAGGGCGGGTGGTGGAGAGGCGGCTTGTGGCGTTGAGGTGTTACACAGGGAGCAGTTAGGCAGTTACAGGCGAGTTGTCAACTGTTAACAACGTCGGTCGTTATCAGCGTTATTAACTCCAGTTGTCAACTAGCTGCACTGGCAACCATCACAACGCACTCTTCAGCATAGGCACTCTTTACGACAGCACCCTGTCCCGGATTTATCTGCCATCTCTGTCACATGTACATGTGTGTTTATATCCATTTCCAGCCCCTACGGACGATGGCCTCTTTGTCTCTGTTTACAATTCTCCTTTGTCTGTCAAGTTGCCTCTTGAGGTGGTTCGCCTCAACATTTTATCTCTTGCCTCTTTCGGACGTGTTATATCTATTCCCCGCAACCAATCATAACCTAGGAGCTTATCCGACCCACATAAGAATCCGTAAATATGGGTACAAGTGCACTGTACATGGTACAAGCACCGTATGCTTATACCGGCTTACGTACTCCACGTCGATGCCCAAATGATTCATGCGTTAAACCAGCTGTACTCGATCTATGCTTACGCAGATATATACTCTCCAGACTCAGTGCTCAAGCTCGGCCTCCTCATGTAGCTGCCATATAAAGCAAACGGAAATAATAGTAAGCATAGTGATAGTGCCTCCTGCAGTACAATGCTCATCGTCGGAAGGCCCCATCTTATCTTATTACAAAAAAAACTAAAATGTTGCTCCCTTCATAAGTACATTCACCATCTCTAGCAGCGTGCACACACGTTGGCGTTCACTGAATCCGAGGGCTCGGTTTGACCTGGGCAATATCGACAGAACTACAAAGTACCATCACGACAGCTACACGTATCACCGCTCCACAAACGGTCTCTTCACTCCACCCCCCGCACATCCCTTGTCCCAGTCCAGAGGCAAAGGCTTATCGTCTCGTCACTCGATGGCCCATGCGCATGCACTGCAGAGTTGCAATGTCGCTACAGTAGCGCAGCCACTCCCGGTAGTCACCCCGATAGAGGCAAAATATCCATCGTGTCCACTATCTATTCTATATCACTATCATTCTCAGATATCAAAGATAGCTCGAATCCATTGCTCGATCACATCGAGTAAAGAGAACCTCTCTTGATTAAGCTATCTCGACCCCCGTCAGCTCGATAAGCTCTGGTTTGGTCTCTGGGGATGCTTCGTTTTATCTTTCGTTCAATGTAAAGATATCGTTTACTGTTGCCGGTACCCCTGCCGTTCGCTTGCTCATCGTGATGGTTATAATGCCCGCGTGTCTCTCATTTTATCGTCTCCCTAGCTGGCTATGTCTCAGAACGCCATATCACGCTGTCTCACTAGGACATTCTCCTCCGCATCACCCCACAGTAGTCGAAATGGCGTCGTCTTGCCGTTTTTCGCCTTCAGCCTCTTGATTTTATCCTGCTCGTGCGGCGCATACTTGTACAACCGTGCAAAGATGCTATCGGCAGTCGACCAGCAGTCAGCTACCATGGCTAGACGACCAACTCTCGGCAACACCGCCGGCTGCAGGTGATAGTGTGGGGTCAGGGTCGTGTGCCGCCCATGAGTGAGAGCTGCGTCGCAACGGCGCGACCGGTGTCTTGCACTAGATGCATTGCAATATGTATGGCATGCCTAGAATTAAGTAGCCTTACCAGAAACGCGTTGTAGCGTTGCAATGTCTCGCCATTGTCGACCAACCAGGACTGACATCGGCCGACTCCGATGCACTATCAATCCAACGGCAGTGTGTAAGCATATTCCAGTTGAGAATGGCCAGATAGCCTAGTACTTCCATATCGTGGCACGGACGACATGATTGAAGAAAGATGAAGACCGGACATCCGTTTTCCGTTTCCACGTGCGCCCATGCCATACGATGCATGCAACCAGCCGATCATCACCACATCGATGTCTGCAAGTGGCAAAACCGCAGACTACTTTACACATATATGATAAGTATATCATAACTATATCAAATGCATTGGCCTCCAGATCTTCCGCCCAGACGACCTACAGCTGACGCCATGCAGCAGAACAGCCCTTGTATGTCCATGGGGACGGAACAAAGGTAGAGAAGTACCGTCCAGGCCCGTGGCCATAGCCGCGTAGGAAGAGCCGCGATACAACCTCATGACTGGTACGGCTGCTTGGTGCTATAGTCGACGGACGGCAGATCAGGGATTGTTGCTGCACTGGTTTGGTGTGATTTACTGGCATTTACTGGAATGATTTTACTCATAGCAGTCAAGCCTGACAGTTTACTTTGCATCCAGATTCTCATCAAGCATGGCGTCCTTTTATGAAATGTGACCAAGTAGTCCTTGTCATTTGTGGTACGTTGTTACACGAGCCTTGAAGATTCACCACCGACATCACCAACTCTGTTGGTCCCAAAACGGCGATCCAACAATGCCAGACCACGAGCAGCCTGACCGTATCAATGCAATTCATGTCTGTATACCCTTGTTAATTCGAATCTTTCAAATAAATCCTAGATAAAGAGATGAATCAATAACTAATAATAACATATGGCATATGGCTCTACTCACAAAGATCCTCTCGAGTCACAAAGAGTATCATAGCATCAAAGAGAGCATCACCTAACGGATGCGTCAGACGCTGCTCTTTGAGATCGGTATTGTTTTGATACCCTTGCAAGCAGACTCCTGCAAGCACAAGCAGCCACACACCAGGTCAGCAAAGAACAGACACAAAGAGGCACAAAGAGCTATCAAACCGCACCATTGTCACAGTGTCGTGGCCGAATCTATCATGATTACAAGATATTTTGGGAATGCCAGAGATGAATGAACAAGGAGTAGGACAAACGGCGGCAAAGGCACAAAGGCGTTGAGGTTTGCAGGACTGAGTTGTTTTATACAAGGCCCTCCGCACGTTGCATCCTGTCCATCATTGCATCCCTCATTTCCATCAATTATCCTATCATATCTTCATCATCGATCATTACCTTCACATATTCGCATCTCATGCGACAGCAACACTCACTACCGCCCTCCTCATCAATGACACCATTCGACCAAGGCATCACAGCCACCAACGGCGGCGACATGGACGACAGTATGCTTGTCGCCAACGCGTTTGATGACAAAGGCGCCTACAAGCGCCTGCAGCCGGACATTGCGCATGACAGCCCTCGGTTTCGCGCCAAGGTCGCCGCGTTCCAAGCGCTCCTCGACCGACCCGGACAGACTGTGCGCGGCGTCATCGAGACGGCCGGCTTCACACCCATCGAGCAGCAGCTGCTCAAGGCACTGCCGTCGCCACGCGTTAACAGTGACTTGTACAACCTGCAGCAGAGGAACCGCGTGTGGTACGACTACTGCCGGCAGCAGCGCGGCGTCTACGGCGAAGAGCCGCCCGCTGTCCAGTTGGCCCTGTGCTGGTTTGGCGCGCCCTTTTCCAGTCTCGCCCTAACTGCCTCCGGAAACGCTACATCCATTGACTCTCGGCGGTTCCTCAACAGCGTGTCGCCACACGCATACAGAGCCGACGAGGACGATGGCAACTCGCTCGCCTTCCTTGAACCGTACAGCAAAGCGCACAGCGGGTACCTGGAACAGCGCATCGAGGGCATGCGCGAGCAAGGTGACTTCTGGATGCCGGCACCTGGCGACGCGCTCAAGGAGTACCTTTGCGGCGTCCGGGCCCGGTCGCATTACCCTCTCCGGGGCGGTGCCACATTCACGGCCGACAATAACGGCACCAACGGCACCAACAGACTCCGCCCACCGCCCCACAGCAAGATCATCCGCATGCATGGCTTCCAGGGCGCCGTCAACTTTGACATTTCCAGCCGGGACTCGCTGGCCGACGCCGTCACACGGCTTCTCGGGCCCGTCCTCGGCGCCACCTACGCCATCTATACCGTCGCACCCGGACGCGCACCTAATGGCAAGCCGTTCTCCGTCGTGCCGCCCCGCGTATACACTGTCGGCAGGTATTATGACTTCAACGACATTAGGACGGTGTTTCGCGGCGACGGCACCGAGGACATGTATGCCTTGTTCGTGTGTGCCCCCGACGAGCAGCCGCCGGAGGGCCAGTGGGTGCCAGCGGACTGCGACCCCGTCTATGCGGAGACTGTCGTCTACTGCACGCGGTCGTCTGCGAGCAGCAGAT
The DNA here is from genome assembly GCA_029298705.1 of Ophiostoma triangulosporum. NCBI lineage: Eukaryota > Fungi > Ascomycota > Sordariomycetes > Ophiostomatales > Ophiostomataceae > Ophiostoma > Ophiostoma triangulosporum. Next base: position 1,829,805 of record JANSLO010000003.1, on the reverse strand, counting down.
ACTACGCAGCGCTGCATAGTGACGACGAGGCGTACCTACGCATGCCACTCAATGCCGAAGAGCTGTCGCCCAACCAGTACTTTGCGTGGATGCTGGTCGTGGCGCGCATCCTGACACCTGGTGCCGGTCTCGATGCGCTCAACCGCGGCGAGGCTGGCGTTCTCGCGCGCAGCACGTTTGGCCTCCACCGGAACTACAGCGACAGCGAGCCCGTCTTGTACGACCCTAAGACGCCGGCCGGCCTTGGCTTCTCGCCGCGCGCATGGGACATGCTCGTGTCTGACACTATGAATGCGTGGGCCGACCAAAAGGTCGCGCGCGCCACGTTTGATGTCGTGCCCACCGCCGGCGACAAGGATAAGACCAGCATCAACCTCTACATTCCCGGCCTCGCGTTCGAGACAGAGCCGATCAGTGCTAACGCCTTTAAATGCATGGCCTCACCCGACGACAAATACAATGTCCTGCGCGGCGCGCCGTTCCGCAAAGCCCTGTCCGATAAAGTGCACCAGTACCTCAAGGATGCCCTGCTGCCAGACGAGCATGCTCTGCTCGAGATCGTCGACATCTGGCCAGACGGCCGCCTCTGGCACGGCAAGCCGCTGTCGGTGGCGCTCGGTGACTTTGGCGATGCGCTTGAGGGGTTCGAGGAGCGCTGGGTCGTCTTCGGCATCCAGGCGTACATGCACACCATTCCGTCCGTCTTTGCCATCCGCCCCGTCTTCTCGTCCTACACGGCCATTCTCGACGACGACGTCTCGTTTGCCTTTGCGAGCAACGTCACTCTGGATGTGTTCCGCGACCGGCTGCGCGCGGCTAATATCGCCGGTCTCAACCCCGACACCGACCACTTCTGGATCCGCCAAACGCCAGACAATGGGAACATGTACCCCGAGCTAAACCCCGACATGAGCGATGCGCAGCGCGCGCGCGCCAACCGACCTAGCTTCTTCATCGCGCCCGGCACCACCGACGACGAGTGGGCCATTGCGTGCCGTCAGATTGTCAGTCCGACCGTATGGATCACCCACGCAGACGCTAGTGCCGCCGTGCGGCCGACCACCCGCGACCCGTCACGATGGGGCTTTTGTAGCACGTACGAGAACCTGGTCGACATGTCAAGTCGCTTGCAGGTCGGCCGTGGTTTACGCACGCACTGCAGCCCACCGATCCGCCGCGCGGCCAAGCCGAGCACGGACTATGACGACCTGTACAGCATCAGGCTCCGTACGACCATGCACTGTTTAGATAACAATTGCCATGCCGTGTTTGGCAGCGACGAGCCGCAAGGCTGCCGCAGTGTGGGCAACTACATTATGCACTGCGAAGGGCATTGCGCGTACAGTAAGACGGGTGACCACGTCCCAGAGACGACAAATCCGGTAGACGCGGATCCGGTTCAAAAGAGTGCATCGGAAGCTATACAGGTCACGGCAGAAAAGCCAGAAGAGCCAGAAGAGCTGGAAACGTCTGAGAAGCCAGAGGAGCCGGAAAAGCTGGAGAGGCCCAAGACGCCAGAGACACGCACGGGTCTGGCAACGCCTCCCACCAGCACTGCCAAGCCATCAAATAAGCGCAAGCGCCACACCACACCTGCGCGCCGCGTCGACCCATCCTACCGCCCGGTCGTTGACGACGGCTCAGACGACGACTCGGTCGCGTCGCTCCCTCTATCGTCTGCCAATGAGGACGAGACGCCCGCCAGAAAGGCCGGTCGTGCAGCCAAGCGGCGCAAGATGGCGGAGAAGGACTCCGTTTACCGCCCGCAAACGGGCGCCGACGATACCGATGACGATGACGAGCTGCTGAGCGATGTCGTCACCGACAATCTTGACACCCCCGTCACGAAGACGCCCGCCACGAAAGCCAAGAACGCCAAAAACACCAAGAAGCGGAAGAGAAACACAGATCCTTCATACCGTCCAGAAGACGGCGCCGTCGATGACGACGTCTTCGAAGCGGCCGAGCCCGAGTCAGGCGACGGCGCAGCGGGCCCCAAGACCAAGAAAAAAAAGATAGTCCTCGATGACCCATCGTTCCGTCCGAAGGAGCCCGGGACACTGCTCTATGTCGATGACCAAGACGAAGAGCTGCGGCGGTCTGCCGTTCCCGAGTGGGAGCAGGACCCGACAGACCCGGCCGGCAAACGCAAGCGTCTGATCCGCGAGAAGCGCACCGGGCTGGCCATAACGCTGGTCAAGCCGGTGGCCAAGGAGGTCAAGCCAGTCGGTGTGCGCAGAGCCGCGACACCGACACCGACCAAGCGCAAGCCGCGCAAGAAGAGCTCCTATGACACGCCACCGACCGAGGGTAGACGGCGATCGAGCCGTAGCCGACAGCCATCGACTAAGCGCTTGAGTGGCGGTAGTATTTGATTTAGTCTGATTTGTTTATGCAACTGCCATATTCTCTCTCGCCTAGCTGCCTTCTTGCCTTCTTGCGATTTGATTACATAATCAATATACACACATGATGACTAAGTGCGAATGTTGCGTGCAGAGAATTGCCAAATGGCGATGTCGTTTTCTAACAGAGCCGCTGAAAGCATAAATTTGAAGTATATCTCGTGAATACCAAAGAGGAATAATCCAATATTAAAAGAACCTGGCAGACCCACTCCGCCATGCCGTCTAAATGAAAGTATCACGAGTACGGCGTAGTGTAGTTACATCATTGACATATTGGCATTTTATCATGCATTATGGTCATCTCCAACGCAAAGACACAAGGGTGAAGAGCGCAGAGTCGAGAGGTGATACCTACGGAGTATGTAGATTCTGGATGATTCAGCCTTGTTTGACAGACGCGTTAATGATACTGCAGGCTGTGACCCTCGCTCTTCTTATTCTCCGCTACCACCGATGTTGTCTACCCGCACAGTCCACACAGTGCAGTTTGATAGCTGGGAAGAGCGCAATAATGCACGTGCGAGCAAAGTAAAGGTAATGCAATAAAAGCATAAAAGCAGAGCAACATTTGTATTCACAGTGTGTAGTAAGATCGCACTGTCTGTACCGACTAGATCTCCGCCTGACTCACTGCCGCGCCCCTCTGCCGCACAGTCCCAGATCGGCTGTGTACTGTCTGAACAAATACGTCGCAACTACGAAGTAAGCATAAGCATAAAGCATACGCTTACTGTAGAACTGGAACCGACCCACTAGTACTTACTGTAGTATTTAGTGGTGCCACACAGTGCCATAGTCCATTAAATGGCACTGTCTTCACACAGCGCGACGTCGCTGCTTCCTCTGTCACTGGCTGCACTTTCCCTCTTTGGCCGCTGCTGTCGTCCTCGGTTCTTCCCCTTCCAGCTCTGGCGACAGCCTGTTTCCCCCTTCTGGTCTGGTCTTGTCGCCATGCTATTGGCTGGACCGACTGACTCCCCAACCCGCTCTCGTTCCGCACTCTGTATGCTTATGTGTATGTATGTGTACACATATTGTGGTGTACCACTCTCACTTCCCCATGCCACTCTCTCGCCACTTGATACTCTCTATGTGTACTCAGCATGTGCCGTTTGTCGACATCGCTCTTTCTGCTTTTATCCCGACGTCGGTGGTGCCTTCTGTAAAAGCAACAGTAACTGCCCAATTAATTATACAATTGCGGTCGTGCCTTCTTTTTTCCGCTTCCTACATGCCGTTTAAGTCACGTTGTAGTCAGATGTGCTGGGTCGTCCCTTCCCTTACACAGTATAATTGCAGTATCTCCAGGGCCGGCTGACCAATGAGATTTCTCCGTCACTCCCGTATTATGCACCAATTCCCTATGTGGTCCTCGCCCTTCGCTCTTGCCCTCTTTGCAGTGCAACCTCTTCTATCCTCTTGCATCTCGCTCTTTCGCCATCATCCACCAAATCGCTACACACTTTTACCTTCACTTTATTTATTCGCACCTTTATTCAATACTCTGCGTATTCTTCTTCTAGCTCGCCATCTTCGCTCTGTTGTATATTTGCTCTTTTGATCCTGTCCATCTGCTGTTGTCCCCCTACTTGCAATTTCCCAACCTCATCTCTCCATCCGTGTCGACCTCGCGACAGCAATTCGCTCACTCATGAACCCGGTTACCATAGACCACGGTTTGGTGCCTATGACTCGTGACCATTACTATTCGACGCCATCACTACATCATCTGTCTTTGCACAAGTCTCGACCAGTCCCGTCTTCAAACTAGTCCCGGTTTTCGCACGCTTTTGCTTTCTCTAGCCTCGACAAGCAGACAAAACCAACGCTTGTACACCAAAAGCTCCAGCAGAGACTCAAAATCCGAGAAAAGCCCACACCCCGTCAGCCTAGCGAGTCCTCTTTCTTCATAGCCGGTCCTTTTGCCCCATTGCCTCCTCACACCACACGCTCGTCTTTATCGCCTTTACCTTTCCAACTCTCGACTCGCTACACCTTCAGCTTCTTTTTTTCTCTCGTTCACACACGACACCACGTACGAAACGCGAATTTAACAACCACCACGCGCTCTAATAGCGGTTTCGACCACTACGCCCATTGACTCGGCTCAGATGCATATACAAATCACCACTACCCTCGGATGACGGCCGTCACGGCACCCTCAACTCGCACACGACAACTCTCGGCCATCGGGCATCGACCTCTTGCCCAGCAGAGCGCACAGTCTCGAGCCACCACCTCTCCCGTCACCAACAACGGCGACCACCCCAGGATATATAACGCGGCTGCTCCCACTTTTTCGACAACGACACCCGCACTCTGCAATTCACACAAAGACTTTACGCGCTTCTCTCGCTATCGCCGCTTCGCGACACCCCTCATTTACTCTTCACGATGATGGCTATCATTCCCCCCGCAGCAGGAGCTGCTGCTACCAGCATCAACTCCAACAGCGGCGGCAGCAGCAACGACAAGGGCAAGGACAAAGGCGGCAGCAACAAGGGAAGCGGCGCACCCGACGCCAGCAAAAGTAGCCACGAAAAGAAACCTGCCAAGAGCTCACGGACCGCCAGCAGCTCACATGCTCCCAGCACGCGCACCTCACCCGCACGAGGCGCGTCAACGAACCCGTCCAACACCACATCCATCCCCTCAAGAACACGAATGGGCCAGGCTACATCAAACACTGCCTCGTCGACCCACAATGGGCCACCACCACCACTCAGCGCAATGGTGAGCCCGCCTCTCGACCTGAACTCGGTGGAGCGCCGCGGACAGCCCACGGCCAGTCGCGAAACCGGCAAGCGCAAGAACCGTCCACACGGCATCGAAGAGGCGCCGACCTACACCCCGACAGAGGAAGAGTGGAAAGACCCAATGGAGTACATGCGCAAGATTGCTCCCGAGGCATCAAAATATGGCATCTGCAAGATTATCCCGCCCGAAAGCTGGAATCCGCCTTTTTCCATCGACACAACTGTAAGTCTTGTCTTGTTTTTATTCTGAGTCTTTGTTTTATACGATTTCTGACAAAATGTAGAAGTTTCACTTCCAGACAAGAAAGCAGGAGCTGAACTCGGTTGAAGGTGGTAAGTGGACAGAATTCGCCATCAGCAGACGACGCAACGCCCTCTTGTCGATATCATCATCTAACACATATTCCCTAGGATCACGCGTCAACATCTCATACCTGGACGGCCTCTTCAAGTACCACAAAAATCTGGGAAATACCCTCACCCGCCTTCCATACGTGGATAAGAAACCCCTCGACCTGTATCAGCTCAAGCGCGCCGTCGACTCACGAGGCGGCTTTGACAAGGTGTGCAAGTTCAAGAAGTGGGCCGAAATTGGACGTGATCTTGGCTACAGCGGAAAGATAATGTCGTCTCTCTCGACTTCACTCAAGAACTCGTATCAGAAGTGGCTCTGTCCGTACGAAGACTACCTTCGCGTCGCCAAGCCTGGCGTCCATCAGCAGCTAGAAATCGAAAACGGCGGCCCTTTCACTACCCCTGACACAGCCAACAGCCCCATGAAGCAGTCAACTGCCAACACACCGTCTAGCGTCCGTGGCGACTCGCCTGCCCGTCAAGCCAGTGATGCCCTCCAGGCAGCCACCAGTAGCCAGCGTGAAACACCCGCTACCAGCAGAAGCACACCGCCGCGGCCGGGCTCTTCCGGCGGCTTCACCGCCGTAAACAGCCGCAATGGTAGTCCCTTCGCTGCCAGCAAGGGCTCGGACAAGGGCCTGGCCCCTGCCCACCCGCTCAAGCGCCAGCTGGGCGACGACTCGTCCGAGGTGTCCCTCAAGGAGGAACCCGCGGACGGCGACGAAGATGACGACGGCAGTGCACGGAGAAGCAAGCGCCTGAAGAAAGAAGCTGTCCCTCGTGTAGCGGGCTCGAACATGTCGCAACTGCGTCCTCAGCAGGCTCGCATTCCACGGCAAGACACGGGAGAGACGTGGGAGATGTGTGAGCAGTGCGGCAAGGGCGAGTCGGCCGGCTTCTTGTGCGTCTGCGAATCATGCGATTATGCTTACCACGGAAAATGCCTCGACCCACCGATATCTACAAAGCCATTGACGGAGTGGAACTGCCCTCGGTGCCTTGTTGGCGATGGCCAGTACGGCTTCGAGGATGGCGGTCTCTACTCGCTCAAGCAGTTCCAAGAAAAGGCCGCCGAGTTCAAGCAAAACTACTTTGAGACGAAGATGCCTGTCGACTCTGTGCACAACTGTCACCGCCCAGTTACCGAGGACGACGTCGAGCAAGAATTTTGGCGTCTCGTTTCCAGTATCGATGACAACGTCGAGGTTGAATACGGCGCCGACATCCACTGCACAACCCATGGATCTGGATTCCCTACGATTGAGAAGAACCCCAACGACCCCTACTCGACAGACCCGTGGAATCTAAACGTCCTACCCCTGCACCCTGAAAGTATCTTCCGCTTTATCAAGTCTGATATCTCCGGCATGACTGTTCCCTGGGTCTATGTTGGCATGATATTTTCGACCTTTTGCTGGCACAACGAGGATCACTATGCCTACTCCGCTAACTACCAGCATTTTGGTGCCACGAAGACGTGGTATGGAATTCCTGGCGAGGACGCGGAAAAGTTTGAGAATGCGATGCGTGATGCCGTTCCGGACCTGTTTGAGACCCAGCCTGATCTCTTGTTCCAACTGGTCACCCTTTTGCCACCGGAGAAACTCAAGGAAGCCGGTGTTCGCGTGTATGCGGTTGACCAACGCGCGGGCCAATTGGTCATCACGTTCCCCCAAGCCTACCATGCCGGCTTCAACCATGGTTTCAACTTCAATGAAGCGGTCAACTTTGCACCCAGCGATTGGGAACCATTCGGTCTCGCTGGTGTCGACAGACTGCAGCAGTTCCGGCGACAGCCATGCTTCTCGCATGAAGAGCTCTTGTGGAGTGGAGCAGACGATGTGACTAGCACAGCGACTGGGCCCCTGACGATCAGGACGGCAAAGTGGCTAGCGCCGGCGCTTGAACGGATCCGGGACCGGGAAGCCTCTTATCGTGCCATCTTCCTGACCCGCCACAGCGATATTCCTCACAAGTGCCAGTTTGCGGAAAAAGACAACGACAACGACGGCAGCACAGGGCGGCGCGGCGGCAGTGACAGCAGTGCGCACACCTGCCCGCTGACTCTGGCATACGACGACTCGGATGTGCCGGAGGAAGAGTACCAGTGCTCGTACTGCAATGCCTATACGCACCTGTCGCGGTTCAAGTGCAACAAGACCGGCAAGATCATGTGTCTGCAGCATGCGGGAACGCACAACTGCTGCCAGACACGCGACACGAGCCGGCTCCTCGGCGAGAACCACACGCTGGTCTACCGCCACAGCGAGGAAGAGATTGACGCCATGTACAAGAAAGTATCGGACAAGGCAGCGCTGCCAGAGGTCTGGGAGGAGAAGTACGACCGGCTCCTAGAGGAGGATGCGACGCCGTCTCTGCGGGCGCTGCGGGCTATACTAAACGAAGGTGAACGGATACCCTACGACCTTCCATCTTTGCCGGTTCTGCGCGAGTTTGTTGACCGTTGCAACCACTGGGTTGAGGAGGCAACTAACTATATTGTCCGGAAACAGCAAAACCGACGGAAACACGACAAGAGCACCCAGGCCAGCCGCCGCAAGTCGACCAGCGCAGGCAGCGGCGAGAACGAAGAGAAAGAGCGTGAGGCTCGGAACATTTCCAATATTTACCGGCTGCTGGACGAGGCGTCGCGGATGGGGTTCGAGTGCCCTGAGATTATGCTCCTGCAGCAAAGGGCGGAGGCGATCAAGATCTTCCAGGAGAACGCGCGGCGCGCCCTGGAGCACGTGTCGACGCAGACAATTGACACGATCGAGAACTTGCTAGAGGAGGGGCACGGCTTTAATGTGGATGTGCCCGAGGTCGAGAAGCTGGCGCTGTTCCTGGACCAGCTCAGGTGGAGCCAGAAAGCGGAGGCGAGTCGCGGCAGGCTCCTGACGCTTGACGAGGTGACGGATCTTCTCGCGGAGAGCTCGCGGCTGGGCATTCCGCAGTACAACAACGACCACATTCTCTACTTCCAAGATCTGTCGGCATCTGGGCAGCAGTGGGAGAAGAAAGCGGCGGAGCTTCTGCAGGCGGACACGGTGCACTACCCGCAGCTGGAGGCGCTGTCGCACCAAGCGGCAGCGGGCAGCTTGCCGGTGACGGCAACGACACTGGAAAAGATTGATCAGATGCTGCACAAACACAGGGATGCGCACAGGCATGTCCTCGATCTAAACAACCGGTGCCATGCTCAGGATTACCGCAATCGGCCGTCGTACCTGGATGTCGTTGCACTGATGGCAGATATTGACCTGCTGCAGTCAAAGCCGCCCGGGACGCACGACCTGGAGAAGGAGCAGAAGAAGAACGAGGACTGGATGCGGCGCGGCAAGCGGATCTTTGGCAAAACAAATGCGCCGCTGTACATTCTCAAGTCGCACATGGAGCACGTGCTCGCGCGCAACAACGACTGCTTTGACACGCAGGATGACAAGCCACGGTCGCCTGCTGAGCCAGCATCGCGCGAGCCGAGTCCGGAAGAGGGCGGCGAGTCGTGGCAGAATCCTCGGCGCGAGGTGTTCTGCATCTGCCGGCGCACGGAGGCGGGCATGATGATTGAGTGCGAGGTGTGCCACGAGTGGTACCACGGCAAATGCCTCAAGATTGCGCGCGGCAAGGTCAAGGAAGACGAAAAGTACACGTGCCCCATCTGCGACTGGCGGGTGAAAATCCCGCGCGACGCGGCGCGACCGGACTTGGAATCGCTGATTGCGCTGTTCAACGACATCCCGATGCTGCCGTTCCAGCCGGAGGAGGAGCAGCTGCTGAGCGACATCATCAACAGCGCAATTGAGTTTCAGGACAAGATCAAGCAGTACATCGACCCGAGTCTGACGTCAGATGCAGATGCGGTTAAGCAGCGCTTCTACCTGCGCAAGATTGAGGGCGCCGAGATTCTGCTGACGCGCGAGACCAATTTCCTGCGGCAGGTGCTGCACAAGCGGTTCCCGGTGGCGCCAGACCCGCCGCCGTTGATCGAAGAGTCCAAGAGCACGCGCAAGCCGCGGCCGACGAAGCTGCAGAAGCTGATGGCGCAGCACCAAGTGGACGATCCCGAGGACCTGCCTGATGTAGTCAAATTGCGCGCCAATAGTACACGCCGCAAGGGACTTGGGCCGGCGGGACCCGGTGCCGATGTTGGGCACACGAACTTCCGGTCGGGCATTATGGTGCCGCTGGCGCCGGCGGGCAGTGGTCCCTACGAAGGCAGCATGTCGCCGGGCAGTGGTGGTGGCGACTACGGGACGTCGCCAGGCATGCGCATGGACAGCGGGTTTGGCGATTTCCGACGCAGCTCGGGCGGCAGCATGTTTGGCGGCGCGTCGGCGAAAAAAGGCGACCGACCGCAGCAGCGACAGCCGCTCGACCGACACAGCACGGTGATGCACTTTGACACGAGCAAGTCGCCGGGCGGCGATGCGGCACGGGCGCCAACGATGCGCGGTGGCAGCGGCAGCCCTAGTGCCAGTGGATTTAGCGACACGGCGACGACGAGTCTGCGCCCCAGCGCCGGCGATGCGGGATGGCCGCCGAATCGGTCGATACTATCGACGGTCAACGACACGGACCCCAAGGTGCGCCCGGCCCGCGGCATCTTTGACGCGCCGTCGCCCAAGGACCGGTTCGCCAATGCCAGCGCGAGCCGAGCACCGGCTGGGCCCGACCGCATGGACATTGACCACGGCGATGGACATGCCTCACTGCCATCCGGTTCAGGACCGGCCCGTTAGTTACGGTGGAACGGTTTTTCGTGGACCTATGGGTATGCCTATCGATGATTTGATTTGATTTGTTTTAATTGTTTCTCTTTGTCTTTTAAAATCTGTTTTTCTGTTGGATGGTGTCATTGCTGTCTGCTGTTCGTCTTCCCGGGTATTTGCTTCTCTGTTTTTCTGCTTTTATTTTGTTTCTGCTCTTTCGATACCTTTTCTCGGAGGCCAAAAGTCTTACACTGGAGGGAGTTTAATTGGTGGTATTGTCTCTTCATATTCACAACTTTTTTCCGTTTTCTGTTTTTCCTTTCTCTTGCTCTTCGTTCTTCTGTTACTGGTTACCTCGGCTCAAAGTAAGCATTCTATTCACTCAAGATGACCTTTTGCTTAGACTACATGAAACATCTTATGAATTCTTCATACAGTCATCATTAGTCATCACCAAATATTTTCGTCACTGTTTTAATATCATTATTTTTCGACTAAATTAAATTCCTCTTTATGCTGATGTCAGCAACTAAGCATAGTATTGTTCTTCCCAATCGGGTAATATCCGCTGCACAATACTAACATTCCAACGACGACAATGCCAGCCGCGCATCACAACCTCGCATCGAGCCACACACACCTTTGTTATACGTCATTATATCTATAAATCTGCTATTGTAGATAAATCAAAATGTCCGGACTTCTCGGTACAGCAAGTGTCCGGTGTGGCCGCATTAGGTACCTTTCGTCATCGACCTGCTTGAGTGCTTCACATTTGCAGAACTCTGTTTAAAGTCTCCCATTTTGCACTCGTCATCCAAAGTATCATATCTTTCACGACAGTAAACATGAACTCGTCAACGCGGCCAGTCCACGCCTATGGCGCTAACATCCGCAAGCAAGATATATCTTACCCCCGACCGCTCGAGACCCCACCACCACCAGTGGCCGTTCGGTCTGTGCGCATCTGCGGCGTCGAAGAGAAGCCGCGCATCATCCAGATCGAACCACAGTATAGTACTGCAGCACCTGGCAGCAGCCGACGACCGAAACATTCACCCACGTCGTCGCAGAGCGCGTTTAGCCAGTCGGGGCCGGCTCTGGCTGCACCATCACCATCCGGTCCCGAGAATGGAAAAGACAAGAAAGAGAAGACAGACAAGAAAAATGACAAGGCCGGCTTCAAACATCTCTTCGTGGCTGCCACCCGACAGGACATCTCAATCTTCGCCATGGCTACCGTCGCATCGGCGGCTGTGGCGGCGGCCAAGACCGTCTACGCCCTCTTTCTTGGCGAGATCTTCCAGATCGTCACCTACTTTGGCAGCGGCGCGCTCTCAGCCAGCGACACACTGCACCATGTCGCCATAGGCTGCCTCAAACTCACGCTGCTCGGCGTCGGAATGGCGGTCGCTGCCAGCGTCCTCATGACGATGTGGATCATCAACGGCGAGACGCGTGCGCGTACGGTGCGGCTACGGCTGTTCCGTGCGCTGCTGGACAAGGAAATGGTGTGGTTCGACACGCGCCGCGGCGGCATGGCCAGCCTGATGACCGAGCAGTACACTCACATCCGTGACCTGCAGGCTGCCACGTCGCAGCTGCTTGGCTACATTTTGTCGGACATGATGGTGTGCGTCGCCTGCCTTGTCGTCGCCTTTGCCAAGTCGTGGGCGCTCACGTTGGTCCTGATGGCCACCGTGCCTGTGTCGATCATCGTGCTCGAGCTACTGGGCCGCGGCCTCAAGCCGGCCACCGAGCGCCAGCGCGACGCCCTCAACGACGCCGCCAAGCACGCCGCCGCGTCTCTCGTCGGAATCGACCTCGTCAAGGTCTACGGCGGGCATGACACGGAAATATGGCTGTACCTCAGCGACATCCGCCGCGCCGCCCGCCACTACACGCGGCAGGCGCTGTCGGCGTGCGCGCAGATGGGCTACATCAAGATCTGGATGATCAACCTCTTCGTCATCGGCTTCTGGTTTGGCATCACTCTCGTCACAAAGGGCCAGACCAGCGCCGGCAATGTGCTGACGGCCTTTTACGCCGTGCTTACTGCCTTTCAGTCGCTCGAGTCGCTCGGCACCCAGTGGGTGTCCGTGCTCAAGGGCACCGTCGCCGGCAAGTCGCTCGCCGAGATAATCGACGCACCCGCCGACAGCATCGACGACCGTACCGGCATCTGCCCGCCGCTGCCGCCCAAGGATATTGTGCTCGACAACGTGACGTTTGCATATCCGTCGAACCCAGACAAGAACGTGCTCGACCGCTGCAGCATGCACTTCCCGGCCGGCCACGTATCGTTTGTCGTCGGCCGCAGCGGCTCCGGTAAGAGCACGATTGCCGACCTGCTCGTACAGTTCTATCACCCGGCATCGGGCCGCATCCTCGTCGACGGTATCGAGGCCTCTGCCATTGACCGCCGCTGGCTGCGCGAGAACATTGCTCTTATCCAGCAGGCCAGCACCGTCTTTAACGGCACCTTTGGCTGGAACGTGGCGCTCGGCGTCAGTGGCAGGGCCGGCGCCGCGCCCGATGCCGTCAGCCGCGACGACATCAAGCACGCGTGCGAGACAGCTCTGCTGCAGTCGACCGTGACGGGTCTTGCTCAAGGGCTGGACACCGTCGTCGGGTCGCGTGGTGCCAGCCTCAGTGGCGGCCAGCGCCAGCGCCTCGCGCTCGCGCGCGCCAAGATTCGTGACCCAGCCGTTCTGCTGTTGGACGAGACGACGAGCGGCCTAGATCCTAAGAGCGCACAGATGGTGCTCGATGCCGTGCGCACGTGGCGCCGCGGCCGCACAACGATCATCATCACGCACGACATCAGCCAGATTGCGCACGAGGACTACGTGTACGTCATGGAGCAGGGTCAACTCGTGCAGGAGGGCCACTTTGGCAGCATTTCGAAGCAGGAGGGCGGCGCGATGCACACGCTCATTCAGTCAGCCAGCATCGATGCCGACGCGGCAGGCGATGCGCTGCAGAGCCCTGTCACAAAGATCGGTCGTGACGGCGACGGTGCCGACAACAAAAATGACACTGTGGTGCAGACGTACAGCCGTGACGGGCGCGCCAGCAGCATGTTTAAGCGCACCTCCATGTTCAGCGCGCCGTTCAGCTACCAGCAGATCCAGCAGCAGGGTGGCAGCAATAACGTCCTGCTCAACCCGTATCCCAAGTACCGTCAGAGCGCGCAATGGAACGTGCGTGCGGCACCACGTCGGTCGATCCTTGCCAAGCGAGATGTTGAGGTTGATGAAGACGACGACGACGAAAATGACGGCAGCGAGGCCGGCCTTGTTAGGCAGCGCGGAAATAGCCTGGATCTCATCTGTGAACGCGGCGAGCGGGCGCAGACGATGCGCATGGACGACATGCTCGGGTCGCCGACCAGCCGCAAGGGCAGAAGCACCGATACCAAGGCCGGCGAGCAGTTTCGGCTGCAGCGCCTTGAAAGTATCTCCCGGTCCAAAAGGAAGACGAAGAAGAACAAGAAGAAGCCCGGCTCGGCGACGGACAAGCCCGTGTCGCTCATGGCGGTGCTGCGGACCGTCTGGCCGTCCATCGACCGTGCTGCGCGGCTCGACCTTGTGTTCGGCATCTGTGCCTGTCTTATCGCAGCCGCGAGCAACCCGGCCTTTTCGTTTGTCTTTGCGCACATGCTGCAGTCCTTCTGGGCACCGCCATTTGTCGACAAGCGGGACGTCGGCCGACCCTGGGCGCTGATCCTCGTCGGCCTGTCGTTTGTTGACGGCATCTCCATTTTTGCGTCGTTCTACCTGGCCGAGCGCGTCGGTCTTGCGTGGGTCAATGCCATGCGCAGGCAGGCCCTGACGCGGCTGATGCGCCAGCCCAAGTCGTGGTGGGTGACGGCACAGGGCGGCCGCACTGGCAGTAACGGCGGCGACGGTGATGGCTCTGGAGACGGCGAGTCGACCATAAACGCGTCGACAATTGTCGAGTGTCTAGACCGCGGCGGCGAGGAGATGCGCAAGATTGTCAGCGTGTTTGTGCCGATCCTGCTCATGGCCGGCGGCATGGTGGTCGTGTCGGTTGTGTGGGCGCTGGCCGTCGCGTGGAAGATCACGCTCGTCGTGCTCGCAGCGGGGCCAGTGGTCGTCATTGTGGCGACGCAGGTGGCGACGCGCATCAGCGACACGTGGGAGGGCCGGTCAAACCGCGCCGCCGAAGCCGTCAGCGCCGTATTCAGCGAGGTGTTCCCCAACATCCGCGTCGTGCGCGCGCTGACGCTTGAAGACTACTTTGCCGGCTCGCCGCTCACAGCCTCGACGGCAGCAGCGTACCGCGTCGGGTTCGGCCGCGCATGGCGCACCGGCATTCTCTACGGCGTCAACCAGGGCGTGCCCAACTGGCTCGTCGCACTCGTCTTCTACTACGGCACGACCAACCTCTCGGACACGGCTTCGGTCAACGCGCTCCTCCAGGTCATCAACCTGCTGCTGTTCAGCATCGGCACGGGCGCCGCGCTGCTCGGCAACGTGCCGCAGATCGCCGCGTCCAAGACCGTCGCCGCCCAAATGCTCATTTACGCAAGCCTGCCGCTCTACTCAAGCCACGAACACCATGCCGAAAGCGAGCCGAAACTGCGCGTGCCGTCCATCTTCCCCGTGCGCATGGACCGGCTGGTGTTCCGCTACCCGGCAGCGTCTGCCGCCGACGCAGCGCAGCCCACAATTCTGCGCAACCTGTCGCTCACGATCCAGCCGGGCGAGCTCGTCGGCATTGTCGGTCCGTCTGGCGGCGGCAAGAGCACAGTGTTGTCGCTGCTGCTGCGGCTCTATGCGGACGAGGACCTGCCGAGCAAACTGTCGTTTGGCGGGCTGTCGAGTTCGGACCTCGACACGGCAGGTGTGCGCGCGCGCATGGCGTACGTACCGCAACAGCCGTACCTGTTCCCGGCTACGGTGCGCCACAACATGGCCTATGGCCTGCCCGAGGACTCACCTCTGCGGCACACGCACCATCTCCAGATCGCAGCACGCGCCGCCGGCATCGACGAGTTTATCGACTCGCTGCCGGAAAGCTACGATACGGTCGTCGGCGGCGGGTCCAGTTCGGCAGAGGCTGCCGGTAACGGCGACAACACGACTACGACGACGACGGCCGTCTCGTCTCTGTCGGGCGGTCAGGCGCAGCGCGTGTGCGTCGCTCGCGCCCTATTGCGCCAGCCGCAGCTGCTGGTTCTCGATGAGCCGACGTCGGCGCTGGATGCAGCGTCGGCAGACACGATCCGGCAGACGATGCGCGAGCTCGTACCCGTGTCCGTGGACGCGCCGAACAGAGCACGCAGTGGAATGTCAATTGTCGTGGCCACCCACTCCAAGGCTATGATGCGGCTGTGCGACCGGCTGCTCGTGGTGCAAGACGGCGCAGTTGCAGCGAATGGGTCCTACGATGCGCTTCTGCGACAGGGCCGGGACGGCGTCTTTGCACGGCTGATTGGCAATGTGGACGACTAGCGAGGGCGACGCGTTTGATTTGGTTAGAGCAAATGTTTTTTTTTTTTCATTTCGTCTTGTATATAAATCATCTTTCACTAGGAATAGTCAGCGTCTGTCTTGTTTTTTCTGTTTTGTTTTTTCTTGTCTGTTTCTTCTTTGCGAATACATACTATTCCCATCGCTAGTGTTGTCTTGTAAAGTCCTGGACTTGCATGATCAGGGTTCGACTTCAGACATTGATCTAAAAGTCACACATAAAACACTCTAAATGACTCGTATTCGTTAATTATTTTCCGCTTTCTATGGAGATGCGTCGGCCTCGGCTTCCGGCACCCAGCCCTTGGGCATCTCGCTGCCACGCACGCGCAGGTCGTAGCCCAGCCGCTCGACCTTCTTTACCGATGTCTGCAGCACGCTAAGCTTAATCTTCCACGACTTGTCTTGGCGCTGCGGCAGCATCTGGAAGAAGCTGTCAAGCTCCTGCATGTCGCCTACAATCGTGCGACTGCTTGTCGCTGTGCCGTCACCGCTGCTGCTGCCGCTGCCGCTACCACCCGCCAGCTCGCCGCGCAGTGCGGCCGATGTGGTGGCAAAGCGCATCATCTCGCCCGAGAGATCAAACACGCCCATGATGTAGTCGTTGTCGTCGGGTGCAATGGCCGGTCCTTCTTTTGCGGTCGGCTCTGCTGGCGGTGCAGGATCTGCTGCGTCCACCGTCTCTGGCTCGGCTACCGCCTCCTTCTCTTCCCGACACATGGCCTCGACCTGTGCGCGGCCGTCGTCTGGGCTCAGCAGCGTCTGGTGCTTGAGGTAGTGCAAGAACGTGAGCGCCTCCATCAGCTCCTCCATGCCAAACAGCACGCGGCCGTAGCGACCGCGATTGATGCCCTGCATCTCGGGCGCAATGCCGGCCAGCAGCTTGCTGATTTCGGCGAGGCGCGTCGAGATCTCGCTGTCGACGTCGCGCGGCAGCTCGGGGTGGATGCGGCGCACGCGCTGCAGCGCAAAAATGACCTTCTTGCTCAGCGCCGTGATGTCGCGCGAGGCCTTGACGACGCGCTCGCGGCGGTCGTGGTGTGCGTCCATGTGGTCGCGGAAGCCCTCGAACATGGCCGTGTACTGGTTGCGCACGACGGGCGCGGCGGGCTTGGCCGGCCTGGCCGGCCCGGTGCCACCAAAGCGCGCCGGCTTCTTAGCGTACGGCTCGCTGCGGCCACTGCCCTCAAAGCGTCGTTTCCCTTCAGGTGCCATGGTGTGTGCGAGGTCTTTAGGGGATGTCAAAACCACGGTCAAACAATAGCCGAGTCATCAACGTCCAATTCAATTCAGTCAGAAATAAAAGGCAAGAGCTGGAATAGTGGGTCGCAGCCTTGCACTCCACATCAGCCTTGTCTGCCCCACAGAAGCTCTGCCTTGGCGCTGTTTTGCCAGGTCACCTACCAGCTTCCACGACATACGATACACGACGACACGACGCCTCGGATCCATAGCCATGTCGTCTTTGCCCTCAGCTTCCAAGAGCCTTGTGTCGTTCTTCTTCGGCAGTGCTGCCGCCGTCTACGGTGCTGCCGCTGTTCTGCGCATCGTACTCGTCGTCTACGGCCTCTGGCAGGACGCCAACTCACCCGTCAAGTACACCGACATCGACTACCTCGTGTTCACCGATGCATCGCGATTTGTGCATAATGGCGGCGGCAGCCCTTACGACCGCGCTACATACCGCTACACTCCGCTGCTTGCGTGGTTGCTGCTGCCGACGGCCGTGACGACAGGCAGTGCCGCGCTGAACCAGTTGCTGTTTGCGTCCGGCAAGATCCTATTTGCCACAGCCGACCTTGTGGCCGGCTGGCTCCTGGAACGTGTCCTGCGCCAGCAGTTTCTGCAGGCGGAACAGGTGGCACAATCGGTCGGCCGTGGCAGAGTCGGTGCCGACGAGGTGGCCGTGCGCAGCCGCATCTACAGCAGCGTGTGGCTGCTGAACCCTATGGTGGCCGCCATCAGCACGCGTGGCAGTGCAGAGGGTCTGCTGGGCGCCCTAGTTGCCGCGCTCCTCTATGCTGTGCAGGTGGCGCGCCGTCCGCTTCTCGCGGGGCTGCTGCTGGGCGCCGGCGTGCACCTCAAGATCTATCCCTTCATATATGCGCCGGCCATTGTATGGTGGATGGACGCCGACGAGACGGGCACGGCCCAGAGAAAGAAAAATCCCAAACCGTCTGCATCGGCGCCGGCCCTATCCAAGCGCTGGAATCCGCTGGACTTTGTGACCGTCGCGCGTGTGCAGCTGGCCGTGTCCAGTCTCGTCACCTTTGTCGGCCTCAATGCAGCCATGTACTCGATGTAGGTCCTCATCCGTCGATAAGTGTTTGTCAATGAGCACATTGTCGACTCATTGTTATGTTAACCCACGTCCATGTGATCAAAACTACCAGGAGATACTGACAAACAGCTACGGAACACCGTTTATCCAGCACACATACCTCCACCACGTGACACGCATCGACCACCGCCACAACTTTAGCCCCTACAACACACAGCTCTACTTGTCGTCTGCGAGCGGTGGCTCCACCGACTACGCACCCGCCATCGGCTCGTTCCGCCTGCCGCCCATTGAGTCTCTCGCCTTCATCCCGCAGCTGCTGCTCGCAACCGTCCTGCTGCCACTCGTTCTCGCAAAGAAGGACCTTGCGACAACCATGCTCGCGCAGACCTTTGCCTTTGTCACGTTCAACAAGGTCTGCACTAGCCAGTACTTTCTGTGGTACATGGTGCTGCTGCCCGTCTACCTGCCGCGGTCGACCTTTATACGGTCGCCGCGCACCGGCGTTGCCGCGCTGGTACTCTGGGTCCTTGGACAGGCGGCCTGGCTGCAGCAGGGTTTTGCCCTCGAGTTTCTGGGCCAGAGCACGTTTGTGCCGGGCTTGTGGCTCGCGTCCCTGGGGTTCTTCCTGGTCAACTGCTGGATTCTCGACGTTATTGTTGAGGATGCCGGCAGTATACCGTCTTGACTAAGCTGATTTGTCGAGAGCGTCTGATATAAAGTTGGAAATTGATTCGGGCACATTCAGCATTGACAGCTTATTGTTCTGTTAGGTCGTCATCGTGGTCCTCTGAAATGGGCTGCTTCTGCTGAGTCTGGTCATTGGAGTCATCACTGCTGTCTGACTTTAAATCTTATCGTTAGAATATTTAGAATAAAGACATCTTCCTGGTTACCATCCCGCTAATAGGGGAAGGGCCACAGCAGACCAAAGCCCCATAGCAGCCACTGATTCTGTCACTTAGTGACTTATTTAGGCTGAAAACTGTGTTGACCTTAAGTCTTCACACGTCGGATACTGAACCGGAAGGGTGGTAAAAGTGCTAGACGCCACGACGATAAAAACCTAAATAAATAAATAAATACCATCATGCCAGGGTCTGTTGGGTAAAGTAGCCACCCTGCTATGAACCCACATTATGGGCATGGTGATATGGGCGGTGCTGGTGTTGAGTTAGGGTTGAGCTCAGTGCCGAGCGGTGCTCGCCCAGCCTCCTCGTGGCCCAAAAACTACATAAAGACCTTTGGACATGTGGAGAGGGCCTCTTGCGTGTTTATCGTGATGTGGATGAGGTATTTCTCAGTCATGAACTCCCAGCAGTTTCTTCGGGATGTACCCCGCGCGGCGGCTTTGTCCGGTCCAGAATTTGTGGTTTTTGCCGGAAGTCGATCCGAGGGCGTCGCCGCTTGGTGTGTTGACTGTCTTGTTAGAAGAAGTAACGTCAGCTTCAACGTCTACAATAGTGCTGTTTACACGTTGTGATTCGTTACATGTATGATTCTACCATGACCATGAAGTGGACAACGGGGATGTAATGGTTGGGTTGAAGCGGGCCGGTGGTGGCCAGCGGCCTGAGCCAGTATCAGCTTCGAGCAGTAGAATGGACTGGCACAAGGTACAGATGCAGGAAACGCCTTGATATGAATAATGACACTTGCACACATCAAGTAATATTTATTTTTGAAACAAATTTAGCAGCCAACCTAGCGCTCCTGTCTCTGCAGCTGATCCTTTGACGTCCTTCGCCTCGACCGGGGCACCGTTACCGAGCAGTAACTCTGTAATAGTGTCAGAGGCATATTTAAGCGCTGTCCAGCCTTCATTATCCTCCGCATCAACGTCGGCACCACTCTCGAGCAGCAAGCGTGTAACACCTTCGTGGCCAGATCTAGCGGCATGCATCAACGCTGTCCAGCCTTTGTCATCCGTTGCCTCAACTTTGGCACCATGCTCGAGAAGCAGGCGTGTGGCAGCTTCGTGGCCATACCTGGCGGCATGCGTCAACGCTGTCCATCCATGACTAGTCCTTGCCTCAGTGTTGGCACGATTCTCGAGCAGCATCCGTGCAACAGCTTCGTGGTCAGATCTAGCGGCATGCATCAACGCTGTCCTGCTAGCATCATCCTTTACCTCGACTCTGGCACCATACTCGAGCAGAAGCCGTGTAACAGATTGGTGGCCATAATCAGCGACAATCATCAGCGCTGTCCAGCCCCGGCTATCCTTCGCCTCAATATTAGCACCCCTTTCGAGAAGTAACTTTATGACAGGAGTGAGCGCAAGGTGCGATGCTACCAAAACATTCCTGGAAGACTCAGGGATAAGATGATACCGCATAGAAATGATGCTAGCCCACTTTGAGCGGCTTGACAAGTCCGGAGTACAAAGTTCTGAAGCAAGGTCTACCATGGAAGAGCTTCTTTCAATATCAGCCTCGCGGAAGTGATCAACCCAGTACTCGTCCGAGTACTCTAAAAGGGCGCCGTACTGGTCGTCTCGGCGGAATGTCTCCATTGGTGTAGAGTTGAGAATGTCCAGATAGAGCATGCAGATCTCGGCTAGAACAGAGTGTGCGTGGCGTGTGCTGATGGAATGATGCCATTGCAGGTTAGATGAGACTGTTGTGGATGCCGATGACCGTATGAGGAACTCCCGAGCAGTTTGGTGAAGAAAATAAATCCTGCCATGATGAACATTGACGAACAGACCACACAAAGTTCGGAAACGAGGCATGAAGACCTCATCCTCCTCAAGATCGAGGAAACGAGGCTTGAAGTCCTCATCCTCCTCAAGATCGAGGCAACGAGGCTTGAAGTCCTCATCCTCCTCAAGATCAAGGTCGTCAATAGACTGGCCTCGATCTTGGCCAATTAGGCCCATGGCAATGTTCATCTCCGAGAGCGTCAATGGTCGGCGTGCTGCCAAAACGATGCTCAAAGCTTTCTTGACAGTCTCGATAGTTCCATCCTCCTGGGACCTGATCAGGATCCGGTCGTATGCCTGGTTGACAGTCTCGGGAAGTGTACGAATGGCAGCTTTGATACCACCTTCTGTTTTCTTGACTTTCTTGTTGAACCCCTTATCTAGATAGTCGAACACAAGGTAGACCCAAAGGTATGTACGGTGGCCGATGGCGATCAGTTTGCTGTTCAGGAAGGTCTTGATTTTGTCCGAAAGCTGATGTTTTTCCGCTAGCTGCTCGACCTGGTGGTGGATGACGCTGTTGATTTCTTCGCTGATCGTTGCAAACTCCTCTTCTCCACGGATGTGAAAGCGGTCGAAACTGGCACGATAGCTGTAAAACTCGCTGACAACATGTTGATATGGGCGGCTGGTCATGAGAACCTTGAACTTGTTCTCTGCCGCCTGCTGGTCGCGACACATTGTCCCCAGATTTGTTATCAAGCTCCTCAGCTCCGACTCATCAGCACATTCGTCAAGGGCATCGATGATTAATATGACAGGCCCGGCCTCTGGATCGCGCACTGCATCTCTCAAGATTGTCCAAAGCGATGTTTCAGACTGTACCAGAGTTGCGCCCATACTGGAGTGAAGCTGCATAGCGTGTCGGATAAGGGCACGATTGTGGGAGAACAGCTGGTGGATCAGAGCACATAGCGCCTGGCAGATCGTGTTCTGGTACTGGTCCTTGAAGAAAAAGTAGCAGATAGTGGCTGAAATGTCTGCCAGCTTGTGGTCAATGAGGTACCTGGCAAGCACCGACTTGCCACACCCGGGGTCTGCTGAGACCAGCAATGGACCTGACTCCTGTAATAACCATTTCCGGAAGTTCTTGTGCTGGAGAAACCATTCGCAAGTGCCTTCAACACGGGATTTGACGCGGTCCTTGTACGAGACGTACGTAGCACTGCTGCCATCCTGTGTGAGGCAAAATCGCTGCAGACATTTATCCTGCTTGGCAAGCAGCCTTTCTTGTTGCTGCTGATCCAAAGTAGTCAAGATGGTCTCCATGGCTGTACGCATATCGTCGCTCGTCTTGTTGAGCCTCTCGAGTTCTTCCCTTGTTGCTAGTTCGTTTATCTGGACGACTTCTTTGTTGACTGTTTCCTCCAACTTCTCGATATCGAGCCGAGCCTTCTCCCAGTCTCTTGACGGGACAATGTCACGAAGATAAGTTTTGAGGCGAGTCTGGTAGAAGCGAAGGACGCTGCTGAGCTGGAACTCGAGAATGGCATGATATAGGTCGACAATATGGCCATTGGCTGCTGATATGAGCGCCGCATCGACCCTGGCACTCAGACCAAGCCGGCGCACCATAAGCTCCAGCGCAACATAGTAGCGCATACGGGAAGTGACATAGGCAAAGCCGTCTCGATTGGCTTCGTCTGCGGTTGTAGGATTCGTAAGGAGGGGAATTATGAGGCTGACACCAGCCCATACCAAAGAAGCCTCGGATGAGTTCTTGACGGCGCTGCCTATGAAGTCTTTACTCCAATCCAAGAATTTGGCGGCCTTCGTGATCTGGTCTGCCAGCACAAACTCATGGCCGGCAATGGTGTACGTCGTTTTGTTGTCCTCCATTCGTCGTAGCCCATTTTGGATCACTGTGTCCAGTTGGACTTGACGAGGTGAGCGATCGGGGCCAGTATCAAGGCCGTGCGATACTGGTAGGTGTGAAGAAGTCGTCTCGCTTGGCGCAGAATCTGCCAAGATCAGATTAGTTTATGTCATGTATTACAGCTTTTGATTGCGAGGTTGTGGTACATACTCGCCATCTGCTCTTCCTTTGCGAGAAGGTCGTCATACTCCTTCACCAGATCCGGCATCTTCTTTGCGAGAGCATCATATGCTTCGTCCCAGAACGACTGTGCTGCGGTCGGCTCTGGGTGTGTGGCTGGACAAGTAAAGGGAAAGCTGTTTTTGGACTGCTCTTGTTGAATGATCTTGCTGCCTGTGGCAGATGAGCCTTTTGATGTGATGCTGGCAGATGGGGACTCCAGTGAAATTCTGTCCTGCTTGTGCCGGTCACCTGGTCCCCTCCGTAACCGGTCAAAGGTTTTGGTAATTCGTGACATGGTCTTCGATTTCAGAGCTGTGATGAGTGTGAGGGTTTGTTGTGAAGAAGCTTGAAAAGTCTCGTCGTCGAAAAGTAGGCATTGTTTAATGAACATACCGTACGATGGTCCAACGAAGAGAACTGCCTTGCGTGGATGCCCAACCAAGAGCCGATTAGGTCAAACGGTGATTGGTGGAAGGAAGTCTATGCAGCAGTTCACAGCCAAATCACATTGCATCTCACAAGGGAACGTTGCACTGAAAATGCACTTTTGAGTGGACCTTGGGCAATCTAATGGTATAGGCCAGTGATATGAACCGTAGAACTAATGGAAGAGAAATAACAATTCCCGAGAGCTTATCTCTGAGCTGGCCATAGCTGATGCTCTTATTGGGTCGAGGTGGTAAGCTGAAAATAATGCGGCGCAGGATGGCCTGGTTGGTTACACTTACAAGGCAGATTGAGCCCGCGATCAGCATCTTAAGCCTGCTCCATATCTCTTACCACTTGCCTCCTTCTCGCTGCTCTCTCTTCAAACCTCGCCGCCTGCTTGGCAACCAGAGAGGCATGAAAATTGCCTTCGCTTACGGGGAACGTTGAGCGGGAGGCAAAGACCGTCGATGACATCGTCGCGGTGACGTGAACTGTAGACGAGTCCTTCTGGTGGAACGGTCAAATACCATGATAGTAAGGCGTGGTTGAGGCTGGAGAGGATGGGTAAGAGATCAAAAGGAGAACAAGTGAGTACACTAGAGATTGCAGAGAAAAGATGACGAGAGCGAGCAAGAGGCGCGCGGCTGTGTGTCACGATGGGGACTTGTGGTAATAAAACGGTAATGATTACATACATTCAAGTAACATGTAGAAGAAAAGGCCCAGGGCCTTTGTGGTACGTGTGGATCTTTTTAGAGATAGAGTGGAATAGCGTTGGGATTATGTATGCTTAGACAAATCATTAAGCAAACGACGAGAGAAACGAGAGAAATGAAGCGTTTCCTTCGGCGCAATTAATTCAAGATTAACACTGAAATTGCTAAAATTTTCAAGGAAGCGATCAGGGCGTCGTGGTGGGCGTAGACCGTTACCGACACTCTCATCGATAGCGTGCCGGCGCGGCTGGAGTCTGTACGTAGACCGTGGTTGATATACTAAAGACTAATCTCGGCATGTCTGTGCAGATTACTTCTGTTCACAGATCGAGCCAGCAGTTATCGAGGTAGAGTCAATTGAAGTCTGTGTAGCTCTTTGTACAGGTTGCAGAAAATGGAGGGCTCAGTTCTTTGAACTAGACTTAATGATGAGTAACCATGCATCAGCAGGAAAGAGAAAAGCTCTTGGAACAGAAGAACCTTTCTTTCATCTCGCGTTTGTTGCTCAAAAGGTACCTTCTGGTCAGTGCGTTAGTTTGAGTAGTGGTGGACATGGTGAGATGCGCGTGGTGCTGGTGTTGAGTTTGTTTTGCGCTGCCTCCTAAGCCACCGGATTAGCTACAAACACTAACGGACCTGGACCGCCGCCTACAGACGGGCTTCGTAGCCTGGCCGCTTCACCGCTGATTTAGTCGAGCATACGGTGTCTGGCGACTATTTCTGTGCAAATGTAACTATAAACATATAGATGAGAGAGTCGTGGTCTAAGTGCGTAACCAGGTTGAGAAGGGTCTGAATGATATGGGTTTTCTGGTTACAAGAAAAGCACTGGAAAATCAAGTAGCAAAACGCATTGATACAGCTATGCTATGCAATACAGCTCGACCATTGCAAGCAGCCTCCACACTAGCCTTCTCCATTAGCAGCTGCCTGACGGGTCTGCAGACACTTTTGCCGGACAACATCGTCTCCGTTAACTTTCGACATCCTACGCGTCCACCTGGGCGCCTTTATGAAGCAGTAGCCGTGTAGTAGCACTGGAGGCATTCATCAACGCTGTATAGCCTTCGTTGTCCCTTGCCTCGATGTCAGCACCATAGTCGAGCAGAAGCCGTGTAACAGCTTCGTGATTAGATCTGGCGGCATGCATCAACGCTGTCCAGCCATCATCATCCCTCGCCTCCATCTCGGCACCATCATCGAGCAGCAACCATGTAACAGCTTCGTGGCCATATGTAGCGGCATGCAGCAACGCTGTCCAGCCATCAGCATCCCTTGCCTCAACATCGGCACCCTTCTCGAGCAGCAGCCGTATGACAGCTTCGTGGTTAGATCTAGCGGCACATATCAGCGCTGACCTGTTATCGGCATTCCTGGTCAGGACGTCGGCACCCCTCTCGAGCAGCACCTGTGTGACAGCTTCGTGGCCATATCTAGCGGCGTGCAATAACGCTGTCCAGTCATCCTCATCCCTCGCATCGATGTCGGCACCCTTCTCGAGAAGCAGACGTGCCACAGCTTCATGGCCAGATCTAGCGGCATGCATCAACGCTGTCCAACCATCGTTATCCCTTGCCTCGATGTCAGCACCCTTCTCGAGCAGCAGACGTGCCACAGCTTCATGGCCAGATCTAGCGGCGTGCATTAACGCTGTCCAACCATCGTTATCCCTTGCCTCGATGTCAGTACCCATCTCGAGCAGCAGCCGTATAATAACTTCGTGGCCGGAGTGGGCGGCAACCAACAACGTTGTGCAGTAACTGTCATCCCTCGCCTCGAGGTCGGCACCATTCTCGAGCAGAAATCGTGTGACAAATTCGTGGCCTGTTTCGGCGGCGTGCATCAACGCTGTCCGACCATCGTCATCCTTCGCCTCAACGTCGGCACCCTTTTCGAGCAGCAGACTTGTCACAGCTTCATGGCCAGATCTAGCGGCATGCATCGACGCTGTCCAGCCTTTGTCATCCTTCGCCTCAATGTCGGCACCCTTCTCGAGCAGCAGGCTTGTCACGGCTTCGTGGCCAGATCTAGCGGCATGCATCAACGCTGTCCAACCATCGTCATCCCTCGCCTCAATGTCGGCACCCTTCTCGAGCAGCAGGCTTGTCACGGCTTCGTGGCCAGATCTAGCGGCATGCATCAACGCTGTCCAACCATCGTCATCCCTCTCCTCGACGTCAGCACCGTTCTCGAGCAGCAGCCGTATAACAGGTCCATGGCCAGATTCGGCGGCAAGCATCAACGCTGTCCTGCCCTGCCCATCCTTCGCCTGGACTTTGGCACCCCTGCTGAGAAGTAATTCTGTGACAGCAGTGAGCCCAAGATGCGATGCGATGAAAACATTCGTGGATGAATCAGGATGAATATGATACCGCAGAGAAATGATGCTAGCCCACAGTGAGTGGCTTGTCAAGTCCGGAGTACAAAGTCCTGAAGCAAGGTCTACCATGGTAGAGCCTGTTTCGAACTCAGCCTCGCGGAAGTGATCACCCCAGTGCTCGACCGAATACTGTAGAAGGGCGTCGTGCTGGTCGTCTTGGCGAAATGTCTCTGTGTCTGTAGAGCTGAGCCTGTTCAGATAGAGCATGCAGATCTCGGCTAGAACAGAGTGTGCGTGACGGGTGGTGATGGAATGTTTCCATTGCAGGTCTGACGAGGCTGTTGTCGATGCCGGTGACTGTAAGAGGAACTCCCGAGCAGTTGGGTGAAGTAAATAGATCTTGTCGTGATGAACATTGACAAATAGACCACACAGTGTTCGGAGACGAGACTCAAAGTCGGCATCCTGCGCAAGATCGAGGTCGTAAATGGACCGGCCTCGGCTTTGGCGATTCAGGTGCATGGCAATGTTCATCTCCGTGAGCGTCAATGGCCGGCGTGCTGCCAAAATGATGCTCAAAGCTTTCTTGACAGTCTCGATAGTCCCATCCTCATGGGACCTGCTCAGGATCCGGTCGTATGCCTCGTTGACACTCTCGGGAAGTGTTTGAATGGCAGCATCGATTTTATCTTCTGATTTTTTTAACCCCTTAGTGAACCCGTGTTCAATATGGTCGAAAACGAGGTGGACCCAAAGGTATGTGCGGTGGTCGATCGCAAGCAGTTTGCTTTCCAAGGAAGACTTGATGTTGTCCGGAAGCCGATGCGACTTTGCTAGCTGCTCGACTCCGTGGTGGATGACGCTCTTGATATCTTGACTGATCGTTTCAAACTCCTCTTCTCCAGGGATGTGAATTTGCCGAAATTCGTCCTGCAAGTCTTCGAATTTGTTGACAACTTGTTGATATGGGCGACTCGTCATGAGAATCTTGAGCTTGGCATTTGCAAGTTGCTGGTCTCGGAACATATTTTCTAGGTTTGCTATCAAGCTGCCAAGCTCTGGCTCGGCACATTCGTCAAGAGCATCGATAACAATTATGACAGGTCCGGCCAGTGGATCGAGCACCGCATCTCTCAGGATTGTCCAAAGCGATTCTTCGGACTGGACCAACTTATCACCCATTTTGTTGTAGAGCTCCATAGCGTGTTGTATAAGGGCATTTTTTTGGGAGAACAGCTGGTGGAGTAGAGCACACAGTGCTTGGCAAATCGTGTTCTGGTCTTGGTCCTTGAAGAAGAAATAGCATATGGTGGCTGATTGCTGCGCCAGCTCGTGGTCAATCAGGTAGTTGGCCAGCACCGATTTGCCACACCCGGGGTCTGCTGTGACCAGCAATGGACCCGACTCCTGCAACAGCCACTTCTGGAAGTTCTCATGCTGGAGTAACCAGTTGCATGTGCCTTCGACACGGCGTTGCACGCGGCCCTTGTACCAGTCGTACCCGGCGCCATTGCCATTCTGTGTGAGGTAGAATAGCTGCAGACATCTCTGTTGCTCGGCTAGCAGCCTTTTTTGTTGAGCCTGTTGCTTGGCAAGCAGCCTTTCCTGTTTAACATCCTCTTGGGCAGCTTGCTGTTGTTTTAAAACCGTGAGCTGCTCACCCGGAACAGTCAGATGCTGCGTAGCGACAGATAGGTAATTCTCCATGGCGGCATTCGTCTTCTCGCTCGTATTGTTGAGACGGTCAAGTTCCTGCCTTGCTGCAAGCTGATTGATTTGGCCAAGGTCGCTGTTGACAGTCTGTTCCCGTGTCTTGATATCGAGAAGTGTCTGCCTCCAGTCTTTCGGTGTGACAATGTCACGGGCATAGGTCTTGAGACGGCTCTGGTAAAAGCGAAGGACGCTGCTGAGCTGAAAGTCGAGAATAGCGTGGTAAAGGTCGACAATATGGTCACTGGCTTCTGATATCAGCGCCTCGTCGACCTTGTCGTTCTGACCAAGCCGGCGCAGCATAGGCTCCAGGGCGACATAGTAACGCATACGGGAAGTGACATAGACAAAGCCGTCTCGGTTGGCCTCGGCTGCGGTTGTGGGGTTTGTAAGGAGAGGAAATATGAGGCAGACAGCAGCCCATACCAAAAAAGCCTCGGGGGAATCCTTGACGGCACTTCCTAACCAGTCTTTACTCCACAGCAAGAAAGCTGCGGCCTTCGTGATCTGGTCTTCCAGGACAAACTCATGGCCGGCAATCGTGTACGTCGTTTTGTTGTCGTCCATTCGCTGTAGCCCATTATGGATCACAGTGTTTAGTTGGACTTGACGAGGGGACAGGTCGGAGCGAGTCTTAAGGCCGTGCTGTGCTCGGAGCTGTAACGATGTCGTCTCGTTTGACGCTGCGAGAGAAAAGGTTAATGTCTGCCATGTATTACAGCTTGAGAGGTTGTAGTACGTACTCGCCATCTGCTCTTTTGCAAGCAGTTCGTCATAGTCTTTAACCAGATCTGGCATCTCATTTCCAAGATCATGATATGCCTGGTCCCAGAGTGACTCTGCTGCGAGCGGCTGTTGGTGACTAGCGGAGGATGTAGAGGCAAAGCTGTCGCTAGGCTGTTGATGTTGAATGTGCTTGCGACCCGTGGCAGATGAGTCTTTAGACGGGTTGTTGGCAGAGGTGGCTGACGGTGCAATATCCTGCTGCTTCTTCCGGCCACCTGCCGCCTTCCGGAAAGCCCGTTTAAAGATATTATCGCGAGTGTGTGGCATGGTCTCTATGTTCAAGGCTGTGATGAGTTGTGAAGCTTGAGAATCCTCGTCGTCGAAAGGCAGGGATTTTTAGTTGAACATACCGTACGATGGCCCAACGAAGGAAACTGCCTTCCGAGGATGCCCAACCAAGAGGCGGCTAGGTTAAACGGTGATTGGTGGAAGGGTACGCAGCAGTTCACAGCCACACCACATTGCATCTCACAAGGGAACGTTGCACTGAAAATGCACTTTTGAGTGGACCTTGGACGGTCTAATGGGATAGGCCAGTGATATAAACCGTAGAACTAATGGAAGAGAAATGCCATCCCCTGAGAGCTTATCTCTGAGCTGGCCACTGGTCGGGGTGGTGAAATTATAGTCCACATGCGGGCGCAGGACGACTTGGTTGATGTGCGTAAAGAGGCAAACTGAGCCTAATGAATGGAAAGATCGATCAACATGCTTCGTATTTGTTGCTCTTATTTATTGCTCGATTATACTACGGCCATGGCCTCCGTCGGGGTAGTTACACGGTGAGATGGCGCTGGTGTTGAGTTGGTTTGCGCTGCCTCCTAGAGGCTCAGTGTCAGGCAGTACCCGCGCAGCCTCCTCGTGGCCAACAATCACCTAATGACCTTTGGGCACCGTGCTGCGTCATTTAGTACCTCAACCAGTTTCTATGTCCCTCGCAGGGGCGGCAGTCCGTCCTTGTTCTTGAGCTCGCGGTATGGACTCTTCTGGGCTGTCGTTTCCTGAACCTCGTTTCCTCATTTGCTGTCTGGTACGTTCCTTCATGAAAGGTGTTGTCGCAGCCCTTATGTCCTGATTGAACTTGCACTAGACACAT